>VYXH01007719.1:9496-23139 GCA_013397275.1 Burhinus bistriatus | reverse complement strand
AAAAAAAAAAAAAAAAAAACCTGACAAACTTTAGTATTTAACATTTGGTCTTAAGTTTCTTTCATATATTTCAGCTATACACAAGTAAGAACTCATTTATGGTCTGTACGTTCATCATGTATTTCAGTACTTGTAAATACACATTGATACATTACCTTTACGTTTGACCTAAGCATTTAGCAGTGTGCTCATTGTGGATTTAGCAGCTTGACAAATTATGGCACCTCTTCCAGAAACCTATTCATTACAAAAATTTGAGAGGCTAGAGAACACACACTCAATTGGCACTAAGAAGCCTCCATCCAAGAGGATCACAAAACATCAGAAACACTTACTGGGTCTCTTGTGATAACTACAGTAAATACTTCATCATAACATGCTTTACAATTCAACATCTTCCGGCAGCCACAAGCCTATTGCAAAGCCAGCATTTGCTTCCCAGTCCTGTTCTTTTTAGCCAGTACAGATTTTCTTCCCCCAATAAAGACTCATTAATCAAGTCTGCTAATGAAACAACAGTTAAGAGTGAAAAAAGGACTAGACATAAAGTAAGAGCAAACTACTGCAAAGCAATAAAAAATAAACTCTAGATTAACCATTCCATTTGAATTATCTTAGTAACACTTAATAAGCACTTCAATGTGAGAACAAGCAGATTCATAATGAAACTAGGATTATAAAACAAGATTCTCATTCAACATAAAATTATTCTCAACTTTCAAATGTGTATCAGCCTATTCTCTTATACATATTAGGGAATGTTACTGAGCAGTATGAACAGCAAAACAAAGGAAAGGACCCTTTCTAAATCCAAGCTGTGCACTGTTGCCTGAACTCCCTGCTTTGGTATTATTAGAAATAGGATCGTAACAGCTTATTAAAAGTTTCAGCCTGTCTATGTGGTAAAATTCCTTCTCTTTTGTGATGATTTCTTCACAGTATCACTCACTAGTCAGAACTGTGAAAGAAATATCAAAACTTTAATAGAGAAAAATGGCACTTCGTCTAATTCTCTCTAACCAAGGATCTATAGAAACAATAATTCTGAAGCCCTCACACAGAATATCAAGTACTTTTAATAAATGTAATTAGGATTTTGCTCTCAAAAAAAAAATAACCTGCTCTTCAAAATAAATATCCTTGCCTTTCTTCTTTACTAACCTTTTTTATTAAAACCCACTCTTTGCCCACAAATGCATTTTCAAGCAAAAGTTCTAACACTTGTACTATCTTTTCACAATGGTTCCTAATTTAGACTTCGGAAGACACCTGCATTTCCAAGCACACTATTTCTACAATATTATTAAGCATTTACAAAGTATTTTTGCTATTAAAATATTTCCCCTCTCAAAAGTCAAACATTTTCTGTGGGTACTTACAAATATTGGTTAGCGTATTCTACCAACGTTCTTGAATCACAGCAATAGATGGAGAGGGCAGAGTGAAAAATGTGTTTGCTCAATGGTCCTAATTGGGACTAAGACAGTATATTAAGATCAAATTTACCCTACTGGAGATCCTCCTCCAGTATATTAAGATCAAAACACACTGTGATCTACTAAAGATTTTTGTGGCACTTCAAGTAGGCATACACTTACAAAAAAAAAAAGCCACATCATTCTGGTCATATTGTTGCTATAATTCTTTACGAGGAGCTACATGCATCTGCTGTTGAATTATGGGACTAAAAATAAGTGTAAACAAAAAAAAACCCAAAACCTTCAGTCTCAGCCCCCCCAACATATACCACTAACAATGTAACAAGCATACAGAACCAAAACAGTACATGCTTGCAACTGAAAAAAAACTAAAGCGACCCCCCGAAAACAAACAAATAACAACAAAAAAAACCCCAGTCATATTAACCTTTCTCTAGACAGTATAATAGCATTTAAGGTAGCTTATCCAGGGCAGAAGTATTTGAAATGGCTTCTATTTTTTGCAGTTACCTGAATACATTACCATGAAATGGGTTACTACCTTGTATACACTATAAAGCATTCAAAGTAAATAAATAATGCAGAAAATTATTGCCGAAGCAATGGAAGCCACGTTGCCTATATACAAAAGTGCTCACACAGAGGTATATCAACATGTTAAATCCCCAGACACATAGACCATGTTCTGTGACCGAAGTGCAACAGACCATGCCACTCCAGTGAATATCCCTAGCGCTTCTTGACAGAAAGCAATCACAATTCACAGTTCTTACACATCTTCCCTACAAGCTCCTGTAATACAAAATCAGCAGGTAAAACAAAAGTTTATCATCCTTCCATGTCAAGGTGAAAGAAGATATTAGTACACTATAGAGTAACTGAAACAGTAAACAAACCCAAAAACACTTCCTTCCCCTTGTCTCCTTCAACACATCTGGACAGTCACCTACCCGAATCACTCCACCACTGCCAGTTCACACCATAGAAATCTGAACAGTTTCTGAACTTGGACCACAGAATCACCAGGACGCAGAACACGGTTTATTAAACCATCCACATGGATCTGTGAAAAAGAATAAAGAAATGTTTTCAAGATGATGGGTAAAATGGGCCTTGCACAAAAACTAAGGCAGTTTCAAATCCACACATTAACTTTGGTTTACACCATAATTAAACACAGAAGACACAGAAGTGGTAATATGTAACTTACCACCACAACCACCATTCTACAATTACTCATTTCTGTCCTCTGCCAAATCTCAAAGTAATGCAAACAGAGAGAGCAGTGTCCCAAAACACAAAAGAGGTAGAACTGATTATCATCTCCTCCTTCTATGCCAGCCAAAACCAAAATACACATTGCTCACAAGCTTGAGTTCAAAACAGCTCCCTTTCTGTCACTTGTATGAATGGAGTTTTAATGCAATTACCAGGTTAACAAAATGTAACCAAAACCAAAAAGAAGTTATATGCAGGACTTCAACTGGATGACTTCCTCTTAAAGCACTGCTGTTCTGCTGAGTCTCAAGCACGTTCTCTGAAAGAGAGTCTATACCACCCACACCATCACAAATACTCCCACAGCCCTCATGGGGAAACACAACTCCTTGCAAGAGATGAGGCTTTAAAAAAAGCTGCAATTATTTTAATTGGACCTGCCAGCTGCCTTTCATTTAGCTTAACATGAGGTTTTATTGAAATTCTGCAGCCGCAGCCATTGGCAACAGTGAAGGGAGTTGCTTACAAGTAGTTAGATCTGAGAAGCTTATTCTGCCTGGCGAGCTTTTTTGTGCCATATACTCTACATGTTGAGGATATGAAGTTTTATTATGTGGTCCTGGCTAGTAGGCCAGAATAATGCAGTAGGATGTACATGGAACACACCCATAGCCTCACCTTGATGACATTTGTAGAAGCCAGTTCAAATAAGGTGCCAAAATACGGAAGAAAGACAGGACAATAAGTTACAGAGGAGTATTTCTGTCATCTTCTTTTAAAACAGCAAAAGCATCCCCCCCCACGAAAAACAAACAAACAAAAAGGCTACTACATCTAGGTTTCTGTGTTGGTAAGTGGAATCTTTCCTGAAAGAAAAAAGATTCTTCAGATCAGATCCTGATTAGTATACTCTTTTCATAAAGCATTCAATATACAGTCACAAAACTGAGTTTCATGATTCCTAAAGTTTCTAAGACAAAGAGCAGCAATAGAATTGTCATTAAAATAACTGTTTCTGCCAATTCCAGACCCCTCTGTGAGATTTAACAAACTCTAAAACCTCCGTGCTAATACAATTGTTTAAGAGATCTCAGCTACCTTTTCCAAAACACTGCTGGTATCAGCTCCCCATGGTGCCATGGCCAGCACAGCTGAAGAATGCTAGGGTTAATGACTGTACTAATACTTTCCTGGCTTGCTCAGGAATAAAAAATTTGGGTTGCTGTCCCTTATAGTGGTGGCTCTGGAATTTTCCTTCTGAAATTTTCCTACTGCTTTCCTACCTACAGCCAAAACTTTTGCAGGACAAAAAATACTAACACACATATCGTATTAAATCAAGTTTATATCTGGCCAGCAACTCCCTTCATACACACCCCATTTAGAAACTGCTGCTCTATGATGTAAAGATCGAAATCACTTTTCGGGCTCTTAACTAAGACAAGCTGAGTAACTTCCCTCTCCCTTGTCTTGCAATCTTCCTCAGCAGGTTAAACTTTCAGTTCAAGACGAAAGTGGCAACACTATAGATAGTGCATTGTTGAACATGCTGACTCCTCCAAATTATGTGTTGAAGATTCTGACTACCTCTATCAAGTCTTGAATTCTGCAGTACCCTCTATTACCGCTTCAATCACTATCCCTTCCACTATGTCTCAGGTAGCAAGAAAAAGAATACTGTAACTGTAGTGCTATATAAACAATGGACAATGGCACAGATCATTACATAAAAGATGACTAAGCATTATTTAAGGACTGGAAAAGAGGACTGGAACACTCCTCCATCCTCTTTTCTCTCCCCCTACTGACAGGTAAGATGCTGTTACAAAAGTTCAAAAGACAGACATCAGTTTAACTCCACTGGCAACTGCAATATATTTCCTGTGACCATTAACCACTTTGTTGTTACTAAGTCAAAAATTCAAGATTTCTCTTTTTCTTTAATAGAAAATTAACTACTCTGGCGTACATGCTACAAGTGCTCAGTCTTAAGCTAGACCTAAAAAGTTAAGGATTGGGGAGGAGCAGGAAAATAAGCATTTTACACACCTTATGAAGAAAGAGCTTTTGCTCTGATGCTTCTTCCCCTAATGCAAGTTTTCCCCACAACGTGGGAACTTAAAAATTAAGTAGAACGAAGGCTACAGTCTAATTCTAGCTTTTTCATTACAACATACTCCGAATATTTAATTGAAACACGTGCTGCCTAATTAACACCAAGAACCCATTCAAACCCAAGCCCCTGACGGGTAGGTCACTGTATGAAAGAGCACTCATATTACATTTGAGTTATAAACTCATTTCAGAATAGTTACAAACAACAAGGACTTTTTGGAACTATTGTTCTGTTGAATGTATAAAATCACCCCTTGCAGACAATACCTAACAGAGAAGAACTATTTTTCTGGCTGCAAAGACAATTATGAGAACAATCAACTTGATTTTACTCCACTACCACACTTGTGAAAATCATCATACTGCATTTCAAAAAAAGTTGTGAATTAAAAACCAGAAGAAATTTTTTTTCATTATACTCTGTTTCTAGTCCTCTATTACTGTTGTTCCTTTTTTATCCAATAGCTTTATGACATGAAAGATCAGGGTCTGCCTAGCTATATGAAATTTTATTTAGCTAATGCAAAAAAGGTAGGGTTAGTACTGCTATCAAACACTTCAGATGTTGGAAGAATATATCCTAGAGCCCATGCTTCAATCACTAGTAATATTACATTATAATCCAAGGCCATTTATCACTTTGACTAGACCCACTGAAGGAAGATGTCAGATGGAACATCATAATGGATGCTACTCCCATTTCATTCCACATTCCACACAAAGCCAAGAAGCATCATCATACCACTGTCTTAGCAATATAGGTGCAATTATTGATAACAGTGAGTAATGGAAACAATCACTTAAAGCAGCAAAATTCATTAGAAATATTCCATTAATCAAGTTTTAATAGGGTCAAAAAGACTATTTGAGATATCTGTTAGTGCTGCTGCATCAGTAGATCTATGTATAAAACCTAGCATTTTGCTTTCACAAGGAACAGAAAAAAAAAAAATCATTTACTACTATATGATTCTTCCCCTTCCATTTTCTTCATTTACCATGACAAAGTAAAAAAGGATATTTACATTTATTTTAAGCATAGTTTAGCTGAATCCATAGTCTAAAATAAGGGAAAAATATGAACTTATGAATTCATGAACACAATTACTAGGAGCACACACACAAAACTGATAATTTAGCAGTGACATTAATGCAATTGAGTATGAACCGAATAAACAGAACAAATGTTCTCCACAATTACTTTCTGAAAGCAACTAAATACTTTATGTATCTGATTTTTTTCTATTAAGTGGGACAGAGGATGCATATAATTACAGATAATACACATAAATTAGCCTATATTACAAGAAGTTGTTTTGACACATTTTTACTCCGCTCCATCAGTAAGAAGTGCTTACACATACTCAACTACTATCCTTCAAAGTGTTAACAGATAATTTGGTTATACAGAGATTCCAGATTGCTGGAAGCTAGGTGATTGACAGGAGTCAGCATCAACTTTCAGGTACTTTGTGAGCTTAAGTACTTGCTGTTGAGTAGCTGAACTGGTTTTTATATAACCTAAACACATAAATTTGACATTGGATGCTAAATTCTTCTCCAGATGAATGACCTGACAGGAGGGGAGCAAGGGAACTATGTTATGCTGACTAAGTTCAGCTTCACTAGTGGCTATAATTTAATTATGCAAAACTCACAGTTCATATCCAAGTATCAGGACTGAAAGTAGAAAATGCATTATCTTAGCAGACAGAGAGTAACTTCTACTTTGGATCTTAAAATTAAGGGATCTTAAAATATCCATTTTTCTCTCTTATTTCCAGATATATAGATATAAATATATACACACATACCTAAATAGCAGTGTACAACTTGTATTCTAATCACACAGCAGAATAAATAAATGTAAAAATATCCACACAGTTTTCTTTCATTATTTTCTGCCCAGTGTTTTAGGACATGACAGATACACTGAAACTAGACTCCAATCCCTCAGAAGTCTCTGACTCTTCCCTAAATGAGACAAGACTACAGTATCAAAAAAGAAATCTACTTCATGTTTTAAGTGGGAAAAATCCGGAAGAAAGATAACTGTAAAAACTGAAAAAGTGAATGCAGTTCATAATATTTCAATCATGTACCACTTGGAGGGAAAGGGATGAATTCAAACATGAAGTTATGGCAAAAAAAGATACACATGTCCTCAGGTTCAGTGTCAATTCCAATTTACCATGCTCTAGATTCTTATTACAGATAGACTTTCACAAATGAAGTAGACACATGAAGGAAACATGAAAAAAAACATACAATTGTTTTGTGTTTATTTGTAAGGTCAACAGACACTTCATTTTTTACTTCCTAACTAGACTGTTAATGTATTTTCTAAGAAAAACCTTTGAATCGGGGAGGAGAGACTGCACTGCATTTTATCTTACGAAACCAAACATTGGTTTCGTAAGATAAAAATTTCAGTCCCAGATAATTTAATATCATCACAGTAGTTCCTCTCAAGTACGCAGAGGATCACCACCGTTCAGAGATTACCTTAAGTAAAGAATTCACTGCCTCCAAATCCTGCATAGATTAATCCTTGTACTATATCATTTGAAAGAAAAACTAACACATAGGTTATCGTCTCAAAATAATTTGGGATTTAACATATTCTGCTGAGCTTTGTTTCCATCTTGCACCCTAGGAAAAGAAATTCTCTTCCGGCAATGACTATTTCCTCTGATGTGCTACATGAAATACTTAACAATCAACCAGAAAATACAGAGTTATTTTGCAGATTAAAGAGCAGGACATACAAATAGACAACTACTGGCATGAGAAATAGTTTTGAAAACGTCCTTAAGCAGATAAGCTATCTATTTGACACGTTACTATTCCAGTAAGCAGGAAATGTCCAGCTAAGCGCTCTTGCATAAGTAATTGTTGCTAACACTGGTGTGACTGAAGACAGACAAACAACTCAAGTGTTTCTCATGTAGCAGCTCTAAGAAATGTATTTCAGGGAACAACAATTTAATGTTAGATACCAAGAAACAAACTTTGAGACAACAGGAACTGGATACTTTTCCCCCCTTATATTACAAAGGGGACAAAGACTCACTAGCGCTTTTCTACATCACTTCACTTCATCTCTTCTGAGAAGCAGAGATAAGCAGAGTATCAGAAAGTCTTAAAAAGCTGGTACCAACACAAGAAAAATCTGTTTACCTCATGCCCATCAACGCCCCCTCCTCCCTAGGGTATGGGCTTGGCCCTTCTGAGAGAGAGGAAAGATGAGAAGCTTTGTCACCTGCACTTCATGAGTGCAGGACAGCCAAGTGAGACTACTATACATGGCCCCACACTACAGTCACACAGCGCCTTCACACCCAGGTGGCAAATCTCCCAGAAGATTTTAGAATGATGAAGCTAAATGCCTTCTATTCTTCCACTCCCTGCCCCCTACATTATGTTGCATTTTTAATCCCTCCATGAATGAAGGCGATTCTACATTGCCTGTCCGAGATGAAGAAGTAAAATAGAGTAATGTCATCCCAAACAATCAGTGGCAGACATTTCCGAGTCCATCATTCTAGCAGTGATAGTACATACCATACAAACCTGTTTACTAATCATACTGACTGCCCATCACTTGTCAGTTCTCCATTCACACTAGCCTTGGGGTCCAATTTGAAAGCAGAGCATGCCCCATTCAAGTACTGTTGACCTACACATTTCAACCAAGAGATGCCTCCAGACAACGAAAAATATAAAGCCACCAGAAATGCCTATGAACTAAAGAGAATACGTACAAAAGTCTCAAGAGAAAGTGCTCTGCAAGGTAGCTTTCCGGAGAAAAGGACTTCATTGCTTCTTCTCCAATTTCACTTCTTGCCATTGTTAGTTGTTTCCCACCCCTGCAGTAATTACAAACTGTTTTACAGATAGGCATGAAATTCCCAGCCTACTGTCCAAAGTCTAGAATTCAACCAGCATATGGCAAAAAAGCAGGAAAGATAGGAGGTAGTATGCTTTAAATCTGCCCAAAAAGAGATATAACTGGGTAAGCATCCCAGTCTTTAACTGCATTTCTGACTTTTATTGAAGGATTATTGAGGATCAAATCAGCAATGATGAAGAGCAACATTTACATTTCCTGTGATCAAGTAAAAGACTATTCCTAACTAGCAAGTGGAACACAAAAGGCAAGTCAATTCCCATTGTGCTTAATTCAAACTAGAGACTGCTAAAGAAAGAGTAAGTCCTGCTTTCACCCTCATGCTTGCCTTTTATTAAATCTAGGGTTTGCATAACCACACCATGAGTCCAATCAGTAATTGACCCAAAAAGCCTAACCCTGCAAGATATCGGGGAAAATTTTCTTCTAATTAGATCAGCTTGCTCATCAACTCACTGGCCTTCAACACCAAATCTTCACAAATGAAGCAAAGGACCCACACAGGAAGGAAAGAGAAAGCATACTGCCTGCTGTCAGAGGAGATGCAGCAGAAAGTAAGACTGTACATTCAGTCGCAGGCTTTCTAAATTAAGACTCCATTAAAGTAATGGTGATAACTTCATTATTACCGGTATTCTTCTCTTAGTATGAAAAAGACGTATCAAAAAACATATGCAAACGTATTTTAATGTTCACAACAGCATACGCCTGTAGCAAAATTCATTCATGTGGGTCACATTTTATAATTTCATCTGCCTTGGATTCATAGTTTTGGTGTTTTTTACCTGAAAGAATCAACCAGTGAAGACAAGTTCAGTGAGGGGGCAGGGGAGAATAGTTTAAAAAATAAAAATTAACCACATAAATATCTCCAGGCAACAAAGAAGAAGTGAAGACATTCAGTCAGGTCAGTAACTAGTTATGGCCCAGACAGTCACTATGTCAGCAGTTCATGTTCTACACTCTGAATTCATAACTGAAAGAAATATTTACAGGATGTGGTCTTCTTAACTGCAAGACACCCTTGCTCAGCAAGTGCTGCACATGTTTTTGCAACGAAAAGTCAATTACTTGCCTACAAAGTAATGCTTTACATTTATAAAAGGCTTGAGGGAATGATACTAAGGTACACAAAACAGACCATCATCCCCAACGTGGTAAGTTAAAAATTTACTTACACTTACTTTCTTTTAACCAAAGAAAAACCCCTCTTAAATTCCAAAGTGACCAATACAAGAAGGTGCCTTGGCAAGAAGTGCTCATGATAAAGGGAGTCAATTGTTCAGTTGGGGCTAATTGTAATATTAAGGTTAAAAAAAAATTGTAGAAAAATATTAAATTAATATCAACCTGTAATTCAAACCCTGAATACTGAAAATACATAAAAAGAAAAATTGAGACCTGAAATACACAACAGTGCCACTGATCTAGACGCATCTTTCATCTGTCCCAGTGCTCTTCAAAACTAACTGAAGATATACAAGATGCACACTGTATAGCAAATGGTGGCTATTACTTCAGCATACTATATACATACAACATACTATAGCAGAATGCACCCTACTTCGAATATTAACAGGAAAGTATTTCTGCCCTATGAAGTACATGTAATAAGACAGTTTCTGTTAACCTTTAGGTGTCTGGATGTAAAGCAAGTCTAATAAATAGTATGGATGAAACCAGTCTCTCTGCAGTGCACACAAGCTTCTCATCCAAATTCCTCTTTTACTGCCCCTCCTACTAATTGATTAACTAAGAGCCACCCACATCATGCACCTGAAAAACACACTTAACAGTAAATCCGGATATGAAGAAATGGAAACAACTTTTTTTTTTTTTTTAATTAAAAAGAAATAATTTTCTATCATGCTGTCTTCTGGTCTGCTCCCAAGTCAACATTATCAATGTCTTGGATTGCCTAAGGAGAAGGGACATGTTCAGGAAGACACCACAAGGATGAAACAAAGCATAACAGCCAATATGCTTTTAAAAGTCATATCAATTACATGTCATGGTTAATTAAATCACACAGAGTAGAATTCAGTTGCAAAGTACCTTTTAAAAAAAAAAAAAAATCAAGACAACTGTTTAATGGAGAGGTAACAAAAGAGATACTGGGTAAATCCATGAACTTGGTTCTACAATGCTACCAACAGCACAGAAAGATGTTAGCAGAAAATGTGGAATGAACTCTGAAAAGGGAAAAAAATTCAGTAGACTCCATAGCCTTACATGTTTATTAAAACCAGAAATGGCAAGGGCTTTGATAAAAGTTTAAGTTGGTCAAACCCTGAGAAAAGACAATGTATTATAACTGTTGCAAATACACTGTAATTTGCCACCATTTACAGGTTCTGAACAGAAAAAAACAACCTTGTGTTAAGATTAGGTTTTGTGGAACTTCATTAACACTATGATAGTAGCAAGTCCAACCTGAGCACTGATACATGAACTAATTTCAAAGTTCATTTGAAAATGAATACCTGGTTACTGGTGATGACAAGGGCTGAACTGGGAATAAGTTTTTAACTTGGTATTTCACACTGAAAATATCAGCAAACCAGGCCAGACTCTAGAGAAATAACTGATACCTCTAAGGTGGGTGGAGGAAGGGGGACAGCCACAGACACTTGCTATGGTGCACTGGAAGTACATTTCAGAAACATAAAAGGACAGAAGGAAAATATAGACCTGGTAGAACATTTCTTTGCTCTATTTCTGGTACTTCCTACAATTCAATAGCTACAGAACAGTGCTGTAGCCACTGATATCTGGCAGACAAGTAGAGACATTGGAATGAATTGTGCTTGAGCAGGTCAGGCCTCCCTTTGACTAGCAAGACCACTACTTGTTCATGAAACACAAAATTTGGTGACTAGAATGAAGATAAACACCACACTTCACAGAAGAACAAAGGCTGAGGAGGAAAGCTCTTGTATACCTGAACATGTCTACTACAGATTCTCTCGTAACTATCCCAAAGAAGGCTGAGACCAGACAAACTCACACACATCACAATCACGGAAGACAAGTGGACTGCCAGAACAAATATGAAAGCACATGAGAACCCAGCTGGTGTGGACCTAGACAAAACAAGCAACTCTAGAAGTTGTTTTGGACTGTACGCCTCATCTCTCAGCAGATGAGCACATCCTTAGTTGGTGGTATCATTACCATGGGACAGCTAAAAATTTCAGGAAGCAGGAAGGGTAGAATTTAAAACAGAAAAAGTAACACCAGCATCTCCTCTTTCAATCCAGGAGACAGGAACATATCAAGCTTCCAACTCTGCTTCACAACTGAGCTCTTGATATCATTTTAAAAAAGGATAGAAATGATGGGAATTATGGCCTCTGCTACAGCAAAGCTTCATATGAAGCTACCTTATTATTAAATGTTTGATTTAAATAAATCCATGCCTTCCACAGCTACGAAAAGAAAACGTTTGCCCTCACTCTTTCCTCTTTCAGGGACCTATCACTTCTTACACAAGACAGAACAACAAGAAGAACCTTACATAAGATAATTCACTGAAGCTAATTTTCAATTCTATGTCTAATCATAGTGATGGAAGAGAAAAAAACAAATGAGAAAAACCACATTCAGAAAGCACAAGCAAAATTGCTTTAAAGATACGTACTTCATTCCTCTGGGTTTAAGAGAGCTATAAAATCAAGGCTTTCAAATTATTTCAGGTAAGAAAAATCTGTGCAAAATATTAGTAAGAAACTGATCAGATGGAATTACAGCTTCTAGAGAAACACGTATTTTTCTGTCAATGCAATTTTTAATATCTTTGTCTTCCAACTAGAAGGAATCAGAGTGACTACCACTTCCTTTGCAAACAAGGAAATAATATGCAGCAAAACATGCTCTGCCCTGGGATTGTTTCTTTATCATAATAAAATCCTGTAGTATTTGGAGGTATTAGTTCTAAATGTTCCCAACTTCCTGTCTTGAGAACTTACTGGAATTCGAGTTTGGGCAGAAGCAACATCCTTCACCAACCCTGGTTTTCTACGNGATGGATCAAACAGCAGAGGTCAGAAGAAGCAGGCCCAAAACAATATGAGACTTTGAGATACAAAGCAAGCAGAGATTGAGTGCATGGGAAAAGGAGGAGGAACCCACACTCACAACCCTCTAGCTAATAAAATGGATAAACTGCCNAAAAAAAAAAACCACCCCCACAACACCAAACCCCACATCAAAAACAAACGCACAAAATAAACACCCAAAACCCACTAAAAACTGTATACTGTGCACAGACCTAGATATCCAAGAAGGAAAACATAACACTATACAGCACCCCTATTGATAGCCTCCTTGTTTCAATTTCCATCTATGGCATATATTAATCAAAAGGAAAAAAAGGGTTTGCGGAAAAAAACAGTAGTGAAAATGCTGAAAGTGTAAGTCAGCAATCTGTACTTAATACTATCCTCAATACAGGAAGTCCTTTTTAACCCCTTAATTCAGGAAAGAAACCAGATTTGAAAAACATAACTACTACATTCTGTTTCAGATGAGTGTGATATTTTTACTCATTTGACATATGTTGCTTCCTGAACGGATTCAATGTATTCTGGCATTCCAGAACAAAACTGCTCTCATCGTGTTTGGCACTTCACGTACAATGCAGCCAGGAAGCCACTCCTTAGACTGTGCAGCCATCTGCAGCAGATACCAAAGCTTTCTAAACACGCAAGCTGCACTGCTGTAAATNTTGTTAGATTTCAAAAAAATATATCCTAATAAGAAACACACAAAAAGATGCACCCTGACACTTAAAACACTACACAGTACCCTAATGAAAGTCACTACTTAAAGAAATAGCATATACAATTGGACTTCCACNCAAGAAAAGTTCTCATCTATTAACCAGACTCTCCATGTAACTGCCTGAGATAAATTCAGCCAAACTGCAACACATAACACTTCAGCACAAACGAAAACAGAAA
>VYXH01007717.1:1850923-1946462 GCA_013397275.1 Burhinus bistriatus | reverse complement strand
TCCCCCCGGCGCTGGTGGCCGGGCCCGGCAGCGGGAGGGCCGCGGCGGGGGCGGGCAGGGCCGGGGCTCCCGGTGAGCGGGAAGAGCTGTTAGCTCTGCCTGCCCCGCGGCGGGAAGCGCGGCGGCCTCCAGCTTTCCCTTTAGGTGGGTGGCGCGTCGGCGACGCATCGGGTGGGTTGCGGGGTCTGGCGCCTGCGGGGAGGCCGCGGGGCTCGGTGGCCCCGCCGAGCCACAGCCGGTGCCGGCTGGAGCGGGAATCACAGCACCCCGACCGCCCTCCTTCCCCCCCACTTCTTTTCTGTTTTGTGGAGCTGGGAGGCTACGGAGGTCTTCTGCCCCCTTCCTTAACCTTGCTGGGCTGACGTGTTTTGCAGAGTTAACGTAGTTGGTGGCGTTGCTGCGCTCTACCTCCTGAAGCTCTCCGTGAAAAGCAGTGGGTTGTCGTTGTCCGTAGTTCGTGCTAACGGTTGTGATCTGAAGTCCTGGCAAACGAGCATAACTTCGGCTGTGCTTTCTGCAGCCGTAATGGTGTCGTCTGACCCAAAATATGTTTTTTGCACATGTAAGGAAACATTCTCCAAGTTCTTGGACTAGTTCTGGGCACTTGGTTTCTAGTGCCCTGTGCGGGGCAGAATGAGAGAGAGGGGCCTGCCTGTTGTTATCTGTTTTGTGCAAGCTTCTGGGATTAGTGAGAACCTGTAGCTGTTGGTATCTTCCAAATGCAACTGGTTTTATCTGGTGTGCTGGTCAGACGAAGCAGCTATGCAGCCGGTGAGGTACTATGCAGGAGTTTCTTCCTGAAGCACTGGCCTGAGTAGAACTGTGACTGAGGCTCCAACAATAAGGAAGAAAATTAGACTGAAAGGAGAATTGGGTTCACTAGGGAAACCACAGCTGAGCTTTCTGCCTCGGTGATTGTACCAGTCTTAATTGTTGGTTGAGGAAATGCAGTTGGTGGAGCTCCCCTGGTGCTGCTTAGGTGACCTGAGTGGTTCGGGTGAAGGAAATAATTGAGGAGAAAGGGGGCAATCTGCTCTCCCCACAGGCGTGTAGAGTGGCAATTGGCTGAATGTTGTTCTGGCTTGGGAGCAGATCTGGTGTCAAGATGAGACCTGCCTGGAAGTTGCCATCTGGCTGGCTTGCTGTGTTTGAGGAGGATGGGAGGAGCTCACAGCCCTTGGTGGTGGTTCAGTTGTGATGAAAAGTCCTTCGATGTAGGCAGTTGGCAAAGGTCTCCCATGTGGTTTTTTCCCTGTTGTCACTATTTTATTTAGGTTGTGTGTAAATGCCTATGACGGATTCTAGCCCTGGTGGGAGAATGACTGTTTTGTATGGACTCTGGCCATTGATGTGGCTTTTGTGCTTGACAGCTAGTACTGGAACCTGCTCAGTGCCTTTTGTGCTGACTCTTCAGTCTTCTGTGGGTGTATTTTAAAGTTAGGTTCCCATGGGCATTCCTCTTGGTTGGTTTGTGCATGCTTTAATTGATATGAGAAAGTACTGTGCCTTTTCACTCAGAGAATTGTCATCTTGTGCGTGGCATGAGACATGTGTGCCATTGGTGGTGGACATTTGTGCACATGGATCAAGAGGACGTTCTGTGCAGAGATGAAGGGTTCTCTCGTCTTAGTTGGATGAGATAGGTTTAAAACCTTTCTGCAGGTTGATACTATCTTTCTTCTTAATTTTGGAACTTGTCAAGGGAGAGAAGAAAGGAAGTTAAATTTATCAGTGCACCAAAAAAACCCCAAGAGGCACAACGGATTTCCTGGGATCTCAGTAAATCAGTTCTGTATAGCATGCCTCCAGCTGGCTTTGTAGCTGTAGCCACGTGAATGTGCCATTGCTGTGTTATAGTTCCTTTTGTATGTGCAGCTACACTTGTGCTTTCTCCTGGAGCTTTGCACTGTGCTCCTCTGACTCCACAGCAGCAGTAATACAAACAAAATGTATTCCCATTACTGGGCTTTCTTCCTGACTTGAGAGGAGCAATGGTGATAATATAGTTTATTTTATGATTCCATGCTGTGTATCCCAATTGTGCCAGTACTTGTCCTTGAGTCAAACCAAGGTGAAGCTTTCCAAATCCCCATTTTCCCTGCAGATGGCAGGAGACTTGCTCTGTCCTTGGATCAAGATCACTAAGACCTGTTGGACAATTCAGCATTTATTTCCAGCCTAGCTATGATGGCACCTTATATTGCTGATTTTCAGAATTCATTTCCCAGGTTGTTAGCTGGCAGTTCTTAGCACAGACACTATTTTAATTTAGATCTGCATTCTGATAAGTGAGCGGCAACACGTCTTGGATACCAGCTACTTGCAACTAGGTTCTTTACCCCAATGTGTCCCAGCTGCAAGAGTGCCCTTAAAGCTGCTGGCAGTGTATGTGCTAGAGGGAAGTTGGTTGCATGACAGCCACTTCATCTCTGGTGGGCACCTAACTTTGTGTCATATTTACCGCTTCATGTAGAGATAATAAAATGAGAAGTTGCTGTGCTGATTGAGGAGATAACTAATGTCCAGCGAGCTCTGAAATTCTGCAACGCAAGTCAAGAGACTCAGGCTTCAATTGACTTAAAACCCCTTGTAGTTGAAAAACTGGGCCTTTCTCTTTTTATGCTTTCAAGAGAGAGGCTGTGTGACTTGTGGTATGCTTCACAGAAGGGAAAGAGTTATGGACTGAGGCAGAAATAGCTTGGGTGGGTGAACCCACAGTGCCAGTTTTGTGTTGATGGCTTTTTTGGTGACATGAAGAGACTGGTTCTGTAAGATGCTGGAGGGAGATCTCATAGATTTTTAAATATTGATAAGTTTCTGTGAAATTCCTCATCTGTGTGGGGAGGAGGCTCACACACCTTCCACAGCCAGGCCAAGACGGAGCAGAGTTTCAACCAGGCATTTGTAGCACATCTTGGATACGTACTGTGAAAGAACTAAAATATGAAGGAAATTGCTAGGTCTGTGATTCTTAATACACAGAGATAGGAGTTTAGAAACCTGAAGCTTCACATAAGAGGTGAATGCAAACTTATGCCCTGGGGACGGCAACACTGTTCGTTTAAGCAGAGGAAAGAAGAGAATAGCTGAGTGGGTGGGATTTTCCGTGAGATGTGGGGGAGGAAAGACAGTGAGAGTCTGCCTGCTTCTGTAGCGCAATCGGAGCTCTGCACAGACTTACCTGTCGGATTTCATGTGCGTTAGAAAGCTTAGTGGAAGTGTGCAAAGGCAGTCAGGTTTGTATGATTATTGGGATGGAGGGAAATAAGAGACATCTGAAGAGGAAGTCGATTTGGGGGGGGGGAGTAAGGAGGAAGTGGCAGCTGAGGCGGTGGTATGGCAGGCAGGAGGAGCGTATCACTTGCATCCCCAGAAGAGGTGACTGTCTTGACCGACAGCTGCTGTGGTGAGCCTGGGTCTGTTCATTTCATTCTCACTCCTTTACATAATCTGTGTTCTGAATGAGTAGATACCTACTGTGTAGGCTCTGTGGCTTTTCTTCTGGCATATGTCCTAGGTTTTGTGGGCTGCATCAATCCTTGTTGTTAGATTTTTAATTTTTTTTTTGGTCTCAATCCTGACAGTAAACTGTAATTTAGTGGATAGCGGTGCTGAAACCGAAATCCCTTGTGAGGATACTGATGTCTGGAATACGTAAAACAGCAGCAAAAAAAAAAAAAAATATCTAGTTTGCTTTGGGGGTTTCAAAGTGGTGGGGTTTTTTGTTTGTTCGGGTTTTTTTTCCAGGCTTGACTATAAATAGCCCTCTAGATCTGGGAAAAATCAGTTTGAGAATAGTACATGGCATTTTGTGGGGTATGAAGGCTTGAAGTGGTACCTGATCTTAGCACTCCTCATGAATAGCATGCAGGTTCTTAGATGCTTGATGAAACCTATGGAAGCGGGATGTGTTTTGTTCCATCTTGAACCTGCTAGTTTCAGGGGGTCATATAATGAAATGAGATTGTGACAGGTGGAGGTTGAGAATATGGTGAAGCCTAGCACCTCATCAACAGCAATACCTTTACAGCACCTCTGCTATGGATTTGATGTCTAGTGATGCTCTTGCATCTTACATCTCTCACGTGTTTCTACTTGCTAGATTTGTCCACAGCAATGGAGAGATCTAACTTTTCTGTTTGTTTTTTCCTTTTCCAGGGAAGCTAGTAAACAGACGGGCTACAGGAAGCAGCATTACAGCACAACTTTTTTTCCACAAAGAGAAGGAAATTGCTGTGCTCAAGTCCTCACCTTTCAGCAATGATTCTGCGATGCAAGTTCCAGGAGCTTCTCTTTCAGTGATAATCTTCTCTATGGACTCTTCTTGCTGACGTTTGCCCCAGTGTTGGGCACAAAGAGGAAGGATGCTGAAGAATGGGTACCCCCCTTTTGGCTTTTAGAACATGGGCACTTGTGTAAAGGTATGTGGTTGCTCTTTGGTTGGAGGGATGGAGTATCTGTGGAGGCCAGCAAAGAGGATTTGCTGGGCTAGAAAGTCATGGCTATTGTTGGGGGGAAATACATCATTTAAGCTTTCTGCATGCTGGTGTCCATTGCTGCTGCTGTTGAGATAACTGATGAATAACTCCCCTTTTGTGTTTGTTTAAAAAAAAAAAAAAAAAAAAAAAAAAAAAAAAAAAAAAAAAAAAGAAGAAGAAAAAGCAGCTTGAATGCACAATGTAGCTTCTCACTAACTGAATGGTGACATGGCGAGCTATATTGTATGCATTAGTGTATGCCAAATTGTTTGTCTAATTGTCACACGTTCCTTGCTGCTGCTCTTATTCCATCTGTCAGTTATGTCTTATCAACCAAACAGCATGTTGTTGTTCTGGGTGTGGTCTTTTTACTACATGTTTGTTTAGCGGTTCCCTCAGTGAGAACTTGGTTCTAGATTGGTGTCTCTAACAATTGCCGTAATCTTAATAGTGTACAAAACCAAGGTTTTAGCTTGTGTGTTGATCAGCGAGAGTTTCAGTGGAGAGGCTTCACTTTGCAGAATCGAGTAGGAAAATACGGGTGGACTCTTTTCCAGTTGCATTCATACTTTCCGTTGTAGAGTTGCAGGGCAGAAAATGGATTCAGCTCTGCCCTAGAAGGATTTTGTTTGTTCTGAACAAATGGGGATGGTCTTGTCTGCATAGCTTTTTCTTCTGAGGTTGCTGGTTGAGGGTCAGCTTCTGTCCATTTTGGTGGTGGCTCTGTGATGTGATTTCATGGCAGACTAGAAGTTAACTCCGTGACTTGCAGAAGCAAGTAAGTGTGAGAGTTTGGATGAGTGGCTTTTGGCCGCTGCTGTCAAAGTTGGTGATCCTGCAAAAAGTAGCTCCTTCTTGCAGTACCCAGAGCCCGCTGTCAGTGGTTTCTGGGGATAATATATTTTCCTTCTTATAGAAGAATCTGAATGGGAATCTGTGATGGAGGGAGAACTGTTCTTTGTAGCATGCTGTGTTGTCTGCATATTTCACAGTCTTGTGGAATAATGGGATTTAGGGATGTCCTTGGAGAGGAACATAGGTGATCAATAGGTATCTGTCTGAGGAATCATAGATTAAATTTAGGCCAGTGTGTGTGAGGAAGAGTCATTGGACTGGACTTGGCCTATTTTGTGTTCTAGATGCAGCTGTGATCCTCGGCTGTGTGTCTCACCGAAGGGACCTGATGTTTTACATTATTGGTAAGTGAAGGAAAGGCTGCCACTGTATTTGTTGACCTCTCCATAGGCTTTAGAAGGGTTTCTTGAAAGCCTCTGCTTTCACGTTAGTTCAGAGTCTACCTAACAAACATGAAGTTACTGTCACCCAGCACTATGCCCTCCACCTGGCAGACTTGCCTCTCCACCATTCTTCTTGTTCTGAAAGTCCTTCCATTGACTTCATTCCTAAATCATCCCCTTACTTTTTCTTTCGAGAACTAGTGCAGGGTTGTTGCCTCTGTAATGCTTCTTAATCCAGCCTTAATGTGATGTGCAGGGGTTGTGTGCTTATATGACTGTTTCCCTTGAAGGAATCTCTGTAGTTCTAATTTGCAACTCAAAGAGAATTCTGTGCTTCTGTTGGGATGTCTGCTAGCGATACCTGAGACTCTACCACCTTTACCTATTTCCTCTGTTTGCAGTCATTTGCAGAGTGTTAAGGAACTTGTTATTCTCTAACCTTACTTGTAGCATAACACAAACCATAAATGTTCACACAATAGCTTCTGCCTTAAACACCTAATTTGCAGTTGAGTAGAATGTCATTAATAAAAGGCATCTTGGGCTGATGCATTGGGGATTTTGGTGCTGGACTCAGCCATGCTGCTGCAACCACCCTCTGTTCTCTCCTTGCTGCAGGTGGGATCACAGTATCTGTGGTAGCTTTCTTCTTCACCATTAAGTTCCTCTTTGAGCTTGCCGCACGTATAGTCAGCTTCCTTCAGCATGAGGACCGGGAACGCCGAGGGGAGCGAACTATTTATGACTACGTGCGAGGCAACTACCTGGATCCCCGGTCCTGCAAAATCTCCTGGGATTGGAAGGACCCCTATGAGGTGGGCCATAGCATGGCCTTCCGAGTGCATGTAAGGGAATATTTCTGTTTCCATGCAGTTTTGGGGGCAGGAACAGAGATCCAAGTTAGGGATGGGGTCTTCAAATGTTTTTTGTTGGGGTCAAGCTGGATGTAAATTAGGAGTAGGAAAGCTATCTCTTTGTCTTCTGACCCCTGTAACTGCATTGCAGAACTCTGTAAGTACACACCTGAGGTTTGCACTCCTTAAAATCTTATCTCCCTCTCTTTAGAATCCTCTGAAGAGCTGGAGGAGACCAGGCTTGTCCTGTCTACTGCTTCCTTTACTGGGAAGTGAGTGGGCTGAGCCTTGCCTTCAGCAGACTTGGTGCTATCTTTTGATTGTGCAGCCAAAGTTTGGAGCATAGGAGTGGGCATTTTACCAATCCAAGACTGTAAAGCTTCGTGGCCGCTCCCCATTTCTCCAAAATTGAGTATTATTCTGTCTGACCTGGAAAAGCCTGCCAAGGACTCTCATTTCCTTCCAGTCCCAAAAGTCTAGGGGAATGGGACAAGTATAGAAATAAGATGGGTGAGGGCCCTGACCACTGAGAGTTTGGAGCTTCGTGGAGAAAATTTGAACAGGTTTTGCTGGGCTCATGTGCCCACCTTTCTGCCCCACTTTCCCCACCCAGAAAGGTATCAAAATAAGAAGAAAGGTTCAGCTAGGTTGCCATACTCGCCCCTCTCGGGAAGGCAAGGGAAACCCTTCTGCTTGAGAGTAAGTGAGGAGTTCTAACTCTAGGGCAGGCAGTGAAAAAGAGCTAAGGGGAAAGGGACTTGTTGTGTTCCTGCTGTTTAAATTTATTCCCTTCACCTTACTGACTGTCACTCATGGCGGCTCCAGCAGTGTGCCCTTCCACTTCATGCTTGTGTCCCATTTGCTTAGCCCTTTGTTCATCAACAGTAGCTGTTGCATGCACATGTTTCTCTCACTGACAGTCAAGATACGTACTACTACAGGCCCTACGCCCTGCCTTATTTAGAAACAGGGAACAGTAGTAACCTTTTGCTGACTGCAGGCTGATTGCAGATGGCAGGAAGGATCTGACCCACAAGCTGCCGGCTCTTGAAGTGCTGTGCATGCAGGGTTTCAAGGTATAATTCTTTCCTTGTAAGGAAGTACTGGTTGAGGTATGTTACCTTCAGAAATTGTCCGGCAGATCGCTTCTGTGATTGAGCTGCCTGTGATTTTATCTAACATGTTGTTTTCATGCTGATGCTTCTTATCAGTATAGACTGGGTCAGCTCCTTACGTCAGCATCTTCTCCACACTGTTTTCTGTAACAAATTGGTGAGAGCTTTTCCAGAGCTTAGCTGTACAAATGGACAAGATCTGCTTGTTTCTCTGAAAGGATGTGGCTTTGCTTTTTTCCTTTTGGTAGTGGGTTCTCTTGGTTTCTGCTCTGATATTGCACTAACAGCATAGAGAAGAAATGCCTAGAGGTGTGTTCTTTTCAGGACAGTCATTTGAACCTCAGCACAAAAGAGAATGTGGCTGTTCAATGCCCACTTGTGCCCTGTTCCCTTGGGAGAAACAGAGTCTGTGTGACAGAGCTGGATGTTAATTTTTTCCTTTACTGAGCTGGGGTTCTTGCCCTTGATTCCCCGAGGCAACTTGCTTTCTCTTCCTCTGTGCACTGCATATTTTTGCTGACTTGGACTTTTCCATTTCCCATGCAGTTATTCTATAAAAACGGGCAGCCTTTCCCTGCTCACCGGCCCGTGGGGCTGCGAGTTCACATCTGCCATGTGGAGCTAGCAATTGATATTCCTGTAACCCAGGAAGTTCTTCAGGAGCCTAATTCCAATGTGGTGAAAGTGGCCTTCACTGTGCGCAGGGCTGGGAGATATGAGATCACTGTAAAACTTGGTGGCTTGAACGTGGCCTACAGCCCCTACTACAAAGTGTTCCAACCAGGTAAGGTCTAAGTGGCCTTCTAAAGATTCAAAGTAGATTTGGAGGTATTGGAGGCAGTTAGGTAAATGTATTTCCAGCTAAAACAGGCAGGTGACAGAGAAAGGGTTACCCTTCACCATTTTCCTCTTGTCATGTGTAGATAGACCCATGACTAAAGCATACTTGTGACTACCAGTATGTGGCAAAATAGAAACTGCCTTACAGAATAAGTCATTAGTGCTGCTTAAACTCCCTAACCACTTGTGTCATGTTCTCCATTTTGTAGTAACTTCTTCATCGTCAGAGAGTGCCTTTTGTGAAAGTATTGATATATTTGTATCTGAACTGGAAATGCTGTCATGATTTCACTCTTCCTCTTTTGAGTATCCTACTCTATTCCTTTAAGCTCCTGGAGCAGTCAATACCTTTGATTCCACACTTATTTAAAAACATTTCCTTTATATCCATTTTAAGTTTGTTTCCTTCTACTTTTGTTATTTGACCCCAATCAGCATCTTTTATATTTCATGTGCATGGTCATTGACAGTACCTCTATTCCATTGCATTGTGAATAGATATAAAGCTTGTGAAGATACCCCGTCAGAAAGAGGAAGCTCAGATTTAACTCACCCTCCAGACTAAAGTTTGTTTGGCAGGCTGTATAAGAAGGACGTGGACCTGTTGGAGCGGGTCCAGAGGAGGGCCATGAAGATGATCCAGAGGGTTAGAGCACCTCTGCTATGAGGACAGGCTGAGAGAGTTGGAGTCGTTCAGCCTGGAGAAGAGAAGGCTCCGGGAAGACCTTATAGCAGCCTTCCAGTACCTGAAAGGGGCCTACAAGAAAGCTGGAGAGGGACTTTTTACAGGGGCATGTAGTGATAGGACGAGGGGTAATGGCTTCAAACTGGAAGAGGGTAGATTTACCTTAGATGTCAGGAAGAAATTTTTCACTGTGAGGGTGGTGAGGCACTGGAACAGGTTACCTAGGGAAGTTGTGGATGTCCCATCCCTGGAAGTGTTCAAGGCCAGGCTGGATGGGGCTTTGAGCAATCTGGTCTAGTGGGAGGTGTCCTTGCCTATGGCAAGGGCGTTGGAACTAGATGATCTTTAAGGTCCCTTCCAACCCAAACCATTCTATGAATTTGCAGGTTTCCTTGGATGTCAGCTGACTTGTACTTTGTATGTGCAGTGGGAGCAAGCTGAAGGTTAGAATGATGGAAAAAGCATTCTTTAGAGGGCTAGTAAGTAGGTTTGCTTTATCAGTCTTAAGTTTCCGACCCAAGGCAAACCCTGTGCACCACACCACGTATTTCAGCGCTCAGATACTTTGGTTTTTGAATGTAGGGGCATAGAATGTGTTTAGATTTGATCCATACTCAAGGGTATTGTGCCCCTAGTTGATTTTCCTTTGCTCTTTGTAGCTTCACCTTGGAATTTGTTTGACTCTAAACTGTTGTTGTCTGCTTCAGGGATGGTGGTTCCCTCCAAAACCAAAATTGTCTGCCACTTCTCCACTCTGGTGCTGACCTGTGGGCAGCAGCACACACTGCAGATAGTTCCCAGAGATGAGTATGACAATCCCACCAGCAATTCTGTGTCCCTGATAGATGAGCACAATTACAGCCTCTCCATCCATGAGGTGAGTGCAACCTCATCCCTTGCTGCTTGACTTCAGGTGAGCTAGAGAACCCCCCTTATTAATTTGTTTTCTGTTTAGCTGGGTCCTCAAGAAGAAGAGAGCTCTGATGTTGTGTTTGAGAAGTCTGTGGTGTCCAATCGGCAGACTTGTGAAGTGTTCTTCCGAATCACCTTGCATTGTAGGGGGTGTTTCCATGCCTGCATCTCCTACCAGAACCAGCCCATAAGCAATGGTGATTTTGACATCATTGTTCTAAGTGGTGAGTCAAGAGCTACTCAGTATTTATTCTCCAGGTGTCCTCTTACAAGATGCTTTGCACACTTCTGTAGCAGAGCTAAATGTCGGTTCCCTGCAGGCTAGCCATGCTTAATTGCTGAAGGAATGCCTATTCATTTAAAAATGCCAAGGTAAATGAATTTGCTGGTGACAAGGGGGATCTCTGAAGGCTGATACTCTCTGTTCCATCAGCAGATAAAAGCACATGTGGTTTTTTTCACCTATCTTAGGAGGTTTACCTCTGAAATCAGGCAACTTTTATTGCTTGCTAGTACTTGGCATTTGAGCCATACTGTAAGTGAGCCAGTCATGTATTGTATGTTAAGCTATATGGATGAAAAACACTGCATGTAACCTATGTGCTTTTTTTACAATTCTGTAATTCCTGGTTTCTTCAGGAGTGAGCCAGTTTGCAATGTGGCTGACATATGGCTGTGCCTTCAGGCTGGTGCTCTGAGACAGAGGTTCCAAACTGCTGTCCTGAAATCTGTTCATCCTACTCCTGGGTTCTCTTTATCAGAGTTTAACTTGACCAGGTTTTCCTTTGGATGTGTAGTCTTTTCTTTAAAATCATAGTAACTAAGTTGGTGGTGGTCTGTGGATTCTTCACTTTTTAATTTTGGTCTCTGTTAAGATTTACACAACTCTGTTATATCTATTTCCCTCAGAGAATGAAAAGAACATTGTAGAACGCAATGTGTCCACCTCAGGTGTCAGTATTTACTTTGAAGCCTACCTTTATGATGCTCCTAGTTATACCAACACTCAGTGGCAGCTGCCACCAACGCACCTGAGCTCCTCTCAGCGCCGTCCTTCCACTGCGACTGAGGATGAAGATGAAGATTCTCCCTCTGACAGCCAAACCCCTGAGAAAGTGAAGAAACCTAAAAAAGTGTACTGCTATGTGTCACCTAAGGTAGATATCATAGAGTTACCACTCTTGAGTATATGTTTAAAGTAGCAACTGAAGAGCTTCCTTGTGCCCTGTATCTTAGCTCCAGATTTAGGTGCCTTAGATTTGGTTAAAAAAGGTTGGTTTAAGGCTAGACAGCAAATATGGAGCTCATGACTGAGAATAACGTTAAAATGCTCCTTGACGTTTTAGGACTCCGTGTGTCTTTCTAGGTCGGATCCAAAGCCTACTGGGACTTTTTTCTGTGATTGTTCAGTAGATATTCTGTTTGCCTTTTCTTTGCTCTGTTCAGGTCAGACCTGCAATTCCCTTTCTCAGTTTCTGATACCTGTATATCGGAACATAGAGGAAGGCACTTTTCAGATTTTGTGTCTTTGTCCTGTTTCTTGAATGTTTCAGTGATAAGAAAAGGGAAAAAAATGGTCAGAGGACAAAGGGTAAACGTATAAGTAGAAGAAACAGGATTCAAGCAATTCAAGAGAAACCGCGGATTCTCTTATAGTAAGAATAAATGTAAATAAATGTATAAGGAATAAATATAGTAAGAAAGAAAATTCCACTAAATCTACTAATAAATTTAATTTTGACAATATCCACCCAAGGATGTAAGAGAGCTGGCTGACATCATTGCGAGACCATCTTCATAGTCTTTGAGAAGTCATGGAGATCGGGGGATGTCCCAGAAGATTGGAAGAAGGCTAATATCACCCCCATCTACAAGAAGGGCTTAAGGAAGGATCCAGGAAATTACAGGCCCATCAGTCTTACTTCAGTCCCTGGGAGAGTTATGGAACAAATCCTCCTGGAGACTGTCACAAGTCAAATGAAGCATGTGATTGGGAAAAGCCAGCACAGATTCACCAAGGGCAAATCGTGCTTGACAAACCTGATCGCCTTCTACAACAAAGTAACCTGCCTGGTTGATGTGGGACAAGCAGTNCCTCAATATGAGTGAACAGTGTGCTGCTGCAGCAAAGAAAGCCAACAGGACGCTGGGTTGCATCAACAAGGGCATCATCATCAGAGATAAAGAAGTCATTATCCCACAACGCTTGTCAGGCCACACCTGGAATACTGTGTTCAGTTTCTGTCCCCGCTATACAAAAAAGTTGTGGGCAAGCTGGAGAGGGTCCAGAGAAGAGCCACAAAGATGATAAAAGGTCTGGGAAGCCTACCATGTGAGGAAAGGCTGCAAGAATTGGGTTTGTTCAGCCTTGAGAAAAGAAGGCTTAGGGGAGACCTTATCACCATGTTCCAGTATTTAAAGGGTGGATACAAAGAAGGTGGAGACTCCCTTTTTACAAGGAGTCACATGGAAAAGATGAGGGGTAATGGGTTCAAGTTAATCCTATGAAGATTCTGATTGGACTCAAGAGGAAAACTTTTCACAATGAGAACAATCAGCCATTGGAATAATCTCCCCAGGGAAGTGGTGGATTCCCCAGCATTGGACGCTTTTAAGGTTTGACTGGACAGGGTGCTGGGCCATCTTGTCTAGGCTGCCTTTTTGCCAAGAAAGGTTGGCCCAGGTGATCCTTGAGGTCCCTTCCACCTGATATTCTATGATTAATCTATCGATCTGAATGCATTCTGAAAAATGCAGTGATAAATATCAAAGTGAAAGACTAATCCAGGAATTGCTTTCCTGACAGAGAAAGGGCTGTGAAACTGTTACAGGTTGGAGGGTGTTGCTAGAGATTTCTAAATCTCTGCTGCATGTGGCAATAAGAACAGACTTTGGGAATGAGTGCTGGGTCCTTGTGAGCTCAGGATCCTTTCATCCTTGGGGTATCATTCTGGACTTTTGTACTCTTTTCTATTGCATTACCTGGTAAAAGATCACCAGAAGTGGGTACTGTTGCAGGTTCCCTTTAGGTGCCAAAGTTATTAATGCAATTCTGATGCTTGCATAATTGTGTATCCCTGGATATCTCAGTATATTCCTAGAGCGTCTGTCCTATATAGTAGATAACTGTTACTATGGTGTTATTTCTTTAAGGGGTTGCTATTCATATTTGCTTTGTTTCTGGAGAAATGCTGCTTGTCATTTTTTCCAGTCGTTGCAGCTAGAACAGGCTTGTGCAGGAAATGGTTTTGTGTTTTGTCTAAAGATGCTAAAATTTCATCTTAGCTTGCTCTCCAGAAGGTGACAGTTCCACAGTTAGTAGTTATTTGTTCTGGCAGAAATACATTGAGAAGAAATTTCTGCAAATCTGCTGGATTTAGCAACTGCAAATGCTTTTTAAAAGTTGTTTGAAATGGTTGTGAAAATCAGGGAGTAGCAGCAATAGTTCTGTTAGGCAGCGTGACTTTTTCCAAAACCTTTTTTGTCAATGCATTACAATCTTGTCCTGAGTTCAGCCTCTCAAGTGTACTTAACTTTGCCTTCCAATTAGACTGGTGATGTTCTACTGAACATGACGGCTTACTGGTGTAAAATCTGTGTCCTGCTGGTATCCCATATGTGTCGTAAACGCACGCAGTAAAGTCTCACTGACAAGCTGCTTACAGTTCTGTGTAGCGTTGAAGCTTTTTATGTATTGTACCAGAGGAGGATGTCGCCAAATGTTGCAGAAACCTGTCCTTGGCGTTGGAGGGAGGACTGGCCTTACGGATCTGTCTTGTGCCTCGTGTTTCAGGGATAACCCTTAACAGATGTGTGACCTTTAACATTTTCTTTTCCTTGTGGTTACTCAGCAATTCTCAGTGAAAGAATTCTACCTGAAGATCATTCCGTGGCGCCTTTTCACCTTTAGAGTATGTCCCGGCACAAAGGTGAGCCTCTTTCCATCTAGCTGTCTCTGCACCTTCATATTATTAGCTTGTAGTCCTCGTGAATGACTCTGATTTTTGCTTTTGGAGAGAAGGGCTGCCACCCGGAGAGCAATATTTTGTTGCATAAAATTCAGACTTTGGAATTCCCTCTCAGTGCCTAAATTTTGCTAATATTTATGAATAGGAGCCAGTTGTATCACTCTGTCCTGCCTTTTGTCCCAATCCTAGGCAAAAATCTTTATTTCTTTTGCATTCCTCTTGTTTATTTCCCTCATAACATTGCTAAAGTGCTGTGATTGTGTCCACGGAAGCCCCTAGGCTAGGGTGTGAGATTTGAAGCAGCCTCCTAGCTGGAGTCCAGATGCTTGAACTGGATGTTAACTGCATCTGCATGGGTGAGCAGAGGAAGTCCTAGAGCGCAAGTGGTGTTGCTCTGTCTACTGAACGCGCTGTGCCTTCTGCATGATGAGTTTACCCTTTCTTGCATCTTTTTGCTGCTAGTTTTCATACCTTGGTCCTGACCCTGTGCACAAATTACTGACACTGGTGGTGGATGATGGGATCCAACCCCCTGTGGAGCTCAGCTGCAAGGAGAGGAACATCTTGGCAGCCACTTTCATTCGCTCTCTGCATAAAAACATAGGTAAAGGGATGGTGAGGTGGGTACAGTAGTCAGGAAGTTAGCACTTGAGTCTGCTAGTTTCCCTTGGGAATGAAGAGTGTCAGCACTGAATGACCTCTGATGAGAACCGATTCCTGGAGTCTCATGTGCTGTTCCTGTTGGTGCTTCCAATGAATGTATTTCATTGCACCAGCTGTTCCTTTTCAATTTGGCTTTTCTGTTAGGCTAATTTGAAAGCACACCTGTGAGTATCTGAATGTCAGCATGACTAACTGCAAACTGCCTTTAGAGTTCTGTTTCCAAACTTTGCTCTAATAAACTCATCCTTGGGGTGTAAAGCTGAACTGTGCAGTTGATCTTAGGAACACCTTCTAGATGTTCGAGGTGGTGACAGCTCAGGACTGACCCAAATTGTCACTATTCTCAGGAGGCTCGGAGACCTTCCAGGACAAAGTGAACTTCTTTCAGCGAGAGCTACGTCAGGTGCATATGAAAAGACCTCATTCGAAGGTCACACTGAAGGTCAGCCGTCACTGTCTGCTGGAGTCGGTGAGTGTACGCGTCACTTTGCTTAAGCCCAATGCTTCCTCCGTCCTTCTGCTCAGTGCCTAAAGAAATCCAAACTGGTATGTGCTAGGGCAACCGCGCTGAAAATTATTAGTCCTTCTGTTTCAAGGCAGATGCCAGTAGATAGCTTGAGACGGGGGGGAAAAAAAAGATAATCTCCAGGTAGCTCTTCTGTGTTCAGGTTTGGTATTGTGTGGGATGCTGTGTTCCTTCTCTACAGCCATTAAGATCAGATCAATTTCTTAAGTAATTAGGAAACTTCAGGTCTGGTAAATTTTTAAGGAATTTGTTGCAGAGTAAATCAAGCCCTGAGAGGTGTCTAGGGTAAATGCATGCATGGTCTGTAAAAGCAGGAAATCTGCTGGTGCTTTTCTGTCTCCATTTTACGTTAGAACCTGAGGCCCAGAGAGAGACTGTCTACCTGGACCAGATTTGGGAGCAGAACTTAGAGCTCCCGAGTCTTTATATACTGTTTTTGTGGTACAGAGCCATTCGGTGAGATAGGCTGTCAAGTCAGGTGTTACTGAGCTGCGTGCATGAAAACTCTTGTAGTGACAGGCTTCTAATAGTGTTTCAGTGTGATGATTAAAGTACTCTGTAGCGTCCTTGAGGTAAGTCTTCACCAATGCTGACCTGAGCTGATGTGTTTCTGAAATCGAACTTAAGAAAGAGTCATTCATATAATACAGTTGTTAATTGACATTCTAAATACTGTGTACACGGGGCAGGCAGTTACCCTGACTTACTGTTTCCACATGTATCTTACAACAGTAATGTTATAAAGACGGAAAATAACATTTCTGGGGAAAGAAGTATCTGGGATTTCCCTTGATTTACACTAAGTAAATCTGTGTTTTGGAATATTTTCTGCACGTACGAGGTTGCAGTGTTTACAAGATTGTTTCAGTTAATAGCTTGCTACAAAATGACTTCACTTCTAAACAGTATTTCCATGACTATTTTTTTCCTGCCGTTTTGGAAGTTCCTCTACTATCATGAGCGCTGGTGTTACAGCCTAGTAAGACAAAATAAATTAAGTGCTGTAATAATAATAAATGTAAGCTTTAGTGTCCAAGGTTGACAGGCACAATGAATGTGACCAATGTGACTAGCGTGATGCTCTAACCTATTTTAAGATAAGCTAAGCCAAAGCTACCTGTATGACTGAGGACTGCTTTGTAGCTTTTTAAATTTTCTTTAATTGGAATCCAAAACTGGGACACAGAAGTTCTAGACACTTGAAATATTTTGTTACTTTTCTGCATTGTGACTTTAAGTATGAACTCAGTGAAGCCTTCAAGCTATTTTCTAGTGCTCTCTGAAATATTCCTTTTTTTAGATCTAACTTGTGGGCTGACAGTGCTTTACAGAAATTGCTTCTTCCCACAAACATTTTAATACTTTAAACAATACTGTACTGCAGCCTTGGGAGGGATACATCTGTGCTGTGCTAAGAACTCACACTAGTTTTAAGAGGGACTGTATTTATGTGGATAATGTGTCTCATAATAGAAAATGAGGAATTGGCTTCCATGCTTTGGACAAACAAGAATTAGACCTTAGGTCAGTTTTATACTTTAGAGTACTAGACTGTTTCTTGGTTTTTGTGTTGCTTAAATTGCCCATCTACATATACAGGATTGGATATTGGTTACGGGGTGCCAAGCAGTAACAGCTGCTGCTATTTTTTTTTTTTTTTTTCAGTCTTTTAAAGCAACACGAAATTTTTCTGTTTCTGACTGGAGCAAAAACTTTGAAGTGATTTTTCAGGATGAAGAAGGTGAGTTATCCTGTGAATATATTTGAGGAGGAAGCGGAAAGAATGACGATGGAGTAATTTTAGTCTGAAATTCTGGTTTCTTGTAGCATATCTATTCTTTGTGACTTTCCATCCCTTTCACTTTCTCACAGATGCTAGTGAATTATTTTGTTGGTGCTGTTCTATCCCTACTTTATGTAGGGACCTGAGGCCCAAATGAAAAAGACTAAGACTAGGTTTGGGAGCAGAACCTAGAGTTCTGGAGCCCCTGTCTACTGCTTTTTTGTTGTGGAGCTGTTCACTGCAATGAGCTCTCATGTCAGGTAACACTGAGCAGCATGCATGAAACTCTCGAATTGATGAGCCGTGTATGACCAAGCTTGTTTTATCTTGTAGCTCTGGACTGGGGAGGTCCACGCAGAGAGTGGTTTGAGCTCATCTGTAAGGCGTTATTTGATACCACCAATCAACTCTTCACCCGCTTTAGTGATAACAACCAGGCCTTGGTGAGTCTGCAGTTCCTGTGCTGAATGCACAGAACTGTGTGCATTGACATGCTGCTGGTTAAATAATGTTGCCGCTAAATTCATTAAGTGGTGTGCCACCTTACTCATTCTTTAGCTTGCCTGCACAGTTACTTCCAGTGCCTTTCTCAAAGCTTTGCTTAATGGTCTTAACCTATTGAAGTGTCAAAGAACTGGCTGGATGAACAGCAGAGCGTGGCCAGTCAGCAGGGAAGACTGGAATTCTGAGCAAGAGGAGGTGGCATCAGAGTGTCTTGAGGTTTTGTTGGGTCTGAATGTTTCAGAATCCATATCTGCTGTCATACAGCTTCTGGCCTGGGCATGTGAAACATTTTGTATTCTTCATAGGCAGGCTCAGGCATCTTATTTCTATTTCTTGGCTTTGAGGATATCACACTAAAGCTCCTGGGGCAGCCTGAGAGATGCAGTGACTTGAACTGGTCCCATACTTGCTATTTGTGCTAGTCTTGTCTGGTACTTGAATGCTTCATTTTGCTTCCTCTTTGCAGGTGCATCCAAATCCAGGGCGTCCCACATATTTACGACTCAAAGTGTATGAATTTGCAGGTCGCCTAGTAGGAAAATGTCTTTATGAATCATCTCTGGGAGGTGCTTACAAACAACTGGTTCGAGCTCGCTTCACCCGATCCTTCCTGGCTCAGATCATAGGACTTCGTATGCATTACAAGGTAAAGCTTCCCAGCCTTGTCTGAAGCCTGTATTGGTCTGGGGAGAGGTTGAATGTTGGTGTAGTAGAAGCAAATCCAAAGTCCTGGTTAACATTGTATGTGGTTTTTTTCCCTTCCCTTCATGTCCCTGCCTTCTTTTTCTTTCCCACAGTATTTTGAAACGGACGACCCAGAATTCTATAAATCCAAAGTTTGTTTCATACTGAACAATGATGTGAGTGAGATGGATCTGGTCTTTGCTGAAGAGAAGTATAGCAAAACAGGACAACTGGAGAAGGTGAGGGAGGCAGTTCCTGAAGGTGGGACAGTTTAACCCCTTCCGCCTGCAGCAGGGGAGGCCGAGAACTCTTCTGTGTGCCCCAGAAAACTGAGCTTACTCTGGGCAGTAGATCCTTGCTTGGGTTCATTTCGGTTGGGAGTTCAGGTTTGGGGAATGCTGCTGGTCACACTCGCGTCAAGCGTTCTCCTGTTTTCAGGTGGTGGAGCTGGTGACAGGAGGTGCTCAAATACCAGTGACCAATGAAAACAAAATCTTATATCTAAATCTGCTTGCGCAATACAGGCTGGCCAATCAGGTTAGGGAGGAGGTGGATCACTTCCTGAAAGGTAACATGCTTGTCTGCTCTGTGCTCCTTTCTATGTTTATCTCCCAGGGGACAGCACTTGCTGCTCTTCTCTCCTCTTCTCTTCCAGGTCTCAACGAGTTAGTTCCTGAGAACCTCCTGGCTATTTTTGATGAGAATGAGCTTGAGGTAATTGCTGCTGCCCTAAGCATCTCTATCCTTACTTCCCCTCCTCTCTGACAAATGAAAAGCTTTCTGATCTGGAATAAAACCAAAATGTTTCTTCTCTAAGCATTTTAAACATTTGTAATTTGTACAGTAGCTGTTGCCTTGTTTCCTGGGCTCCTGACTTTCTGACTGCAGTTTCTTGCTTTTCAGTTGCTTATGTGTGGTACTGGAGATATCAGCATCTGTGACTTCAAGGCACATGCTGTAGTGGTAGGAGGCTCTTGGCACTTCCGTGAGAAGGCAAGTGAAAGGATTTCTCCTTCCTGCTTGCTGAAAACAGTTATCCCAGCTACAGCAGAAGACAACTTAAACTGGGAACAGATTTCTTGATTGGAAATTAGTCTTCCAGAAAGACAAACTGGAAGGTTTGGGGATCAGAAGTAGGACTGCATGCATTATGAAATAATGTTTCCCCCTAGAGATATCCTTCAGCCTGGCTGACTAGAGATGATGCTTATCAATTACCAGCAGGAAAAAAATCAGCAGCAGTGGTCTTTTTAAGAAAATGCAACAAAGCACTAATTAAGAACAGTTCAGCAGGGAATCAGGAGGAATTGGTGGGAATTATTGCTACTGAAGACGTTCATGCTGATACACTTATCTCTCAGGGATGCTTGAAGATCATGATTGCAGCCCACGTGGAGTGTTTGGAATTCAGTGCTGGGGTAAAGACTACTGATGTAGTAGCCTAAATTTGTACCCTGTAATTGTTCCCATCCCTCCCTGCCTTTCCCAGTGGGAGGGATATGGGAATGGTAGCAACTTCATTTAGAAAAATAATGGAAGCTGCCAAAACACCCAAGATGAAAAGAGATTGGGAGTACAAGCTTCTAGCTGTAAACACTGGGATGGTTCCACCTTCCTGCAAAAGTACCAGAGGATGTGAAAAAGCAAAAGATTAGCGTAGTGCAAGCAGCAAGGGAGCTTCTGCATTGTAAACCTACCTCATTGCCTACGCAGGTATTTCTAAAAAGAAAATCACTGTGGGGAGAGCAGAAGCCTTTCTGCTTTAAGGGAAAGGACTGGTGGGAGGTAGTAGCATGGGACATCTTTTAACTTCTAAGAAGAAACTATGTAATACTTCCCTCTATGTGTTACCCTGGTAAAACAAAAAACAAATCTGACTATTAGTAGAGGACTTGCTGCAAGGGCAATTGACTGATCTTCTTGCAACTTGCTTATATGCTTATTTGATTTGCTTGGTAGACCTGGCTTTACCTTTCCTGTTTCTTAACAGGTCATGAGGTGGTTTTGGACCGTGGTCTCCAGTTTCACGCAGGAAGAGCTGGCCAGGCTCTTGCAGTTCACAACTGGTTCCTCCCAGCTGCCCCCAGGAGGGTTTGCTGCACTCTGTCCATCTTTCCAGATCATTGCAGCTCCAACTCACAGTACTTTGCCAACAGCCCACACTTGGCAAGTATTCTGGGGTGGTAGGACTTTCTGCATTGCGCTTTTGGGAATGACACCAGCTAGTTGTAATGTGTGTGATGCTTGTGTCAACCTATCTAAAAGCAGCTGATGGGGATGGTCCCCTCTCAGATCTAGTCTGAACTGAATTCTTCTTTTGTTTTACAGTTTTAACCAGCTGTGCCTCCCTACTTATGATTCCTATGAAGAAGTGCACAAGATGCTGCAGCTAGCTATCAGCGAGGGTTGTGAGGGCTTTGGCATGCTGTGATTTCCCCTTTCCAGGAGACCACTTAGCCTCCTGGCTCTTCGTGGCAAGACCCAGGTTCAATCCTCTGCGTGTTCTCCTTCCCTTCACATGGGCAATGGAGGCAGAGCAAAGACTCCATGTAAAGGAATTTGTCATCCAGAAGATGTCACGTGGCCTTTCTGTATCCCAAATGTGTCATCAAGAGCTCATCTTTTCCCTTTCCCTCATTCTCCCTTTGGTTCAATGTGAAACAGCAAAAGGACTGTGGTGCATTCATCAAGGAGATATTGCACTTGATTTCCCTGCACCCTGTACACCCGTCCTTCTTTGAGAAGATGAAGTTCATAAGCAGAAGTTAGTGAGGTGCAGGAGATGTGCTGAGCTGCCATTGTCATAGCTCTCTGGGAGGAAGAGGGAAGACCAGCATGGAGCTCTGCTGGAAACCTGGCTCACAGGAAGCCTTAGTAACTTTCCATGTCTTGGCTCGACTTCCTCAGTGATGCTGCTCGATAGCTCATCTAACTCTATGACTCATGCAGAGTATAGAGTTGTCCATCCTTTCAGCACCTCACCCAGAAGGGTTTCTGATTCTCCTTCTCCATCTTGCTCTGGATACTGCTGTCTCCTGTGCCACAGAGAAAATGGGCAGTATCCACTGGAGGGAGTAACCCAAAGGGGAGAACAATCTCATCGGAGCACAAGTGCTGGTGCCCTGACAGTGATCCTGTACTACCTCCGCCAGGGTCCAGCAGCAGAAGCGTCCTTCTCCAGCAGTGGCTGGTAATGAGCCTCTGCAAATGAACTGGAAGAGGAGTTTCTCCTCCATTGAATGTTTCTGACAGTTGATATTGCACAGGAAGCTGTCCCATGCCCTTGCCTTCTTTTCCCTTCCTCAGGAGAGAGAGTATGGGCATGAGCGTGATCCCTCAATGCTGAGCACCAATGCCTATCCCACATTCACCTTCAGGGTATGTATGTTAAGTAGTAACAGTTGACAGGTCAGTAAGCAGCTACAGTGTGCACTGGGCTTGCATTTGTTGTTGGGGTGATGGTACTGGGCAGAACGTGGTACCTCCACCTGGGCATCCCACGGGGTCTTGGCTTCTACCTCTATCATGCAGCAGCCTGAGGCTTCTCTTTCTCTACTGCATTTCAGGCAGAGTTTCCAGGGGGGTGCTGGTGCCTGGAGAGCAGCTGGCTTTCTGTCCTCCCAATCTTCCTACCTTATTTCTTCAGTTCTCCTTTTTTCCTATTCTGTTCAGTGCTGCTGGCTTTCCAACACAAAATGTTAACTAGAACTTCACTCAGATGATCGCTCAACAGTCTGCACTCACCATTGTCTGGTTTGTGGGGAGAAGAGTGGGCAGACCAGTATGAGAAGTAAGCTTATGATTGGGATGTGTTGTTGCTGGCAGTCCATTCAACCCTTCCAGGGAGATAAAGGGAAGGGGAATCTGGGAATCTTGATGAGTTCTTCAGTGAAGCAAAATTCAAGATCTTTAAGTTCTCAACAGTCCCTTAGACAGCTCAGGTCAGGAGTCAAAGGCATGCAGGAGTCAAAGTGTGAGAAACCTGCATTGCTACTGCCTGCAATGTAAGCTTTTGCTGGATTAAGGAAATGCTGGATTTCTTCCAGAATGGAGTCTCAGACTGGCATCCCTGAGCTAATTTTAGAACACCACATTAGATAAAAAGTCGCATCATCCTCTTCAGCCCCCTTCTGCTGTCCTCAAGCTGGGCAGACTTCTGCGCAGTATGGATATTTTAAGATAACTGTGTGTGCTTTTCCAGTATAGCTTAGTTGAATTGACTGGGAATTTGAGGGAAACATTCTACACCTAGAAAATGTTTTTAAGGCAGCATCTTAGCCGTTCTTAGGCTGATTGTGTTACTTCTGTACAGAAAAAAATAAGCCATTTTAGTGCCAAAAAGCAGCCAGCTGAGCATTGAGACTACTCAGGGGGATTCCTTTGCCTTGTGAATTCATTCCCTCACTGGCACCGAGGTGCTGGGAGGCTGCCAGCTTGAGAGTTGCCACTGTTGTGCTCTGACAGATCACTTTAGTAGTGGCTGTTCTCCCTTTTTTTAGGGCAGGCTTCATTCTGCAAGGTCCTGACCTTCTTTGGGTGGAGAGTATGATAACATTTCATTTACACTGCAGATGTTTTCCATGGTCAGTAGAGTTACAGCTCCTGTGTTCTCCATGCCACCACTTCACTGCTTTCTCCAGGGACCGAGAGGAGGTGGCAGTGCTGGGCTTACCTCCTGTTTGTTGGGAGGCATAGCTTGGTGCTGTTCCCATGTTGCAGCCTTGTCTTGCAATCTCACCTGGTGAGGATGTTTCCAGCCTTGTAGCTATGGGCCAACTCTGCCAGTGACATCTTCCTCAGGAATCTTCTCCCATCTTCTCTTGAGCTGGACTTTTTTATTCTGAGGACGAAGTAGTTGGACATTGGGCAGTCGTCTTCTGCTGGAAAGAGCTCCTAAATGCTTCTCATTGCATTGCAGCCAGCACTCCACGCTTCCCAGCAGCTGTGCAGATGCCAAGGACTTTCTTCTTAACACAAGTGCAGTCAGAACTGTGATGGGTGCTCTTAGTCAACTAAACCCATCCCCATTGTTTCCACAGGCCCCTAGCTGGTCCCATGTTTCTGAGACCCATCACAATGTTTCTAAACTTGTCTCTAGCTTTATACCCTTTCCCAGGGCAGTCACTTTTTGTGCTGCCCTTGACACTGGCAATGGGGTTGTGCTTTGGTCACCTATACTGTATGTTACTTCTGGCAGAGGTTCGTTACTTTTCTTTTTACCCTTTATTTATTCGCACTTAATAGACGCCCTTCTGTAGAAATCTTTAGGATCCTGGTATCAACTCAGACAGGTTCCATGGTTCCTGAAGCTGCTTTGAGGTGCAGAGGGCCTGGCTTCAGCCTGCACCTGCAGGCCATGTTGCATGTTTTTAGAAGCCAGGAGCTGTGGATGATACAAGTCAAATCCTAGTTCCCTCTGGTGAATTTCTGGCAGAGTTCAGCCAAAATTTGGAAGCCTGTGGTTGTAGTAGCTGATTTTGTAAATAGTTTGTATAATAAATAAAATATTTTAAAAATGCTGCTTTCTCAGCTCAGTGTTCTTTCGGGGCCGTACAGAGGGAATCAAACTGGTTAGTGCTGTCCATGGGTGAGGGGCCTCTCCAGGTCTTTGGGTGTCTCGCTGAGCTCTGCTGCAAGGGGGAGAGGATGGTTCTCCACCTGCAGCCTTTCAGGATGCCTGACTGAACCCAGGACCTGCGAGCTTCTGGGAAGAGGCAGGATTCTGGGCTGGGGCTCACAGGCTATTGTGAGGTCTCTCTGCAGTAGGCTGGAAAATGGGCTGAAGCAGCTGGTAATGCCAGAAAGTATTTTAAGGACGCTCATGTAATTAATAATGCAGTTGGTGCAATTACTTTTTCCTCTCACTGTGTATTACCTGACTCTTTGAGATGCAAGTATTTGTACTGCTTGTGCTTCACTGTACTGTCAAGAGGGTTAGATGAAGTCAGGAGAAGGGGGGGCATTTGAGTCCTTTGCACCTTTCTAAGTTGTACAAAATGCTTTTGGATTGCAGGGTGGAAATGATGTACCTGCAAGTGTCTGCCAACAAACAATGGAGTAATTAGTAAGTTGACAGCTTGTTGCCTTCAGGGGCAATATCCAATTTCTGTGATTCTTTGGGCTTGAGCTGTTCCCAGCTCTGACAAAAAGCATTCAATTTATCACTGGTTTTCCTTGGACTTTTTTTCTTTTTGTAGCGTATTAAAATAATAACGTTAAAACTTGAGAAGATTCTGCAACATGATTCTGTGTCCATTAGCATTGCTGCCTGTAAAACGATGAAAAGAGTTTCCTGGGCTGTATAGAGATCTTCAGCCAGCATAGCATTGGCTGGCTGTGTGTGTTGCACCATATAATGAAACATATTATGAAACCAGCAGCTAGCCTTGGTTCTGGCTTTCGAGCCATGAGCACTAGCTAAAGAAGAGTGAGCAGCGTATGCGAGTCTCGGGGATTGTCTCTGTAGCACTGTGCTGGGTCATGGTATTATTTAGAAGCTCCTTGTGGGAACAAAGTTGTCTTATGCTGGACTTTTAGAAGACAGAGGTTAGATAAAGCAGTGGTGAGTGTCATGAAGAATCTAGAAACTGAAGTTCCAGTGTCCTCTGGAAATTGTGGAGGTGGTGCATCTAGAGCTGCAGGAGTTGGGGTCAGGGCACTAAAAGGTGGGTGACTTTGCAAACCTGGCATGAGCAAAATGATACGCAGCAAGCCGTGTGGACATGTCTTTACATGCCATGACCAGTATTACTCATGGGAAGGTGGCCAAGTTGAGGCTGGAGTTTTCAGAAACACTATCCTCTTTGGGTGTGAGCTCAACTTGCTGGATTACTTTAGCATGAAGTAGGTTCTAAAGTTTCTGACTCTCTTTGCAGGATGCGTGATACAATCTGGCTGCCCACATTGTCCTGATCATCAGTTTCTTGTGATGTCTTGCAGAGGGAGCGGTGACAGTGACCTGTTGCTGACTCTGCAGCCTCCATTTATCCTGGCACCTGGTATGGACTTGGGGCTGGGAGAGAAATCATGCCCGCGCACTTCATACTGGAATCCTACGTGCCTCAGCTTGCATCTCCAGCAATAGCAAGGAGTTGCCTGGTGTCATAGGATCCTTGATTCTGTACGTGGCCACTTGACCTGGGATGTGTCAAGATGTGCTGCTTGGGAAACTGGATTTTTGTGCATTCAGTTCTTCTGCTCAGCTTTCTGTTTGCCTTAATTGTATAACTATGGAGAAGGAATTTCTTCAGATACCTGAATGAGAAAATGGGGAAATGATGCTTGATTTGGATAAGATTTCTTGCTTTCATAGTTTTATGGCTGAGTTGGTCAGTCGGACCAGGCCGTAACTCCTGGTTCCCATAGCGAATTACTATTTTGTATGGGTTTGGCTGTTCTGCTGCCATCTTGTCTCTGACTGACCTGGCACATGACAGTAGAAAGAGTTTGAACATGTGATTATGGGAACTATAAAAGGAAAACACTTATGGGAAACAGCAAACTCCACCAGAACCTCAGCCTGTCTTGGCTTCAGCCTTATGGTGCAGAATCTGAGATTTTAGAATCTTCCTCTTAAACTCTTTCCTTGTTTGTTTTTTTCACAGAATGCGTGAGAAGCCCTAATCTCTGCTCTCCAGAGCATGAAACTTGATTGTAGGAGGGAGGTGTTGCTGCATAAATGTGCTCATTTTTAGATGTAATTTGCTATAACTTTTTTTGCAGTAAAACAAAACAGCTGTAGCTGAAGTTAACCCAAAATTCCCGATCAGTCTTTTCCAGCTACCCTTCTGCAGGGATGGTGTGCTATAAAGTATGTTGAGGCGTGGGCAATTGCACATGGGGTTGGAAGTGGGGATTGAGGCCGAGAGCCAAGCCTCTCAGCCTTGGTATAAAGCTGCAATGAATACAGACGAAAGAAGCGGAGCTCTTGCACCATATGAGGGATGGAGAAACTGGAATTGGCCTAAGGCTGCTCCAGTTTTCTCTGAGGCACGTGAAGGCCAGACTGAGTTTGGGGGATTTTTGGGGGAGTGACTCTGCAGTGGCCAAAACCAAATTCTTCTCTCCCTCTTGAGGCAATTCTCTGATATGCTGTAAGAAGCGTGTTGGCCTGTACCCACCCGTTAATTTAGAGATTTATGTTAACATAATTCTGATGGCCTGTAAACTGATGCAATTTTCTAGGTGATCGTAGAAATCTCACCTCTACCAGAAAGAACAGCTGCTTGAGGCTCTCTCGTGCTTCAGTAGCTGAAGTGTGAGGTTACCTTGAGATGAGATAGTGCCACTTATGGCAGCAGGTGAAGAAATGCAGGGAAATATAATTCTCTGCAGTCCTCTTGGAGGATGATGGAACCAGCTCCGGGGGGTTGATTTGTCTGGGGAAGCAATTTGCTGTTTAGAGACTAGCTCAGATTTGCGAAGACCTCTATTGCTGGTGTGGAACAGACTCAAACTTCTACTTAGGGACAACTGGCAGCCCCTTCTCCCTTGTCTATGATCAGAGCAGTCAGCAGTGGTATGCAGCCTTCCCTTTCCTAGGTCCTTTCATATTGGGAACAACCCACAATACACCAGTAGCAATTGTAGTCACTGTTGAAACTAGAAATTATAGTATAAAAGTATTGCCTTGGTGTCTTCTGGTAAGACATTAAACTGTTGTCTTTCTGCTGCGTGTCCTCACCCATTAAGAGCAGCTCAGTGGGCCACTATCTCTTATGCTGACCAATGTTGTCTTGTTTCCTCCTGCTCGTTCTCTTCCTGTTCATCTTCCGTCCTTTTTCTCCATCTCGTTGCCCATCCCAAAGAGCACACCGTCTCTCTGTGTCCGGATGTTTAGCTCCTTGCACATTGGGGCCCTGTTTCAAGATGGAGGCTCCTAGTGCTCTACAATATTGCTATTAAAAATTGAGGGCCTAGTTGTAGGTAGCCCGAAGGCTGTCAAGTTGCCGGTACTGGGCAGATGCTGGCTGTTCTGGTAATGAATCTTTTCCTTTTTAGAAGACTTTCATGACACCTGCCGTGGTGCCCAGGTCTGCCATGCTCCCTGACTCAGCTCCGTGCTCTGAAGTCTGCTGCCCCGGGCTCAGGGATGCTCAAGGTGCCTCGGTGCAGGGACAGGTAGCAATGTGGCAGCCCTGTTCTGCCGACAGAAGGTGACTGTGGCTGGTTGGCCACCAGAGGGGGACCGATAGTCAACTTGAGCCGGTCAGGTTTAAGAGTGGCCAACTTCAGCTCCCTTGAAAGCCTGCAGGTTGGGTTACCGTTGTCTGGGTTGGTTTGGGGTTTTTTTGTTCAGCAGACCTCTTAGTCTAGCAAATGAGTTGGCTGGCCGATTCTCTTGCTGTGCTTCTAACCCTCAAGCTGGAGCATATGAGAAGGCAGCATCTAGGAAGTGTGGTTCAGCACAACTCCCTGTTGCACCTCTCCCCCTTGGCCTTTTGTTCTCCAACAGGCAGCGCATTTAAAATGCATGAAAGGAAGTTGGATTTACATATGTATGATTAACCTGCAGCACTCTCTCTCAGGAGAGTCAGGACAAATAGCTTAGTAAGAATAACGTGCTTAATATGAACAAACAACAGCAGTAACACTAACCAGATTAGATGTATTCCCTCAGGCTTTGAGACACAGATTAGTCATCAGTTTGCCAGGGAGATTTAACACATGGACCAGGAAAGCAGAATTGAGCTTGTGTGCAGAGAGAGCTGATATTCTCTTTTTAGGGCTCATTATAACTACACGGACTGTTTTTATTAACTGCAGGCACCACTAGCCTTTCCAGAGAGCCTGGGGGAGTGGAAGTTGACATGAGCTTGAATGAGTTGCAGTAGGTGACCAGAACAGTGCAGCAGCTCCAGGGACTGGAGGGAACAAGGACCCTGTTACCACCCTTGGGGGCCAACTGGCCTGAAGTGGTCGCTGCACAGGCAGTGCCTGCCTTGGACACTCTCTGCATCTGGTTGGTTTTGGGTAGAGCTGACTTGGCCCAGCTGACCTTGCACTTTGCAGTTTAGGGGTGTCAGTGGCCTGTTGGAAGTGGCTTTGGAAGGTGCTCTGGGAATGCCTTTCTAGGACTTGGCTCTGCTGTGCCTCAGCCCTTCTGGTTCCTCCTCCTGAGCAGGGCTGGGCTGCAATTTAAGTGCAAAGTGGCAGAGTTTCAGAGGAGCCACATACCAAATACATTAGCGAGGTGTAATGCACTTGGTGCTGCCGTGCCCTGCTCAGGCCTGAGGCTCTGACCTTGATGGATCTGCTCCCAGGCACTGTAAGGAGCAGAGGGAAAGGCACCAGGTCAAACAGCAACAGCAGAGGGAGGAAGGTAGAGTCATGGGACTGGTGGTGTTGGACCCAAGAGGCATCTTTAGATTCTAGTGCAGAGATGCTTATGGATCAGAAAGCATCTCTCTGGCTGTATTCCTTGGCAGGAGCCCTGCTCCTCAAGCACTCAGTTCAGCACTGGAGGTTTAGGATCACGTGAAGATGTAGTTTGTGGAGGCAGGTAGAGGACCAGAGTCCAATATACGGTTATGGTGTTGAAGGAGAAGTTTATAAAAGGCTGAAGGGTGCAGAGGAAACACACAGACTCCTCCTGATCCTTTTGTCTTGTCAAACAAGGTCAAAGTGACAGCCAACAGGGATGGAAAGGCAACAAGCACGTGGCTAATCAAAGCTGTCTGCTCCACAGATGGACTGAGGAAAGCAAGAGCTTTCCTCCCTGTCCTCCTGAGGGCGGATAAAAGTGTGACATGGATGTGGATAATGAAAACATTCCATGGTTAAATAAGATTTAAAGCAAACAAACCTTCCTGCTTCGGGGCCAAAGCCTGCCTCTGACAGACAGGAGTTAGAAAGGAGCTTTATTTCTGCTTCTCTTGAAGCTAGCCACTGTCCTGTGCAGGATGCTGACCTAGAGGAGTGTTTGGCAGCTGGTGGCCCTAGGCAGGAAGAGGAAGGCAGAATCTGCTTTAATCCTGTCATAGATGTCATGCTAATTAGGGTTGAGCCAATTTAATGCTCGAATAAGGAACAGGCAGATCCTTCACACAGAACTGGGTGTTAATGGCTTTCCAGAAACACTCTCCCGTCCAAGGGAGGGCCACCCTCAGCATTGTGCTGTGCCTGTAAGAGGGGGCTGCACGGAGAAGGGGCTCTCCCTCATGCCCTGTGGTCCCAGAGCAGCACCTAGCATGTTCCCAGCGGGTGTATCAATGCAGAGCCCAGCCAAATATGGTGAGAAGTCTTTGACATGTTTCCAGAGCATCTAGGTGTCTGTTATTTGCCAAATTTCAGTAGTGTTGTTCTGTTCCCTGGATAGCTAATTTTCTTTTTACTCTTCTCTGAGCTGTTGGGTGGATGTGAGGTGATGACAAAGCCTGAGCCTGGAAGGGAGCTGTGTTGTGGTGCTGGGTCAGGGAGCCCCGCACATGTGTTCTTACATGTCCTAGAGCTGGCAGACTCACGGTAGGGAGAGTGTGCACTGCTCTGCAAGGCCAGCATCTGCCCCATACCCTTCTCGAGCCATGAACCCTGCTTGTAGACACGTGAGCACGGTTTTTCCTCCATGACCTCAGCCTAGCGCAGGTTTGAGGAGGAGGAGAGGGGAGTTGTCCCTTGAAGCCCATGCTTGGTGAGCCCTGTGGAGAGGTGGATGCAGCTGTGATTTCTTCTCTGCCTGCTCACCTTCCTCACTCTCCCTGCATCTCATCTCCTGCCCTGTCCTCTTCCACTATCATCCCTTCTCTGCTCTGTTTGCCAATGCGGCAGTGGAGAAGACAATGTGCCATGATTTACTCTGACTTGGCCTTCTCCCTCCTCCAGAAACCTGCTCCTTCCCCAGTTTTCTCTGGCTGCCTTTTGCCTTTCCAATCAGTCATGGTAATTTACCCTGGCACTGTTTGGCAGGGGCCATACCTTGGCATCATGAGCAGCTAGGGTCAGCTGTCAGCCTCTGAGCCATGAGCCTAATGCAACAGAACAGATGTAGGTATTTTTTCCAAGTTTTCTCTGGGCAGCAGGATTAAAGTCTCTGTTCTCAGCTGGGGTCCCCGGTGTAGTCACTTCCCTCTGTGTTACACAACACCCTATTAAGAAGAACAGCACAAACATGTTCATTGGGATCCCTTCCCCCAACCCTAGAAGGCCAAGGAACAAAGGCGAGGGAGGTTTCCAAAGGCTGAGGAGCTGCCTATTTGGTCCAGGAGCCCTGAGATAATCCTGCCCAGGCATCCCTCTGTGAAAAAGCCCTGCCACTCTCCTTCCATTCTTGTGGTGGAGGGGGGTGTGGGTAAAAGAGCAGTGGGGTGGTGTTCCTCTTAAATCCATCTGGCTGGCTGGAAACCCGAGAGGGTACCAACATGGGGAGAAACTAGGGTGGCAGCATCACCACCAGGCCTGGTGTCTGCGCCTGCCCCCTAAGCTGGAGGCTTCTGAGTGTGCGTGTGTGCATGAGCAAACGTGCAAACAAACGGGAGTGACGAGAAGACCTGAGGGGTGTCTCGGTGCCAGCAAGGGAGACAGGCTTAGTGTGCAGTCCACAGTCCAGGCAAACTTTCTTGCTTGAATTCAAAGGTGTCATGCCCTGGTGTTTTCTGATGTCTGCAAAGGTGCTGAGGGAGCTTGCAGGAAACAGGGAGTCAGTGTGCTCTCCTTAACCGATCCTGAAGCGGTTGGCTGCAGAGAGGGACTTGGCGAGCAGGAGAGGGCTTCCCCAGCAGACCAAAGGGAGCAGTCGAGTCCATGTGAGCACACGAGGATCTGTTGCCTCTGTTCACCAATTACTTGCTTTAATGACAAAAGACCATAAATGAACAAGGGAGTTAATTAGATCTGCAGCAGGCCAGGTTTGGAGGCCTGCAGGGCTGAGACATCTGGAGCAGGTTCAAAGGCGCAGGGGGAGGAGAAGGCCCTGGAGCTCTGTGTAGCAAACAAAGGTGCTGCTGGTTCCCCCCCCTCGGGGAGCAGTGTGAAAAACCATCTCTGACCAGAAGTAAGGTCCCCAGGAGGGGGAGAGACCAGCTCCTGGCAGCATGTTTGTTCAGGCCCCTGATGGACTTAAACAGCTTGTTCATTCACTCCTTTGTCCAGCTGCAGACCCTTCGTCATTGCAAGCGAGCCTCCAGGGCAGCATGTGCGGTTGTGAGCCAGCTCCTACAGCCTTGGTACTCTCCATGCGCTGGATGATCCAGTGAGCCCTCTGCAGGGCTGGGGAGCTGGGGGGCATGTTGCAGCTGTCTGGCCCGTCTCTAGTAAAATGCTTGCAGCAGGTCCTTTCCATCTGCTTTGGCCCAAGAGTGACCCTTGCAAACCTCCTCTCCCCTGCAGTCGCCTCAGCAGATGGTGGGAAGGCAGATGGAAAGAGGGAAATCTCTGAAGCTGTAGCGGTAGAAAGGTTTGACCCCATGGTACCTCTCCCCCCAACATCCACAGGTGTTAGGCTCTTGCAGTGCCACCTAACCCCTGACTCTTGGCCTCTGTGTCCCTTCTACCGCTACGAGTACCTCCTGCTCCCTTCTCTGGACCTCGGTGCAGGCTCTGGATGGCATCCAGCTGGAAGAGAGCCTGCCCAGCTCTGCAAGCAGAATAGGAAGGGGCACCCACATTACGATGGGAGCTCACAGCACGGCGAAAGCTGAGGAATGCTTGTGCTCTAGGTGATGTGTTGATGGGATCCCAGAGCCTAAGAGTTTGGGGGTGGGGAGTGTTCAGTTGTGGTGAATCACTGCAAACCACTTTGGGCAGCTGTGCTTTTGACTCCACGCCCCCTTGCACCCTGGATGCATAACGTCTGCTTTGGGAGAGGGGCAGAGAGTCCTTTCCCTTACCTGTAATTTTACCAGACTGCAGGAATTCAAGGAGGTGGAAGGGTGCCCTTGGCCCAGGGTGGAGGACTTTTCAGCTGAGGAGGGGTGTTTGGGACAGCTGAGTTGTGTACTGCCCGCCAGGCTGCACCAGCTGCTCTGGAGTCAGGACTCAAACCACGACCAGACTTGGTCCCCGTTCCAGACTTTTCCTTCACCTCATTTGTTAGAGGCTTCGGATGCAAATTCTGTGGCCGGTATGTGGAGGTCTGGCTGGCTTGCAGGGCTCCTGTCCAGCTGCCCTTGTTCGATCCTCCTCCCTGGCAGGCCTGGCTGGATGTGAGCACTGCAAAGGTCTCTGAGAATATGTGGGGTATCCAGGTTATGGTGCCCAGCACTGTTGCCCTTCCACTCCTGGTGACAGCAGTTGTTGACTTCGACAGAGGACAGGCCCTTCCCATAACACAAGTGAGACAGATGTGTCCAAGTACAACACAGAGGTGCAAGGTTTGCCTTGCACAGGCAGTTCACCCCCCCCCTTGCATTAGGTACGATGCAGACAGGAGACAACTCTTCCTCCTGAAAAACAGCTTGTGCAGGCAGTGTGGACAAGGAGCAAGAAACAGTCTGAAAAGGAATAGCAGGATGGTGGCGAGAAGCTTGGAAAGGTCGCCAGGCCTGCAAATGCAAAGATGTCTAGGGGCCATGAAGAGGGGCCCCACTGTAATGTTTGGTACCATGCCCAGCCTGAAGCTCTAGCACCATTTAGTAGGCTGGACCAGCCTTGGCCTCGGTCTTGTTTGGCTTAATGGAAGTAGTTGTCATCATGTCCTGAGTACAGTATCATTGTCACTCTTTAATTCCTCCGATGAGGTGTTGCAAACAGATATACATGTGTTGTAGCTGTACTTTGGATTTGGATTTGCCTCTGGGGACAGGCAGTGATAAGTGTTAAGAGCTGTTTAGATCCCAAACTGTTGCATTTCTGAACTGGTTTCTAGCAAGGGCAGAAGACACAAGGCTGGGGAAGAGGCTGCTTCCCCTGCCAGAAGCATCCCGCTGGGCTGGGAAGGGACCCCAAACTGGTGATGCCCGCCGAGCAGCTGGGGTTAATGACCAGGCCAAGGTTACTGGTAGTGTTACCTGACAACTGCTAATTGGGTTTGCCCTTGTTCAGTGCCTGCCCCTGCGATTTCACCTGGCAGCTGCAGGGGCAAGTCTGGGTCTGCGGAGGCAGGTCCCCCGTGGAAAGAAGCTGCTGTGATTAATGACCAGCGATGAATGAGAGGGAAAGGGAAAGGAAGAGAAAGCTGCCAAGGCTTTAACTCTGGTGGGTGCGGAGGTTCAGCCTGATTCGGATCTGCCGGTGGGAGGGGAAGGGTCCTTGGCTAGCCGGGGTGTTAACAAGCCAGAGGTGAGCGTGGGTGATCAGGACGGCCACGGCTGCGTTGCATAAATCAAGCTTAAAGTGCCAGAAAAAGCCGCCAGGGAGATGAAATGTCTAAGTGTCATCAGCTCTGCAGAGATAATGAGAACCAGAAAAACACCGGGAGGTAAAATGGCACAGATCCGTGAAAACAGGCTTGTGGGCCCAGGATCCTCATGGATCCATACTGGCTGCGGGGTCGGTGTGGGGGATGGCCGTGGGGGAGTCTGGTGTTTATGGAGGGGCTGTAGGGTTAATCCTCCTCAATTTCAGAGGCAATCGACTCTGAAAGAAGAAACTCTTCTGCCAAATGCTGTCCCCCGCCCCCTCCCTCCTCATGCTTCTTCAGTTGCCTTGAACAGAAAGCAAGAAATGGAGGGAAATGGCAAAGGCTGGATCTGCTATTGCTGTGTTTGCATAGTCAGTACGAGTGAGGGAGACACCCTCCTTTTGCTCTGGGCTTAGCGTTTTGAACATGGCCCTGTAACTTGGGGGTTGAGGGAGCCCCTTGGGGACTGAAGCCAGGAGGTGCAGCCAAGAATGTTATGCAGGTCCATGGGTGTCACATCCCCAAGAGAGGCACCCCCAGCTCATCCGGTGGTGATCAAACCCATTGCAGCAAAGATGGCCAATGGCCACCTCTGTTAGAGGTCAGATCAGAGTGAACAGTGCAGGAGCAGGCTGCCCAGGGGGGTTGTGGAGCCTCTGTCCTTGGAGGTGTACAAAAACCCAACCAGACATGGCCCTGAGCATCCTAGCCTGAGCTGGGGGCTGGACAAGACCATCTCCAGAGGTCACATCCCACCTCGTGTGGAAGAGCACCGGGGGATGCTCTCCACTGCCAGGACCGCCTGCTTGCTTGGCCATGGCTGGGAGCCTCATGGCTGGCTGAGGCGAGGACAGTAGGAGCCTGTTTCCTCCTTACCTCCACTGCAAAACCAGAGTGATGGGATCCTTCACCACTCCTTTGCCCATGCTGCTTCTTGCAGGGCTGTGGCTGAGCCCCGCCGAGTAGGAGCACTCCAGGTTGCTGTTGGAAGCTATCTGAGCTGCTGCCTCTGGGCACTGTGGTGGTGAAGCTGGCTTGCTTCCACTCCTCCCTGGCTGTAAAGCAACATGGAAGTTTAGCACCAACAGGCACTTGGCCGTCTCTGGCGTTAGGCCTGAACTGGTAAGGGCTAGGGCAGGGCTATTTCACAAAATAGCAATGAAGTATCTGGTGGGGGGTTGTTTCTTCTATCTGCCTCCTTGCTAGTGCCCAAAAGGCTTGTGGTGAAGGGCAGATTCGGTCTCGCCCCTTGTTCCTGCCTATGCCCCAGGCACACTCCTCCCTCTGCCTCGGGAGAAGTTCTGTGCCGGCTGTGAGATCTCAGCCTGGATTAAGTGGCAAAGGCAAATCCTCAGCTTTGGGAAGAGCACACTTGACCTTTGCCTCTGTGGAGTTACGCTATCCCTTGGGAGGAAGTGTTGACTCAGCCACTGAACAAAGCGCTGGCTGTCATGAGCAGGACCTGCCTGCCTCGAGGAAGGAGGGCCTGGGGTGGGGGTCAGATTTATGCTCCAGAGGGGAGCAAGAGACAGCAGACCCAATGACCTGGAAGCTTAGAGGTGAACAGCTCAATTTACTGAGAAATGCAAAGGTACGTTGCCTCCTCTGTCAGTAAAAATGCACCATCTGGGATTGTTTGGGCAGATAGGCCCGCTGACACATCCAGATGCAAGAGAGGAATTTGCTTGGTAAGATCCCAGTGATGTTTTGAATCCCCTGTCCTCATTTTCCATCCTGTTCTCTGTCATGTCTTGCAGCGCCACTCACCCTGAATTGCTGCTAGCATCTTTGTATGTTCTCCAGTTCCCGTGGAAGAAGTATTCAGTAGTGAACTTGGCCCTAGCATGGACTTCAGTCAACGTTATACGTTCTCAGTGGTAGGTGCAGCTAGACTGCTTGTGTTCCTTAAGCAGTGGTGTGTGTACAGCTCTCGTGTTAATTCAGACATTTTCTCCTACAGTATGCCCTTTGTTCTATGTCATGTGGCTCACTCTAGTGCCAGAGGGCCCAGCAAGGATATGGGCAAACACAGAGTGCGTGTGTGGGGTCGTCTCTTTTCCACTTCATACCTGAGGGCTGAAGCTAGACAGTTCGTCTGAGATCACAGAAGAAGCCAAGTCAGGTCCCAGTATTGGCGCTGTGGGGCAGTGCCCTGGCCCTGTTGTCATGGGCTCTGGTTAGAAATTGTCGGGTCGCTCTATGCTGATGCTCTTCCATGCATTCACCTAAGTCAGGTTGCTCTTATTTCTAGGAATTTTGGGAGGCTCTGCAGCCTCAGCACCACGCTTTTGAAACAGATACATAAGGATGAAGAATCTGGCCGAGTGCAAAAGCACTATAGAAAAGCATTTACATCTCCATTGCTGCAGGTACAGTGTTTGAAGGTTTGGTCTTACCCCTGACGTTCACACCCTCGTCCCCACCCCCAGCCCTCTCCGTTGAAGTGCTCTGAGCTTGGAACCACTTTGAGTTAGTGCCTCTAAAGAGGTAGTACAATATTACTGGGAGCATGTGGGTTAGAGAGGGAACAGATTCACTCAGGTGGAGCTGATGAAAGAATCCAAGTCTGCCCAAGCCTTCAAAAGGCTGTAAAATAAGTATAAATACATTTATAGTCTGCTGCATTGCAGAGAAGCGAAGAGACTGATCCAGCTTGAAAGGGTCTCCTTTTGTGTCACCTTTGCCAGTTCCTGTAGATATTTGTACAGTGCTCAGCCACTGGGTTAGCAGAGTGGTCTCTCGTTCAGGGGTGATGAGAGCATAGCATGGCAGTCAGTACTGCAGGACAGGAACGTTGCCTTTACTTGCAGGTGGACAGGCAAAATGGAAGGAGATGAGAGGAGACCCTGGCAGCTGCCAGCCAGGCTATTGTGGGATGACAATGAGGGGAGGAGCAGTTTTGGAGAGCACATTGCTTTGCTTTACTATCAGGAGAAAGGATCATTAGTCAGCTGCTGTGAACTTAGACCTAGGCCACCTGAAGATCTTGTGGGAAGCAACCACCACCATGTTACCAAAACTCTCCTATGTGCTGGGGGCAGAGCTACCTCCTGCTCTGTCAGCTTTACAGGTCTTCTGTGTCTCTTGCCTCTGTGTCACGCACACCCCGAAGTATCAGCTGTGTTTCTGTTGGCAAGGGATGGTTGGGAAGAGACCAAAATCAGAGTATGTTCCTGAACACTTGCGTGGGAGGTCTGTCGTTAGCACGGGTGTGAGAGCTGCACATCTGAGAAACTAATACAATGAGAGGGGCTGTGCACGTGAAACAACTCAGGGCAGCAGGCCACGTTCCTCCTTTAGATCTGCTTGGTGCTGACAAACCCATTAGTGGCAGCTTGATGCTGCTGCTGATCAGGACTTCGCTGAGAGCAGAAGCCCTGGAGGCTGTTGGCGGCTGAGCTTTGCACAGGACCGAGCTGATGGAGTTACTTCTTCCCTCCCCAGCGTATATGGTGCAGATTCCCAACCAATCTTCTGAGCAGGCAGCGTTCCTGGGAGATGTTTGGCTGAAGTCTAGGCTTGGTGCGGCTGTGTCAGCGGGTTCTGGGGTGAGAAGGGCACTGGGTTTCACTTCCCCGTTTCCCTCCTAAAGCCTTGCTGACACGGCTTCCTGGACCACTACCATCAGGAAGAGGCAGTTCAGTTTCTGGGGTGTGCATGTGTGTGTGGGGCTCGGCCTGGCCTGCACAGGGTGTGAGAAGGGCACTGAACCATCCTTCCAGCCCAGCTGTTTCCTCCACTAAAGCATTGAGACAGAGTCTCTGCCCTACCCAGACTGTTTGGAAACATGTTGATAAACTTCCAAATGTCTATTTTACAATCCAGATGTGCTAGCCTTGGCTGTAAACCATCATCTGAAGAACAGGTGTGCTATAATGTTTCTAGCAGTGGCCCCAAAGCCAGCTGGAGGCTTGAGCTGAGCAGGGGCCAAGGGGCTGGTGCCATATAGGATATGGATACTGGGGCAGGGACAGGTGAGGCAGAGAGCTGTAGGTCAGCTGTAGTTCATGGCAGCCTGGAGTCTGACTGCAAGGGAAGAAAGGCACATGCTAGAATATCCTTCAGCCCCCAGCCTCTGGTCAGCAGCACCGGAGCTGTCTCAGGAGAGGCTGCGCTGGTTGTATGGGCAACCTGGATGCATCCGTGGGGTGCATCAGCCTTGGCTGGATCTGTCCTGGTGAGAAAGCACAGGGCTAGAGCTGGCCACCAGCCTCTGTGTTATTTTCTGTGGTTTGCCTTGACCTCTGTAGCAGCTCTGACTGCAGGTCACAGCAGCTCCCCACCGGCATTGAGAGAGATGCCGCCAGACAGCACTTTCTCCTGCACCTGGGGTGGCCCTGGCCATGCTCTGTGCCCAGCCAGGAGCCTTCAGCATCCCCTTGACCCTTCTGGTGGGCATAAGGCAAGCTGGTGCCTTTGCTTCATTTTTATCTGCTCACAGATTGCACTTCTGGCTTGTGCAAGTACCTTTCCTGCTCCGCAACCCTGCCTGCCTTCCGCTCATCTGCGGCAGGAATTGCCTGTAGATCAGCCTAGCTCGCACAGCCTCTGAGCAGGTGGTTCTGGCCTGCTGCTGCTGTGCGGGTGTTCCCCAGGGGCATCAGAGCTCCCCACCTCCTGCAGCCATGCCACCCTCCAGGATGTGCTTCCCTTGGCTCAGGGATGCACAGGACCAGGCTCCAGGAGGAAGGAAGGAGAGATCTACTATGTCCGTGGTGCCACCTGCCTTCTCGGCTGCCACCCCTGCTATCAGGGCTTGCCAGCCTTGAGGGAGTGCAGGTAGCCACCCGGGTTGTTGGCACTGCCGCTTGCTTGAGCTGTGCAAGACTGCCTTGCCTGCTCAGCCTGGCTGAGAGAGGGAGGGAAGGCAGAAGCATGGCCTGAAAGTGTGTGCCAGAGCTCAGCACGGAGGCAGAGGTAACCATCCGCAGAGAGGGCAGGCTTATGTCACCTCTACTTCCGCCCTGAGCTCCAGACACAGTTCTGGGAGAGGCAGGAAAATCATGAGTGCCATGTCTTTAATCCTGTCACAGATTTTTGTTCTGCACCTGGCACGGCCCCTGTCTGGGTGGGAACTGGGTGATTCCCCATCCCAAACCCCTTGCTGTTCTCAGAAGATGGTGAATTGATGCAATGCAGCGTGGAAAGGGGCTTTGCCCATCTTCTCTGCTGTTGCCCCGCATTTATTTCCTTGTTGAGGTCTCATTTCTTGTTATTCTTATTTAAGGCTCTGGGTGTGCCACGCCTATGCGTAGAGTGGGTGACAGCAGGGTCAGCATGGCAACTGGAGAGGGAGACTTCTGGAGCTGTGATGTCACCAGAGAGCTGGATTCCCAGCCTATGAAGTCATAGCTGGGAAACTGGGTACTCAGCCTAATCCAAATAATTACCCAATGGGACTGTAAAGTGTCAATGAACTAGTCTATTGCTTGATAACTGACTACTTTAGCTCTAACACACGCCATCTAATAGTTGTCACTTTTTGCAGTTCCCTAAGATTCACTTATTAATAAGCTATTAAACATCCACTTGAAATCACTGCATTGTAATGAGCTGAGATCACTGCTCACACAGCCCTTCCAGCGCCCAAATTGGTAGGAAAGCACCTAAAATCCTGTGATGGGGAGTGGGCCTGCAATTTCAGGATGGCAGAGTAATGAAACTAAAATACAGATATAACATCAGCCCCACTGATCATTCCCATTTCAGGATCTGTGTGGCCATCATCAGTTTTCCTCTGACTTGCAAGGCTGATGGGCTGAAGGACTTCCAGTCCAAGTTCCCCATGCTCTGGGCAGCTAAGGTGAGGGTCTTAAGGAAGGAAGAGCAACTTGAAGGAAATGAGAGTCATTGCTTTTTAGGAAGATTGCTTTGGAACCAGAAGCAGGAATGAAACTTTAATCCCAAACACTCAATAGAATCGAAAGTTTGATTCAGGTTTGGTTTTTGTGGTCTTTTTGTTATTTAAGATAATGCAATGGAAATGCGGTGCTTTTGAGAGAATTTCAGTGAGGGAGGAATTTCTCAGGAAGAGGTTCTTCAGCACAGGCTGGGGATTGCCTGGTTTCTTCTGTCCTCACCGGACATCTTGGGTCATCTTGCTTGGATCTTTATCTTTTCTCTTCTCCAGTTTGCAGGCTCCTTGGGAAGCGCTGCCTGTGAAGTGGTACCAGACACCAGGAAGGGAGAATTTCCACTGAGGAGAGCATCCCTGCTCCCTGCATATCCTCAAGCTGTTGCTCCTGCTTCCCTGTTCCCTTCCAGTCTGTGTCAGGCTGATGTTTGATGGCTGCTGCAGAAAAAGCCTCCTTGCATTAAGACCCCAGTGAAAGGGGAAGAGAAGGCTACGCAAATTCACACTATCGGGGCCCTTTCCATACGCCTCTCAACAGTGCCCCAACCACGTGGGGAGCACTCCCTGCTCATGGGTCACAGCCTTTAAAAATGGCAAGAGGTTCTGCTTCCTTCTTACCTTTCCTCCCTTAGTGAGGATGGCTGACTAATGAGTGCTCCAGTTGAAGCCCCCATCAGGTTGATGTCCTGAGCAGGCTTGCTCCCACAGGAAAAGCATGATGGAATGGGTTTCCTGGTCATGGCAGCCTCTGTGCTGCTGGGGGACAGTCAGACTTTCCTGGTTTCCAGGCCCCTCTCCCTGCCACGTGTGATTCCAGCCGCAGGTATTGAAGAAGCAGAGAGGCCAGACCAGCCTCCTGGGGAGAGGAGAGATTGCAGTTGGATCATTGCAAACAGGACTTCATTAATTATAGATGGACAGGTCTCCCTAAGCTGCTGTAGCTCTGCATGAGTCACATTCTAGCTGAGGTGTTTTTTGGTGTTTGTTTTTTTTTTTCTCCTGGAGAGTTGCTGAAGAGGCTTGAAATAGTGTGATGGATAAATAAGGAACCAGCTGTGCTCTGCAGCCAGCCCCACCAGAGCCTTTCTGCAGCAGTAGCCCACAGCAACCTTCGCTCTGCCTCACTCTGCACTCCTGTCCCTTGGGTTCTGCCATCTGGTCCTGCTCTCCAGGTTTCTTCTTCCTAGCAGCATGTTTTTGTCTCCTGTTGTAACCTCCTTTCCAGCGTGTGGTCTCAGCCCTTGGTAATGCACAGACATGTGTTTGGACAACAACATGACCAAGGAGTCCGGTTGTGGGACACCCACTTGGCTGGTCTGTGCCTCCCTCCTCCATCTCAGAGATGGGCCTGGTTAACTGAAAGCAGAAGGAATAATAAAACCAACAGTCCTTGGCTTTCAAGTAGGAGCTGCTGGACAGTTTCTCTTCTGTTTTCTGACAACAAACCATCGCTTACATGGTTCTCAGCTGCCTGCTGGCTACCGCCTCATGGGGAGAGGCTGGGATTGTACCCCAAGGCTCTGAGGGACACACCAAGAGCGGATGGAGGTGGCTGGAGGGCCAGGGTGTGTGGCTGGAGTGGCTCATCTGTCTGGTGGGAAAGTCGGGTGCTGTCAGCATGAGTGTGCTGAGCTGTGTGTATCCCATGGCAAAGCTAAGGGCTGAGAATGGTGTCTGTGGAGGATTTGCTGGCTGTATTCACAAATTCAGAAGCTGCTTTTCCTGCCTTTCTGATGCCCATGGTTACAGAGGTCGTCTCCAGAGGTGTCTCTGCACTGCTGCCTCAAAGTTGTTTCTCCATCCAGCTCCCTACGGCTGCCATGTCCTCCCTCACAGTGTGAGATGGCTCTTTTCAGAGAAGCTGTGACCTGTGTCTCTGAAAGGCCAGCTCTCCACGCTCATTTTTAAGATGGTGGGGCTGGCCAACCTTCCCCTGCCCTTCAGCCCTGAGTGAGGTGAGCACTCCTTTTTCCTCTGTGGGAGCTGCAGGCGGCTCCTGAGTCTGTGGAATGTGTCCCATCTGCAGCGCGTTAGGGGTCTGCTCACAGCAGAGGAAGAAGCACATGTGGGTTGTGAACCCTTCTGAAGAGGAAGAAAAGGGGCTAATTAATCTAAGGGATACAGTGCCAGGAGCCACATCTGGGGGCCAACTGGCCCTGGAAGCATGGCCCCCAGGTGCTACCCCCCTGAGGGTTAGTGCAAAGGTGGTGCAGACACAACGGGTAGAGGAATGCGGGCATGAGGGGTCCTGGCACAGGGGGAACCCCATCAGCACAGTCTTGAAGAGCCCCTTCTCCCTGTCCTTCGAGAGGGCTCAAGGAGACCTGACTCGTGCTCATCTCTCCAGGGCATGGCCCACCGTGACCCCTCTGCCTCTGGCCCCGTGGCTTCAATCCTCAGCTGCCCAAGCACTCCTAGCAGTGACAGGCGTGAAGGGCCATGCTGTCAGCACAGTCCACCCTTGATCCTCTCCTCTGCAGAGTCTGATGAGCCCCTTGCTTTCTGTGCTGACTTCCAGGTCTGCCTCATTCACCTTGGTGCCCTGGCCCTGGAAAGCGTGAACTTGGAGAGGTGCTGCAGCTGCGCCTGCCCTCAGCCTCTCTTCTGGTGACATCTCTGCTGCCTAGAAGCTTGTGCGGTGTATTAAGGGGAAGTGAAGGCACCAAAGAGCACTTTGTGCTGCCCACCTGCAGCTCACCCCCCGAGATGAGCCCTGTGCTCCCTGCTGCCAGGGGCTGGCCTGTCAAGCCCTGCTCACCAGCTTTCTGCCCCATCCTCTCTCCGCTCCTGATCTCTCTTCCCACGCGCGGGTTTGATCTTGGTGGTGAGCAGCCCGACCATCTGAACTCTGCCTGCACGAGTTCCTGAGGAATGAGGTATTTCGTGTTTGCCCGCTGAGCAGCACACTGATGCTCAACCCGCGCTACAACTCCCCTGTGCTTCCCCATTTTCAATGGGTTCCTTTTCAGGGATGGCTGAATATGAAACGAGCCATGGGGCTGGGAGGCAGCGAGCCCGTGCCCAAGCACCTGTGCATTGCCCACCTGCACCGGGGATGTAGTCACTCCTCTCCCCAGGCACCTGAGCCTGTGCCTGCATCCCCCGTGCGGGGCGGCAGGGCCCGGGCTCGCTGCCCTCGGCTGGCCCCTGCTCTGCCGCAGCGGTTACGGCACCGGCACATCCCTGTAAAAGCAAACGAGTGTTTGTGTGTGTGAAGCTGGAAGGAGCTTGGTGTCCAGCTCCAGGGGGGTGTTAGTGTAAACATGGAGCGAAGCTGATTTGAGAAGGGATGCCAGCTCCCTGGGCTGGGCTCCACTGCAGCCAGGAGCAGCTGTGAGAGTTACTGGAGGGCCATCGACAGCTTCATTGGGTTTGCACATCTCATTCCCCAACCCTGTTGGGGAGGCGCAGCCTCTGGCAGCCCTGCCGCCATCAGGGCCTGAGTGTGGGCTTCTGCGGAGGTGCAGTCCCCTGGTGATGCCACAAGTCTCCTTCTTTCCCAGGGTGACCCGATGCCTCCAGGGAGTAGGAATCCACTTGCACCCCAACTGAGCCTGCTCTGGGGTTGCCTGCTCTAGCTTCCAGCATTGCCTGGGCTCTCAGCTGCTTTGTTTATGGCTTTGTTTATGGTGTTGATAATTTTCTCGTGTCAGGTTTAGGCACAAGCATTCTTTCCACTGCTGCATAAGAAAGTAATTAGGTGAGGATGGAAAGGACATTCCTCTTCCTCAGAACAAAGAAATGAGCCATGGCTGTTATCGGGCATGGCTCACGACATCCAGGGCCATGCAAGCTCCTGCCCAAGAGGTGGCTCTGCCCCCAGTGGGGTGGGCGGGCGAGCTGATGGCATCCCAGGAAATGCCAAAGCACCCGCTGGTATTTCCTCTGACACCACTGCTCTGTAAGCCAACTGCCAGTGCCAAGGTCAAAGCCTGGACCTACTCAGCCCCGTCACTCCTGTCACACTTGCTTACCTGCCCAGTTACCTCCCATCTCCCTCGCTTGCAGGACCCCGTCCAGAAAGGATGTGCTGGGATCCTGCTGTGCTCCAGACCTCGTCTGCTTTTGGGGGATTCATTCCCTGTGCTTACATTCCTTTCCTCGCTCCTCTGCACCCCGGAGGGCAAGTAGCAGTGGTCCCATCCCAGGAAGGGGATGGCTGTGCTTGAGAAGGCCTAAAAGGCAAGGGGCAGTGGGAAAAAGGGAGCTGCAGCCACTGGCTTCAACTGGGAGAGGCTTTAGGACTGCAACTGCTGGAGGCTGGAGAGGAGGCACTGGAGGAACTGGACCCCTCTGCTACGAACCTTTTGGGAAGCAGATGGCTCAGTAAGGGCCGGGGGAGGCAGCACCTGCAGCAGGAGAGGCTGGAGGGAGAGGAGTGTCAGTGGTACAGGGTGCTGTAAGGGGCTGGGGGAGTAGCAGGCATACGAGGAGAGCCAGTGCTCTATGTTGCAGCCACCCCATGCATCAAAAGGGACAAAAGAAATTAGATAAATTCATGGGCTAATACGACAATTTGCCTTTTAAACCCAGTGGCTGAGCTGCAGCATCTGGCTGACAGAGCCCCCACCCAGCGAGCTGCTGGAAGGCGTGAGGGTGCACCCAAAGGGTCTCTCTATGTGCACGCAGAGTATCTTGTGTTTTCCTGCAGGCATCCAGACACAGCGCTCAGTGTCGGGATGTCGAGCGATGTGCACCTTTCATCCACCTGAGCTTTGCATGATGAAAAGGGTTTGATGTTACTGGCCACAGGACCCACTGCAGGGACACGCACCAGTAAGCATCTCCTTCCCCTGAGCACCTGTGGTGCCCTCCTCTGCCTCCCTGTGCACAGAGATGCAGTGAGAGGTCTTTAGCCACCCACCAAGTTCACAGCCACTGCTGTGGGCTGGAAGGAGCCCACCCCAAATATGCCATGTTGCTGGGCTGGGAGTGAACCTGCACTCCCCTGTGAGGATTTGCTCCCTGCCTGAGATGGCCAAGGGCAGCACAGAGCAGCAGAGATGTGGCAGAGGACAAGGCCGAGCTGATGTGTGTGGCTGAAAGGGGACTTCTGCACCCCTTCTCCCTCCCTCCTCTCACTCTTCCCTCAGTCTTTCTCAGTGCATATAAAGCAGTCATTTCAAGTCATTCCTCGACCTCCAGGTGCTCATGCAGAGACAGATGGGGTCAGGGAGGGACATCTACTCTAAGCTGGTGGGATATGTCTCCTGGAAGATCTCTCTTAGCTGAAAGACCTGGAGATTTTAGGTGGGTCCTTTTCTAGCCTGGACCTATACAAGTACGAGTGTAACGCCCTGAGCTGGGTTTGAGGGGATCTGAGAACTCTGAAGCCAGGATGGGATGGCAAGTAAGACTCTTCCCATTGCCATGCCTTTCTCCTGGGAGATGCGATCAAGAGCATCAAGACGGCTGATGCTACCGATGCAGCACCAGAAGTCCCCAGCTGCTGGGGGGCGGCGGTGTATTCCTCCGGCATCCGTGTCTCCTGCTTCGTGCACCCCACACGCGGGCTGCTCCACCGTCCCCGAGGGCTTCCAGCTGCGGCGGGAGTCGGCGGCTCGCTGGGGGCCGGGCGGCAGGGAGGGCTCCGGGGCTGCACGCCGGCTCCCGGGGCAGGCGGCGGACGGGTCTCCCCGGCCAGGCAGGGGTTAAGGCTTCTCTGTTGTAGTTTGTTTCCCTTTGCCAAAGTGGGTGTTGCTGGAATGTCTCCTCTCCTAAGGAGGGGGGCCGAGCCGTGTCCTCTGGAGAGGGGGGATGTCAGCATCAAAAAGACACAAAAGGGGGAGGTTTCCAAAAATAAAACCCTCCATCCCCTCCAGGCGCTGCCAGTGCCAGAGGCAGGCGCGAAGGTGCTTGGAGCTGCCTGTGGAGCGCGGGAGCTCGCTGGCAGCCCGGCGAGCGGGGCCGGCCGCCTTCCTCCTCCTCCTCCTCCTCCTCCTCGCACTCCTCCTGCGGGGGCCGCTCGGCAGCCCGCGCCCCTGCCTCAGCCCTGCTGTCTGCGCCCCCGGCCCTGGTGGGCGGCAGGTCCCGGCGGAGCCCCGGAGCGGGATGGGGCGGTGAGCGGAGGGCGGAGAGCCGGCGGCCCCCGCTGCCCCGTGCCGGCCGGAGGATGCCAGCCGGGCGCTGAGGGCTCCGCGCCGCCCGTCTCCCCCCGCCACCGGCTGACACCATGCGGGGCGCCGCCGCCAACCTCCTCCCGCTCACCTTTGCCGTCCTCCTGGGCTTCGCCGGCTGTCGGCCGGACTCCGCGGCCAGGCTGGAGCCGGGGAGCGGGGGGNAGCCCGGGTGGTCCCGGCGCTGGGGAGCCCCAAGCGGAGTGGCCGGGTCCCGTCCTGAGCCCCGCGCTGCATCCCGGTGCATCCCTCCTTCCATCCCCGCGGGCGCTGCGGGAGCTGCCCCCGTCCTCCGCGGGACGCCCCGCTGGCTGTGCCCGGGGCGGTCACGGGGGTGATGTGCGGGGGTTGGGGGGGTGGGTGTGTGCTTGGGCCGTGCTGCCCCTCGGCTGGCTTTTGGCACCGGGCCCGGGCCCCGGAGCAGAGCGGGAGCGCGCTCGGTGCTCGCTCTCGTGCCGCGCGTCTGTCCCGCACGCGCGGCAGGCGGTTGCGGTGCCCCCCCCCCCCGCGGTCCGTCGTGCGTGTGCATCCGTGGGCACGCACGCGTGTGTGAGCGTGAGGCGGGCGGGACGGCGTGCTGCACACGAGTGGTTTACGAGCGCGCTGGATGCGGTGGCCTTCTACTGACAGGCTGGGGCCGCGGCAGGTCAGAGAGCTGCGCTCCGGGGCTGCCTACGGCCGTCCCAGAAAACGCGTGGGGTGGGGGGCTACTGGGGGAGAGGCAGCATGGCCATGGTACGTGGGTGGCAGGAGAGGCTGGAGGGGCTCGCTTGGCTCTGCGGGACGGAGCCTGGCTGCTGCCGCTCTTGCTGCAGGTACCTGGCCTCTTGGCTCCTTCCTCCCATAATGGGCCCCTTGTAAGCACTCGGCACGGCAGCTTCCCATGGCTTCAGCTGGCTCAGCCGGGGGAGGCTTCCTATGACTTGCCTGGCAGGGCCGCTTCCAGCTCCAGTCTCTGGCTACAGCCCTGTGGAGGTGGAGGGGAGATCGTATGGCAAGGCCAGCTGCTCCGCTGCGAGGGGAGCCTGCGAGCGGGACGTCTGGCGCAGCACTGACGTACCCTTCAGCCCTGGGCCCCCTCCTCTCCAGTTCCCTCTCTGCTGCCCTGTGGGTAATGCCCCTCCTGATGAGCTCCTCTGCCAGCTGCAAAGGGCTACTGAAGCTGTCATGCGGCCAGTTTGACTGACCCATGTGGCAGCGTGTGCCCACTGTCTGTGCTGGGGGGACACAGGGCAGGCTCTGGGCTTGCTGCCCTCTGACACGGGCAGAAACTTCTGCTAACATAAGGTGGGGAGCTTCACGAGGATACAAAATGCAGCTTAATCCCTGAGGTTTCTCTCTCCCATACTTTCCTCCCTGCAAAATTTGAAGACAGCAGTGTCCCCTCTGTGTAGTTTCCTACAACGAATCCACAGAAGCAAGTAAACCCAAGCTTGTTCTTCTTCCCGTTATGTTTGATATGCAAAGTATTTATCACTAGTGGCTAGTCACTAGCAGGTAGGTCTTGAGCAGATTTTGGCTTACCCAGTCCATTAGCCTTGGTTTGTCAGCTGCCCAGAGGGAGAGTCTTGGGAAGATCCAGTCCTGCTCAGTCAGGTTGGGGCTTTTTTGAGCTCAGGACGATTTTACCCTTTCTGCAGTCGGAGCGTTGTCAGCATTGCTTTGGGATCATGTGGCAGTTCAGTTGGATTTGAGTCATCTGAGATGTAGCCCATTTCTTTTCAATGACTACCCTGAATAGTCTCCAATAGGTTTTCAGGCTGTAGCTGCCTCCGGTGACAACAGCTGTCCTGCACCACTATTAGGAGTGGGTGGGCAGCCCCAAGGTTCACATTATGTTCAGGAGAATGCTGAACCTCTTTGCTAGTAGCTTTCTTTCATCCCTTAATCAAGGATGTAAAGGAGGCTAGTTGGTCCAGCGCTTAGGCTCTGTTGACGCTAGGTTTGGCTTCCTAGGGAATCGGAGGGTGCCGTTGCCTCCAAGCTTAGAGGAAGGAAGAGCTGTGCCTTGGTGCTGTGTTCCCTGTGCAGGCTGTGCTGCACTCTCTGCCTCCACTCTGCCATGGAAGATGATGGCTGGGAATATGGGGCTTGCTTTCACTTGAACTCTGGAACATGCATATAATGGCTTGTCGTCAGTTGCTCCAAATTGGCACTTTTTAAACTTCTCTATGACCTACTGTCTTTGGAGCTTATGAGAAAGCCTAGCTGAAATAATTGTCTGCGAGTAACCACATGGAAAGCTAGCTGCTGCTGCCTCCAGCCTTTCGGTGAGACTCTGTCCTTCCACCTCATCCATCTTCTTATGTCCCTTGCTGCACCGGACACATTTCCATCCAGGAAACTCAGGGCCCCTAAAAAACTTCATTTCATGATGTTTCGTTTTTTTGCCAGGTGGGATATTTTCTGTTCTTCAGTTTACACTGAACTACTACTACTCTCTAGTATGACAACCTTCATTTTCCCTTACTCAGGTAGCTTTGCGGGCTGCATTAAACCCTGGCGCTATTTATTTATACAGTTACTTCGGCTTAAAATCTCAACTCCTGCGTGGGTTACCTTTCCTGATTCCCTGGTCAGAATTCTCTGCTGGTACTTCCAGGGGCCTTGCACAGTCCTGTGGTTGAAAAACCTGTTTATTAGCACTGTATCCTTTTCTGGATAACTGTTTTCTTGCTTTGTTTGATAGCAGCATACCCCAAATTGAGTTTTTTTCTTGGGGACCGTTTGGATGTGTCTGCCACCCTGCTCACGTCTGACCTTGTTGCAGGTGGGACCGGCTCACACCCTACCATGAGTGCATCCAACCACAAGTCTTGTAAGAGCTGGGTTTTAGTATTTTCTCCTCATAACTCATTGTGAGGTGACTTTTGACACCAACAGCACATATTGCAGAAAATTGCTGTCTTCTTACACTGAGCGAGGAAAACAATCCAGCCCCCAAAGCATCTCTGCTTTGCTGTGCTCTGCTTAACCTGCCTGTTTGCCCAGCGCCCCCGACTGGTTTGCAGACACGTATCTGTCCCCGCTGCTGCAGATGAGCTATTTCTACCCAGTGCCATGGAGCAGGTGACTTCCTAGTCCAGTGTGTTCAGTCTGATATTTAAAGTGTTTATAGGTTCATCGATGCAGCTTCTGGTCCATGGCAGGATTTTCCTCCCGGGTGTCGTTGGGTAGGGAGCTCCCAAGCCCTGAGGCATGCCAGCTATGGCTGTACTCATGTGATGGATGCATCCCTAATTTGTGTCCCCTGTGATGTGACCCCGCTCGTTCCTCTGCCCTGTGCCTGGCAGGGTGGGTCCCAGTGGTGATCTCAGGTGATGTACACAAAATCAGAGGAAGGTGGTAATGGGGAAGTAGTCTGGGGAAGCCTCCACTTCTGGTACCTACCTGGACAATTTTCAGGGGCATGTGAGGCTCCCCAGGTAACAGGCTGGGAGTCCCACACTCTCTCCTTCTCCCTCCTGCTTTCTTTTTCTGCGTTCTGCACCCCGGTTCCTGCTTAATTGCTGTTGTAGACACTATCTGTGGCTATATAGTCCTGCTTTACTCAGGCTTTGGGAGATACAGGTTCTCACTGCAGTGTGTATGTAGGTCTGCTCAGGAGCAGAGGCAGTTAATGCTGATGTGGACTTGGCAGAGGATTTTCAGTGGCTCATTGATGCCAGCAGCCTTTTGCTAATGTTCTTCATTGGGTCTGACTGCAAATATTTCATATGCAGTTGGATGAAGTTCACTGTCCTGCAGCAGAAAGGCAGACCTGATGATCTAATGGTCCCCCCGGCCTTCTGCGAGGATGCTGTAAATGACCTGAATGGAGTCAGCATATCTGGCAGCAGAGTGCTGCATGAAGTTGAAAGATGATGCATAGATTGCTGTTAAAATAAATGGTGAAAAAAAAATGGTTCTACTGAATGCTTCAGAGACAGTATGTGATCATCGGTGAGGCTGTGCACATGCTGAAACTATGTGAAGCCATGATCTTACTACTGTTTTCTTGTTTTTCTTCCCCGTAGTGCTTGTTACAGTTGCTTTGCTCTGGTTTCATATAACACTGCAAGATCTTGCAGGCTAGTATCATCCTGGGTACCACTTTGCACAGCGGGGGCCTGATCCTGATGGTGGCCTCTGGCGGCTGCAGCAAAGCAGGTGATGAAGGACTTGCTTGCTGCAGCTCCTCTGCCCAAGTTGCAGGTTGTGCCAGTGCATCCAGTCAGGGGCATGAACGGTACTTCTGGATGCAAGGAGGCTTCATGGCACTGGCTTCAGCTCTGTGAGGGGTGTCAGGGAGATGCCTGTCCCAGAAAAGGAGCAGGTCAGTGAGTAGTACCCGACACCTCCTGTGCACCAAGCTCTCACAACATGCCGGGGACTATACCTGGGCACAGATGGTGCATGCTAGCTGCGGTGTGAGGAGCAAGCTTGGTTTGTGGTTGCTTACTGCTGCCTGTGCTCTTTGGAGACCTCAGGGTGTACCTGGCACTTGAGGCAGGGGCTGAGATGTGGATCCAGTGCCTCACCCTGCATTTTGCCAGAAAGGCAAACCCGAAGGCCCACAACTGCACTAGTGAGCTGTTCCTTAGGGCTTTCTCTGGCACTGTGGCTATTCAACTGTCTGAGCTATTCAACCTCCTTTCTCTCCAAAAAGGGGAAACTGGCTATTGGAAATGGTCTCTGTCTGCTCCGGTCTCAGCTGGGCTGGGAACTATTTTGGAAGTTGCTAAGTGGCCCATGAGCCCTGTAGTCATCCCATAGTACAGGCAGTCAAGTCCCAGTGCCTGGGAACGTCCCCAGCAATGTTTCATTTCCTAGGAAAGACGTGTGCTAGCTGACCTGGCCCTTGGGAAGGTAAATATGTTCATTAACCTATTCCACTAGTAAGGAGACAGAAATAGGGAAGACAGACGGTTTGTCCAAGGCTTGTTTTGGCATCAGTGTCAGGGCTGGGAATAGAGCATCCCCATGCAGCGTGACCTAGTGTGAATATTCAATGGGACTTCAGCTTGGGAGACCTGTGTGAGGACATATCTTCTGTTCTGCTCTGATCTGGGGCTGTGTTGAGCTTCTTTCCACCTGGGAGAGCTGCTAACCCCTCTACGTGCCCAGGCATCCTCTGGTCCCTCTGTGCCCCAGGCTGCCCAGGATGAGGGTGAGAGTCCTGCTCCCCTCTCCCTGCTGCTGTGCTTCCAGTTTCAAGGGGTGGGTAAGCAGGAGGCAGTCTGAGTGCTCAGCCTTATGTGGCAGCTGAGTCCTTCAAAGTTATGAGCGTGGCTTTGTCTCACATCATTGTTAGGTCTGCCAGGGGCTTGGTGCATCGTGGCACGCAGCAGGTCCCCTTACCAGGCAGCTCTGCCTGCTGCCTGGGAAGCCACTGTCCCCTGTGTGATGAGGGGGTGATCAGGGGCTGCTCAGTGTGTACAGCTAGCTCCCCAGCAGCCACCCCTGGGACGGTGACACCAGACCTGGAGGGACCCTGCCACTTGTTTTGTTCTCCAGAAGCAGCACTGGATGGAGAGGCCAAGGACTGGATGTGCCCTGCAGGTGGCTCATGCCTGAGCTGCGTCTTTGCCCAAAGTGTTGGTGATGGCACGTGCAGCGGGACAAATGCAGCTGGGGGTCGCCACTCTCGTGAGCACCGTCCCTTCACGCTGTAAACATGCTGTGCTCCTTAAACCTCCCGGGATTCATTCTGAATTCTTTGTAAGGCAGTGAAAACCACATGGCGTTCAAACCATGCAAATGTCAAATAAACGCTTTAAGTAGAACCAGACGTGCTCAGGACTGGGTCCCATGTGGCAGAGCCCCCATAGCTATTGTCCCACTGCTGATGCCCTTGCTCACCTGACGCCCAATACTGTGTGAGGTCCTGCTCACTGGGCTTTCATCGGGAAATAGTCATGGTCCTTCTCTGCCCTCCAGTACTACCTGCATGTTGCTCCTCCCAAGTGCTCATTTCCAGTCCTGGAGGTCCTCCCTGCCTCCGTTTCTGCTCAACCTCTCATCCAGGAGGTTACGGAAGGAAGCGACATTGCTGTCCAAGTACTCCCTCTGCCTCTGAGGGCATCCCTGCCAGGTTGCTCCCCTCTGTGCATGCTGGGCTGTCCTCTCTCAAGGAGCATTGCCTTGGCGCTAGCACCTCCCTTCACCTGGGGCTGGCAACTCATGACTGGAGTTGGCAGTGACATAGAGTGCCTCTCTTAATGACGGGTTTGTGCCGAACCCAACAGGGGTTTCATGCCTTCAGGAGTGGTCTTGTCTGCTCAGGCTTGGGTCCCTGTCTGTTTTAGTCTCATACCTTTCTTCCTACAACCTCTGGCTCACTGTTGGCATTGAGAGCACCTAGCAGCATGCTCCCTCCAGCATGTGTGTGAAAGGTGTAGATAAAACTTGAACTTTAATCCCATGAAGAACTGATAGTGTGATTCAAGGCCAAAACAGCTTCTCTGGAGAAGGTAGTTATTTTGCCTACAAGAAACAACCTCTGATTATGTCAGTAAGTTGAGGTGGGAGAGGGAAAGGGCTTTGCTCTTTGAACGGACCAGCTAAGCGTGACTTGCAAGGCACGTTTCAGCCATGCCGAGGGAAGAATGGGAGCTGTGACAGTCTAAAAAAAGATGCTTATGCTGCTGTTTGGAGCAGAGTCCCTCAGCAGACCTTAATTACCTAAAGATCTGCTCCATCTCAGTGGTTTTCTCTCTTTACTGATCTGGACATCTCTAAAAAGTTTAAGGCCTTTCGTGGGCTTTTATGTAGTAAGTAAAGGAAAGTTTGCTTTCCTTGGGTTCTTTCTGGGGATGTCTTAAAGAAGAGACCCATAGATCTCTTTGGGTTGACAGACAAAAAGCTGGAAATCTGTGCTCTAGCCAAGTCAGAGCAGATGTGAGTGGATGCAGGAATTACTTTGCCTTGTGCTGCTTGCAGGAAGTCACACCAAGGGAATTTAAATTCCTTCTCCCTCTAAAAATCTACACAGGTTAATAGAATGTTGATCCTGAAGGGCTGGATAACACTTTACAAATGATGCGGCTTCTCAGACCACTTCCCCTTCCCACGTGGAGCGATTGTATCTTTACAGGCAGCTTCATTCATAAACACCAGAACAATCCTTGGCATGCCTTCTACCCACAGTCTTTGGCTCTCCTAAAACGTGAGCCCCACAGCTTGAGCTCTGGCACTTCTGGAGTCTCATCTCATGCCATGTGGATGCAGGAGCCACGAGGATGCTGGTTCAGAGCAAGATCATCTTCTGACCCTGCTGTGTTCATGTGAAAGTCAATCCAGAAGACAAATGTGCATGTTTCCGTGGTTCCTGTAAATTCTGTCAGCAGCTCTGACTGCCTTGTCCAGCGTTAGAAATAAACCATGCTCCCCACTTCGTTTCCAGAGGCTTTCCAGAGCTTTCAGGCTGCCTATTTCTAACTTTTTATCTTTTGATGACTGTACTCTCCCATCTACCTAGACATGCAACAGTTACACATTCCCAAAACTTTCCCTCCATGATGAGTAAATATGCTTGCAGAACAACCTGCAACTTGTTATTCCTTGTCATTATAGATGTGTGAATAGGAGATGCGAGCAGAGGAAGCAGGATTGGCTGCCTGCTTGGTCATGGTGGAACACCTCTTGGAGACACAGCACTGTCTCTGAGAGCTGTATGCTGGCAGTGATCCCTACCTGAAAACACATAGTAAGGGAGATGTGGGGAGGATGTCGTTTATGCAAAGGCAATCAAAAAGTTGTTGCAGCAAAGGGCTGGAATTAACCAGCATGGAAATGATGTGAGCATCCTGGAGTTAGTCTAGCGTGGTGCCTGTCAAGCAGGCACAAATTTCATAGCACTGTAGAGTCCCCAGCCCCTGGGGTTGCTGCACCAGAGGCGGGTAACAAATGCAGGACTGGGGTGCTCGCAAAGGGAGAGCAAGCCGGGGAGCGGCCCATGCGGCTGCTGGCGTGCCGTCCCTCCCGGGGTGGGGCTGAGCAATGAACAGCAACAGGCGGCAGCAGTTAGGCGGAGAATGAAGTGTTGTCTTCGGCCGAAGCAGCTCAGGACACTTGCGGAGGCGAGATGCTATGACCAAAGTTGGAATCAGGCCCGCTTTACACCCCAATACCATGAAGTGCCATGAGATCTTTAATGACTTCAGGCCACCGGCCTCCAATTGCTCTCAGGAGGAAAATGGTTCCTCTGAGTGCTGTGCCAGGAACCCAGCATAATGCCAGTTCAAAGGGGAGATACTCCCTAAGGGGTGGCTCACACTGCGGCATTCACATAGTCCTTAGGGGTTTCTTTTCCAAGCACTTAAACAACTCGGCCCTTGTCCCATTAGTTTTGATCTCAGCTGCTGGTCCATCTGGAAGGAAATATCAGAAGCTGCAGGAAATAATTTTACGGGTGACTCAGATGTGCTGGCTGCGGAGAGACCTCAGCTTCCCTTCTCCTAACCGCGCTGCTTTGTCTCTCTGCTTAGGCCAAATGTCTGCGGCAGACAGTGTTGCCCAGGATGGACCACGGCTCCTGGCACAAACCACTGCATCAAACGTGAGTATGACAGTCTCAGCTGGTGCAGGTCTTGTGATGCACCCCTAAAAAGCGCTCGAGTACTGCTGTGACCTTCCACACGTCCCCTGTGCTGTGCCAGGGCAGGAGACGGACCATGGGGTCTCCAGAGGTAGCGCCGCAGCCTCCCAGTGTGGCTGCTGGGCTGTGGGTCAGCTCTCCCCGCCTTCTGGCAAAGTCTGAGCATACTGAATAATTATGGCTTTACGTTATTATCATTATTAGTGTCCATCCCAAGCAGGGTCTTGTTGGGGCAGGGCATTGCAATGGCATGTTTATGGGCGAATTTCGAGCCCTGGGCTCTCATGGTCCTGCTGGGAGCAAAAGGCAGGTCTGTGAAAGTCCCAGTGGGTGGGAACTGGCAGAGTGGGGCTGTGCTCACGTGGGCAAGTGTTGCTGATGCTGAGGGGGAAATCAGGGCTGCAAATTATCTGAGTGCTATTAGGGAAAGCAATTAATGGAGTTGGCACAACGGCTGGGATGGGTGGGGCTGGAGTGTGGTGCGGCACGTGGGATGTGTTAAAATGGCGGGGAGCCACAGGGCTCTCCTGCAGTGAGGAAACTGCCTGGCCAGGGCCCTCCTGCCTGCCCATAGTGGGGTTAATAAGGGCTCTGCTCCTCCGGAGGGCCCTGCCACAGCCCTGGGGGCTGAGATCATTTTGGGCTCCCCAATACAGCACTGGAAAGGAAGGGGTTTGGGCAGGCACCAATGCAACCCACGCCAGACACAGCTGCACTGGTGTCTCCATCCCCAGTAGCTCCACAATCACAGCCGAGCCCCTGCCACAATCCCTGTCCCTAAACGACAGGGTTACACCACCCAGCCCACCCGTGGGCCTGGGCAGCTCGGAGGGCAGGGAGCACACAGGCACCAGGCCGGCTTTCTGGATGGCAATGCCCTGCCCAGAATAGCCGACAGCGTCTGCCTTCACTCCAGTGGCAGCAGCTGCCCAGATGTTTAGCAGGGAAAGAGGCTCTGCTTTGTTTGCCATGGGATCTCACAGCACTTCGGCCGCGCTGGGATAATTGCATTAGCGATCACTGTTTGGGAGCAAGGGGCCAAGGGCTGACTCACCTCCCTGCTCCCTCTTCCCCCCCGCTGACAGAAGCCAAACGGTAGAAAGCGTGCTGTGCTGCCAGACAGCGTCTGTAAACAGAGCGTGGGGCCAGTGATGGCAGCATCTTTCTCTCATTAGGGATTTTCGGAGGAGCAGTAGATCTGGGCTTGCAGCCACGCAGACTGTCTAGCGATTGCTCAGGTGCTGGGCCCTTGTTCCCAAGGATTCATTAAAAGGACACTGTCAATATGATTGGGCCTGACAGTGTCCCCCCAACTGGGGATGGTAAATCTCAGGCAGGTCTTAGGTGGAGACCGGTGATGTGTAAACATCATTTTGTTCCCAGCTACTTCCCTCTCTGGGCTTTTCTGCTGGAGTTCAAGCTGCTGGGGACGTTCAGCTGTTTTTAAGGCTGCCAAGGCAAGCTGGACAGCCCATCCCAGTCAGTTTCTGCACTGTAATACTGTTTAATGTCTGATCCCACGGTCTTTGATATGGGACCTATCAGGGAAGTCAGCAGGGTAGAAATGCAGGCAGAGGGAACCTCTTAGTGCGAGGAAGCAGGGAAGAAATTGGCATTCAGGTCTTGGGCAGGACCTTGGTTTTGATGGGTCTGAGCCTGGATGCAGGAGAGAGGATAGGCCAAATTGTTGCCTTCATCTACTCCCTATCATCTACCGAGCAGGGTGATTTCTTCCTTTTCCACCCGTGCTTTTCCAGGGACTTCCTCTTGCAACATCTCTGCATATGAATGAACTCAAGACATGAGCAGGTTTGTGTAGCCTTTTGGTTTGTTCCAGCTTCAAGGACCAAAACGCAGTGAGGACTCAGGGAGTTTTCAGAGAGCCAATGACTGGGAAGATGAAAAAGAGAAATCTCTCTCTTTGGGACACTGATGTTTCCTGGGAAAGTGGGACTAAGCTAAGGGAGCTTAGGAGGAATATCTCAGCTGCTTGCGGTGGGCTTGGTTTCTACCGACACGCTGCCAGGTCACCACACTGAACTGTATACAGGGCATCCTGTGGGGCTCCAGAGGTCTTCCTGCAGGAGGGGACTTTAGGGATAATGAGCTACATCTGAACTTGGGCCCGAGGAGTTCACCCAGCCTCCCACCTGTTTAACTTCATCTTGGGGTGAGACTCAGGGCTTTATGCCCTGGCTTCAGTGGAGGAGAAACCCATACACACAAGCTGACCAGAAGGTCCCTTGCACTGCCTGTGTTTCAGGGGCTGCAAGGGCTGCAGTGTGCACTTGCTAATAATTTAGCTGCTGCCTATTAGCTCATCATCCTTCCCCGCTGCTTCAGAGCAGGGGAATCCTCTTGCTCAGCCTGCTGACGTTTGTTCATCAACCTCCACTTTCATCAGCGTTATTTACTATGGTTCTCTGCTACTTCCCAAGATAGCAGCCTGGGCTGGGCTGGTAATGCAGGGTGAACTTTCTTCTGACACGGATATTTTAAAGCTTGAAGGAAACATTTTTAATCAGCATGTTGGGAAGGACTAAATAAATTCATGCACTTTCTAATCTCGTACAGATGGTCTTGTGGTTAAGATACTGGATGAAGGTACAGGGATTCCAGGATGAGTTGCTGGCTCTGCTGTGGTCTCACAGTGTGTCTTCAGACAGTCGCATTAGCACCTGGGGCTTTTCCACATCTGCAAAAGGGAGATGACATTCACATGCTCTCTCCTTTTGTCTCTCTTCTGTACAGTGACTGTAGGGTTTTTCGAGCCCGGGCTGTTTTTCACTGAAGTTCTGTTTTCCCTCTCTGTTATTCCTGCGTTGCGGTTGATCTCCCTGCCTGTCAGCCTGCACAGATCTCTCACTTATGTTGGATTGTCCATCCCTTCTGGCTTTGCTGCCACAGTCAGAGCATTATGTTAGAACTGAGATTACATATTGCTCTGCATCAATACACAAACTTTTCCATGAGAAAGTGGACTAAATCACCCTAGTGGTACAGGTTCTTCAGCATCTTACCAGTTTTCCTGTGGATGCCTAGCTGGATGGACAGGTTCCCCCACATTTAAGTGGGACTGAGCAGGAGCTGCTTACAGTGGTGATCTACACCACTCTCCTAGACCTAGGGCACGTGCAGAGCAGCAGGGAAGCAGTAACTGAATGTCACCTTGCAATGTCATTGCTCAATCCTGGGCCAGGTGTGCCTGCAAAGCAATGGGAGGTTGGACTTGGCGACCTTCCCTTCTGACGGTCCTGCCTGCCTGGCCTAGGTGGGTGGTCAGTCACGCCACTGTTGTCCCTGCAGTGTGACCTTGCAGGGAGGACTTACCTCATGCATTGAAGACCAGGCAGCACCAGACCTGATCTGTGGGGGCACTGCTAGATGCTCTTGAACAAATTAACGTTGTTACTAATGATACTTCAGCAGTGCTCCAAATCTCATCCTTTTATTAAGAATTTTAAGGTGAGTCTTTTTGATTTCACTAAAGCCCCAGCTCCTGGAGCAGGTCATTACATGAGACTACAGTGAGAAGAAATGAGTGGCTGTCATCTTAACAGAAATTGTTTATAGCCCCCACAGCTGGGGAGTGACATCTCAGAGTAACCTCTGTGCTCAGAAACCAGAAAGCAAAGAGAAGGATTCCAAATATATATATATTTTTAACCATCTTGTTTCTTCTGTCATTGTTATGGAGGAAGGTGCCTGACTCGTGATGTCACACACTTGGCATTGACAGTACTTCTGCTGAACGATCTGCTCTCCCTACATCGCATAGCTGGACTGAGTGAAAACCAGTGACTTTTTAAAGCTCTTTCAAGTTCTTCCTGAGCCTGCAAAGGCAACCAGGAAGGGGATTAATCTTAGAGCTGGAATATTTCAGCTAGGGCAGCTCCCCACCCATCCTGCATGAAGGGACCAGAAGACTAATCCCATTCCCTTCTTCCTCTTCTTTCTATCAGCTGCCTTAGGGGCTTTTTAGAGTGCCTGGTCGCTTATCACTGCTTTCCTGCTGAAGGGCACAGTCTAACTTGACTATGAACATTGTTAGTGGGAGAGGTGGTGAGAACCACTGTGATCCCATGTCCTGGCATCGCAGCTCTGCAGTACTTCAGCACGTGAAGCAGTTGTTTTCAATGGCAGGCTTCCTGGTCTGGTGGTGTTTGTTAAAACAGGCATTTATTGGGAGATAACATTAGGGACTGGCAGCCTATTTAAATCACAGCTGAGTTTTATATTATAAATTACATCAACTTTTGGAGTGCCAGACTTCCCAGAGACGGTTAATTCCTGCCTGACTAGGACCCTGTCTCTGTTCCAGAGTCTGCAGTGGTGGCTGATTTATTTTACTGGGGGATTTAATAAAAACCTCTGGCTTTAACCTATACAGCCCTACGTGACTTGGGTTCTCCCTTTCCTTGAAATCTCCCTCTCTTCCTGAGTGTTAACATGGTAATAAAGGTCAAATGAAGCATTCCAGCCAACATATCCCTGATCTAGTTAGGAAAAGCTGATGGCAGTCCAGTTTTGGGGTGAGGGAAGGGTTATGGGGCCTATACTGCTGTGAAAGGACCTCAGAGCCTGTACAAGGACTTTGCTTACTTGGCAACCGTGGGATGACGTGTGGATGGCACGCAAGGCTAGAGCTGTCTCTATGTTTGTTGCCCAGAAGCAGCGTTTCTCACAGGCATTCTTGGATCTCATGGGGATGGAGAGCACAGCCAGAGAGGGAGGGATGTGTTTAGCAGCTGTGTGCGAAGGTGGTGGGATGTCAGATGCTCCTGTAGCCTCCCTGGGGCAGTCCTGGAGAAGGGGCCCTCAGCAGAAGCAGTGGCTGCATGTTTCAACCCATCCGCTGGGTTCACATACAGCTGGAGGTTAATGTCCACTTTGTGTTGTTGGACAAGGTTTCATTACCTTTTGGCCAGCCAGCCCTTTCCTTTGAGGGATGACACTGTTTTCCAGTGCTTTTTCGATTACTCTTGCTCAGAACAATGAGCCCAGTCCTACCTGGGCAAGCTGTGGTTTCCTGGCTCTCACTGGCTGGGCTATAAACCCAATTTGGCATCTGTTGACTTGGGAAGTGTTAGGGTCCGGCATATAATTAATAGCACTTTCCTCCCGGGGCACAAACTGAAGCTGATGCGCTGTAATTAGGAACACACACAGGCTCAGAGGGTGATTTGGGCATGAAGTTAATGAACTGTAAGTCCCCGTAGCTGCGGAGGAATTTGAGCACAGTGACTTCAAAATCAGGTGTGGGGGGAGAGTTGGAGAGCTCTGGAGGGTACAGCTGGGGGACCATGCAAATCAGACCCCAAAATGGACTAACACAGGAAGGTAACACTCCCAAGAGGCTATGATAGTGCATGGTTGTCTGTCTTCTCGTCTGGCAGGCGTTGACTTCCCTTGCACTGGGATTGAGGTCCTACTCCTGCTCGGAGAGCTATGGGCAGTCCTGGAGGCTGTATGTTCTCTGCAGACCATACTGCTCATTTTTGAGCTTTCTGAAGTGAGTATTGCTGGAGAAGAGCTCTGTAGAGACCAGTGGGGAGAACTGGGAAGAGAAACAAGTCTCTGATGGCTGTGACCTTGTGTTAGGGACCCATGGCAGCAGTAACACTGGGACTTTGAAGGCCACCTGTCTGCAGAGAAGAGATGGGGCCACGCAAGTTGTGCTGCCCTGGCCAGGTGTCACCATGTGGGGCTGAGCACGCTGCCAGGAGCCCCATGTCCACTAACCACGTTTCTGTGTCTCCCCAGCTGTCTGTGACCCACCGTGCCAGAACAAGGGCTCCTGCAGCCGTCCTCAGGTCTGTACCTGTCGCTCGGGCTTCCAGGGCTCCCGGTGTGAAGAAGTCGTTCCTGAGCAGGAGTACCACCCACCCGGTGCTGCCATCGCCTTCCAGCCCCCCGCAAGCTCCCTCAGGAGGAGAACCAGCATGGCAGGGCGGGATGCCTCCCTGCGAGGGGCTCAGGCACCTGTTCCACGGCACGTCCCGGCTGTGTAAGTCAAACCCGTTTACTGACAGGATGCTTCCCCAACCCACAGGCAGCTAATGCCATGCTTGGTCGGGCCACAGTCTCTGCTTCATGAGACTGGGCAGCTTGGCTCCCAGTGGAGGCTCCTGCCCGGGCTGTGGGAGCTGACAGAAGGGGGTCAGGCCTTGCTGTCCCTCCAAGGGACTCAGTTTGGCCCCAGCACTGTGTCACGGTCCCCAGGCACATGCAGGAATAGGACAGGCTAGTGGTGGTTCCACGGTGAAGGAGGACTGTGAAACTCAGCAGTCTGTGCTTGCCCAGTTGATGAGCAGCAGCAGCAGCAGGGTGGATGGAGGAGTGAGGGTTAAATCTCTTCCCCAAGATGATGTGTTTAGAGCAGTACGTCCAGGTAGTATCCACAGGAGGGTACATAGATATGAGATGTGCTATTAAATGCTGATACGAGCAAAGTGATGATACTCGGAGATGTCTCCTGGCAAACTCTAGCTGTTATTGAGCCATTTGTTCCGTATTTCTGTGTCACCGTGCTGTGGTGTGGGCCATTTTTGTACCCAGGCAGGCACCTGTATACTGGGTATGGAAGCAAAGATGCAGCTGTTGGAGCTCACAAAGGTCCGTGCAGGAGAGACTCTGTGAGGAGCATGTTAAGCTCGGAATGACAACTGTGGCATTGTCCGGTCCTTTTGGGTGAGGAAGAACTTACAGCTTCAGCCCATCTGCCTCAGATCAGTGCTGAGGTGCTTTTGTACCCAAGCGACAATTCATCCACACTTTGTGTTTTGTGAAGTCCCTCTGGAGCTGTGGGTTTTCTGTTGAAGGAGTCAGTAAAGGGGGGAAAGGTGCCTTTCCCCGACAAGCACCTCTGCACTGCTGGCAGCTCAGTGGGGATGGAGAGGTGAGAATGGTGCCTTCTTGCTATAAAACAACCCACACATTTGTTTTTTTAAAAAAATCACCTTCATTTTACTGTAAGAGTCCATGGACATAGGAGCAAAATGTTAGACTGCACCACCCCTAAAGGCTCGTGTTGTTCTTGCTGCTACTTACCCAGTTGCTGGGCCAGAAAGACTGGTTTTGCTGGTAGCCACCACAGCAGAGAATTTGCACAAGCCCCTCAGTTGTAGTCAAGAAGACATTACAGCAAATTACAGATGTCTAACCAGGAGGTAACTTCAGTTTCTCCTTTTCTTCTCTGAGCTGTCTTGACTTTCTCTGTCAGCATCACTTAGAGCTGCCCAAGGACAGGGGAGGTTGGCCTTTGTTTTTCTGCATTTCTGCAGGTTGTTTTTAAAGTGTCTGTTGCCCTTAAAGTAGCTGTTGCCTTTCTGTCTCTTCTGAAGCAGAGGCTGGAGACATTTCTAGACACTTACTCTCAGCCATCTACAGATTTGGAGGGGCTCAAATAACTGACGAGGAATTGACTGACAAGAAATAGTTCAGTGAAGCCAGCGTATCTTGGTGCCCAAATGAAAGACTATCTGATGGGAACCAAATTCAGGCAAGGCAGAGGTGATGCTGGAAGGTGAAGGTGGCCAAGCCCCTGTCATCACTGCCCCAAGTGAGGCTCGATGCCTGAGCGAGCACGCAGCCCTCTCACGTGCCTGCAATCCTGCTCATTGCTGACGAGTTTCCCTACAGGGATGACCTCCTCCTACCCCTCCATGCCACTGCTCTGTGCGTAAGGACTGGAGGGGAGGGAGAGCAGTGCCCTTGGAGATACAGCACCTGTTAAAGGCTTTCCCAGTAAGGAACATGACCTCAGGCTCTGCACAGAGGCCTGGGGCGGGGGGGGGCTGTGCAGGCACTGGCAGAGCATTCCTGCCCAGACAGTCAGACACAGCAGCTAGCGATCGCTGAGCTGGGATTGCTGAATGCCCAGCTGCCTGCCGTACCTTAAATCCTCTGGCGCTGTCCCAGGGAAATAAGACTCCATTAAGGACCATGCCGTGCCTTTCCTCCTTCCCTCCCCACCGAGGCTATAGGACGTCGCCTTATCCCACAAGATTCAGCAAGAGCATTTGATGTTCATCCTTTGTAATGGCCACAGGTAGGTCCCCAGGACATGGCCACCACTGACTGCCTTCTGGAGCCGTCCTGTGCTGTGCCTTCCCTGCCTGGGCGATGCGTAGCGGTGCTGTGCAGGCAGGTGTGGGGCTGCCTGCACCCTGGCACCGGTCTGCATTGAAACACATCACTTCAGCCCCTGGGCGTTTTCCCATACAATTCAGTTGCTTGGGTTTTGTCTGTGGACCATATAACATGTGGCAGACAACTAGCATGACCTAGAAGCCTTGCTCCTGTTAGATGAGTTGTTTCCCAGATATTTTTGAGTGTCCCCTTCAGCCTGCCAACTTCTGGCCTAGCTGTGGAGCACTGTAAGAGTTAGCGTCTGCAGCTGAAGGCGTGCTCTTGCTGCCATTGCACCTGCCCGTGCCCTCCCATTGCTTCCTTTGCACTGGCATTAGTGTTCCTCTGGCCCCTGGGTAAGTTGGCTCAGTTCAATAAACCAGCAAAAAAATAACACAGCAAAATTAAGGATAATTTTTTGCCACTTCAGTGGACTAAATTGGGTTATTGAGATATTACATCAGGACCAGAAGGACTGGACAGAATTGCATGGCTAGCAGTTGGGAGGAGGAAAGGGGTGGACTCTCCTTTTGAGGGAAGCCACTCATTAAGTAGATCATTTGTCTCATGAAACCATGTGCTCTCAGACTAGTCTGAACTTGGAGCCTGCTTCTTGCAGTTACAACATCACCTGTTTCTGTGCCACACTGAAGTACTTTCTGTGCTTCTGCATCAGGCTTTCTCCATACAATTGGGCTGTTGCAGCAAAAGCAAGCAACATATTGGCATTCCCAGAACTAGGTAGATCTTGTTCATATTTGCAAGTACAAGGATCGGTTCTTAGGCACTGTAAACTCAGGGTTACCTTCACTGGACTTCAGTTCACTATCAAGCCTGAGAGGAACAGCTTGGGTTTTCCAGTCCTTGGTCTACTCCTGAACAAGAAGGGGTTGTGCTGGTAGGACACTCACTTTTTCTAGTGAGCCCACTATGCTCCCACAGCAGCTGTCTCGGTTGCCTGATTTGTTGATAAGGAAGAGGTACGAGATCATCTCGGGTTTCTCAGTGGACAGAGGACACTGATGGTTCCAGGTCAGTGGTTGCGAGAAGACTATGAGATCCAGGACAAACGACCGATGCCCAGCCTCCCTGCACATTCGCATTGCTAACAAGGAGGAGTTGCGCAAGAGTTGGAGCTTATAGAACTCTATGCCTCATCTTGCTGTGCCAAGACAGGAAATCAATCCTCACATGAGTGAATTTGCTTTCTCCTTTAGTTTATTTGTGTGTATGTTGGCTTTACTTGTGTGTGTTTGTATAGAGGTAGCAATCAGAAGCTCTGAAGTCGTGCACTAGAACAATGCTGTATTAGATGTCGTACAAACATGCAACAAAACCCATGAATCCTCCCCAAAGACCTGCTCGCTAAGCAGAGATGGGGTTGATTTTGATTTCAGTGTGTTCCGAAGCAAGTCTTCAGAGAGAGTTAGGAGAGCAGCCTCCTGGGTTTTTCAGGAATGGCCTGGACCAAAATATTCCCCACTTGCCTGAGTGGTGGGGCTGCTTTAAAATGAATTCTTACCCTCAGTTAGTTGGACTTGCTGCTTATGATGACTGCCACTTCACTGTGGAGAGTAACCTGGTCTGGAGGTAGGAAGTCTTTGGGAGTCTTGAGGAGCCTTTAAAGCCTCGGTAAAAAGTATGACGAGGCAGCTGCCTGTTTTCATGGCCCTGTTTCTGGCAGATGTGCTCAGCCTCTCCGGAGTTCATGCCCGGAAGCAGAAGCAACGATGCCTTCTGTGGCTTCCCTGCCAGGAGAGCCCAGGAAGCATGACTGTGACAGCAGGAGATAAGTTACTGTCAGTCTTCTGCCCTCAGCCTTGGTGAGAAGTAGCAACTCCTTGAACAACAGAGTTGTACTGGTCATACGCAACTGGCTGTACTGGTTGGTTTGTATTTGCATTTGGCAGATGTGAAGGTTAGCAAATGGATTTGTGGGCATTCCCAGTGTAGCTGTCATAGATCCACTTCTGGCCACACCGGCAGTCCTGGAAAGATGGGCATGTGGACATCAGCCTGAGCATTGTGCTGAGCACAGCTGTCAGTGCTGCCATGTTACATGTAGCCATTGGTGCCTTTGTTTGGAGGGGTATCTGGGAAGAATCACTGCATCCTTGGCTTGCCCGTATGGTGCACTTTATCTCTTCTTCCTGGGATTAAAGAAGAAGACACACTCAGCCTCATCTGAGCTCAGTACTTGCCCGAGGGAAGACATGGCTAGAAGAAGCGCAGCTCTGGGTTTACTTGGCTGACACCAGAGCTGGTGATGCTCAAGCTTTCATCCCTTAAAATACAGGCTGAGCAATGAGTACCACTTCCCGAGTCCTTTAAGCAGGCCATGGCTCAGCGGACGTTTAGAGCCGGGCATCTGAGGGAGCCTGTGGGGACTTGCTAGCTGCTGCAGAAGCTGGGAGTCCCCAGCGCTGTGCTGCTTGGAACAGGGAGTGCTCTGGAGAGCAAAATCCTGGGGGTGTTAGAGGCCCTCCCAGCATGGCCTAGCTGCAAATCCTTCCTCTTCTTGATCTCAGCCTGAATCTCTGCCCGGAGAAGCAAAGCGCCGACGGATGATTGTGCGGGTGGAGCTGCACCTCAGCCCAGAAGCCGAGCTAAATGGAAACAGCTTTGTTTTCCTAAGGCTGGAGTATCAGCAGAATTCCTGTTTATTTAGCAGGGAGTGGAAAGGGCTTGCGTCCCTGCCCCTCGCCATTGGGATGGATGGCCAGCTGCCTCTGACTCTGGGCTGTGTGTGAGGAGGGTCCTGCCACTGCCACTTGAGAAGGTCCCTCCTGCAGGAGTGCCAGGCATAAATCTGTAACGAGCATCTACACAAGGGAGCCATGCTGTCCAGGTGGGATGTATGTGCTGGATAAGGGCTGCCTTCTCCTTCCTCTTCACAGAAAAGAAGAAATGACTGGGACCTGCAAAGCATTTTCCCAGCAAAAAGACAAGGGAAAGGGACATAGCTGTGGTATAAGGTGCTGAGACACTGTGCAGACAGCTTAATGCAGCTAAGCTCTTGAGGGCAGGGAGCTTCCTCCAAGAGGGCTCTGTTTAGGCAAGGCAGTTGCTGGGAGTTGCCTGGTGTCTTCAGGATGGAAAAGGAAGAAGGCTAAGTTGTGACATGCCCGTCCTACTGACTCCTGATCTCAGACACTCCTCTCCAGTGCCTTGGAGGAGACATCTCCTCCCTTCCTGATGAGAGGAAGGGCTATATGCAGCCCTTGAGGAGCTGTGGCAAGTGTTCCTGGCATGGGGACATGGGGAACCTGATGCCAACAGGGAGCTCTGCCAAAATCTCTATTCTCTCTCCTGGAAGCAAAGGATGAGAACAGCAGGGAGCAAGCAGAAGGCAGGATCTTGGGTGTGCAGTGGAGGTTGCTGGATGGTGAAAGTGTATTTTCTCCCTTTTGAAAATTAGTTGAAACCAGCTCCTGTTCTGGTGGCAGTCAAATGTCTAGCATGGTCCTTTGCAGAGGATAGCGGAGCCCATGGGTGGATGTAAAGCTTTCCACCATGGGGTGGCCACTCGAAAGATGAAATTGAGAACTGTGGCTTGGCAAAATCAGCATGATTATCTTGTTGTCATTGAGGACTAGCAGATAAAACGGAAGTTCACTGCAAGATCACTTGCTTTTTAAAGATGCTGCTCCAAACAGAGACAGATTTGTCGTAATTGTTAAAGCAGGTTCTGGAGCCTCGTGGCTTGCCAGCTCTGAACTTTCCACATTTATGAGGAAAAGGGGAGCTTTCTTACTGCCTTACTTAGGTTGCTGCTGAGTGTCCAGGACTGGTTGTCCATGATACGTATAGTCCTAGGAGGACATCTGTACTAGCCATGCACTTACTGATCACACGTCCTGCTCTTCTGCTCACTTATGACTGTCACTCACTTTACGTTTATGAGGGTTACCCATTAATACCCAAATAGCAGAGAAAATAAAAGATGACCCTGCCTGAGAAGCCCCTTTATGTAAGTGCACTCCCATGGCATGGGCTGTGGCAGGTTTTCTACTTTGCTTGGAATGAGACCAGCCCAGGAGATCCATAGTGCGTGACATTGAATTTCTGGGGTAAAATACTGGTGCCAACCTTGCCTTCCACCACTGCAGCATGTTTATGCATATTTTCACAGTGCAGATAAGCCTTAATTGCATCTTTCTAAGGTGCTTCCCTTTGGCAATATAGTTTTCACAAGGTGGCCAAACATTTATGTTCCTTGATCTAGAGCCAACTTGAGTAGATATCTGAGACCTTGTTAAAAAACTGAAACTAAAAAGCCAGTGCCAGTCTGTGTGAGAATATGCAAAAAGAGATTCCACTCAGGGCAATGAGATCTCCATAAGCTCCAGATCTCGGCTTCTCTCCTGCTTTGACATAGTTGAAAGCCCTTGGCAAGCTAGCTGGGAAGCCTAAAGGAAAAACTCAAGCTACCCAAGAGGAGCGTAAATGTCATTTTTCTTACATAAAAATACTTCTATTTTTAAATTACATGATACACCTTCTCTAGCCTGGCACCAGATACAGTTGCTCTACTTTCTAGTGTTTTAAAGCTGTCAGCACCATTCTGGTTTATGTGTTTTATGTATTTACTTTCTAGGGGGTTGCATATGCTTCAGAGCAGCAGAAGGGTAGCTGGCTTTTCAGGCTCATTTTAAACTCCAAATATGGTCTTTACATTAGGCCTGGTTCTTCTGCACCTCCTTGGGAGCCATTCCTATAGCTTAATTCAGCCTCTAGGCTTTGGGAGAGAACGTCAAATGCACTTTACCTTCTAACTGAAAGAAAAATACTGCTACTGTCAGCTTAGTCTGAGACTACATACAAGAGAGCAGGGTGCACGGCAAATGTATTGTACATGTGGTAGGTGAGGTAGTACAGAAAATCCAGTTTATAGCCTATTTTATAGACTATACATATATCATTTAGAACACTTATGACAATACAATTTATATAGCAGTTGTATGAAAAAGAAAGATGTTAGAAGAGCGCTAAGGCCACATGATCAAACGCTGGAGAGTTTTTCCCTTATGCCTGAATTAGGATTGTCATCCAGCTTGCTTTTAGCTCCCTTGTGCATATGGATTACACTGCAGTTTCTCATACCTGATCGTCTGCTGCCTTATTTGGTTTCAGCTGGTACTTAAGCAAAATCAAAGCTGTCCTCTTTGGTTTCGAGTGTTTTCCATAAATCACCAAGTGCTGGCAGGACACAAGGGATGAATTGAAGGTGATTTGGTACAAGGAGTGGTTGAAATGGAGATGTAGAGGTCTCCATATAAAATATGCTCATTCTCCTCTCCTTTCTTCAGAAGCACCCTGAGGAGTGCTGCCCTGAGTGCCTGGTGCTGGATGGGATTGGTACCCAGCTTTCCACACCAACACATTTTTGTCTCACTTGCATGGAGGATCTCTTCAGGGACAGGGACATGCAGAAACTAAACATATAGACAGGAACTAAGGAGAGATTCAGACTGGAAAAATATTATCTGTTACAGCTGAAGGAAAAAAATCCTCCACGGGAGGAAGAAATCTGGAAGAAGGAGAGGCTGAGATTTTGCAGAGTAGGAGTGAACAGCAAATTAGGCAGCAGAGAGTAATGCAGTGTGGCCTCATACGAGAGACTAGTGGTGCTTAGGCAAAAGACCTGGGTCTCATGGACTTTTTTCCTGCACACCCTGGGGTCCTGCACTGAGTCAGGGTATTCTTTATTGCCAGAAAAGATCTTGACAAATTGGAAGGAATTCTGAGAACTACAAAAGGAGGGAGGGAGCTGAGGGGAATGGTTAACAGACCCACATCTGCAAAAATGAGCCAAACGCTGGCCTTGGAGGATGGGGAGCATACTCGGAGGCTGAGGCTATCTGGAGTGGGCAGACAGGTTGTATTAGGTTGCCTGTAGCGTTGGCAGGGTGGCTATGCTAACTTTTCAGCTATAAGGCTTTCTACAACAGCCAAGTGCCAAACTCTTCCAGGGATGTAATGACAGGTTGATAACGACACTGGAGCTCTGCCTTCTCCATCACTTTGGAGCTGCTCTGCTGAGGACCTGGAACCCAGGGGCTGCCGAGGCACAGCCTTTCTGCCTGCTTCGGAGCCCTTCCCACCAGGGATGCCATGAAACCTGCTCCTCCCTGCTGCTCCTTGGTGTGGATATCAAAGGCCACGTGGGAGAGGTGTGAGAGTAGATTCGTGGTCACGGTACCCCTGGAAGCACTGGCTTTGCCACCAGGCATCATGCATACATGGCCAGGAGTGCTCCTGGTCCCAAGCCAGGCTCTAGTCTTCTGGCTACTGAGCAGCTGGAGGGATGGAGCCAGTGCAGAAGAGTACAGAGTAAAATCATTGGGATGCTCATTCCCCAATCCCTGGGAGGCCTGAGACTTCAAGAGTGGGCAGCAAAGTGTCACATCCCAAAACAGCTGTTGTGGCTGGAGTGCTGCAGGTGAGGGAATCCTATGTGTGGCAGGGGATGGAGAGATGCGAGGAGACCTAACTACATTGAGCTAATAGAACCAAAGGCCAGGCATCCTGCTGGGTGTTCAGCCGTTATTTTAGATTAAAATGTGTCTTAGATCCAGTGTTCCCAGGATGAGTGGGAGACTTCCCAGCACCTCCTGCTGTAGGTGAAGAGCCTACTCTTCTCCAGATGAGACATCTCTTCTGCACCCTGTTGCTCTCATGCCCTCTGTGTGTGTGTGCAGCCACAAGCTCTTCACCCCACTCACACACGTAGGATGAGAGAGGCTTTGCCTGCCCTCTCTGTGTCCCATGTAAAGCAGAGGGCAGGCAGCTGGCTTCCCCCACTCCATGGGGTGCGTGTGGGCGCGAGGATGAATAAGCTGAAGTGTTTTTTCAGGACTTTGAAGTTGGCAGCCTGATGGAGGGGTGAGTGTTACTTGTCAACAAGATGGAAATGAAACTCCAGAGTGCTTGTCTTCTCCCTGCTATACAGGGGAGATGAGTGACCTCCCTACAGCCAGCGGTGAGCTTTTCTCTGGCAAACGCCTCTGCAGCAGGTTTCATTAGATGGGGACTGGGTCCTCAGCTTGCAGCTGTTGTGTCTTGTGGAGACAGAGGGCCCTTTGGGCTGGAGATCTCGGTGCGCTTGTGGGCACAAGGGCAAGTTTATGTGTTGTCCTCTCCTCTTGCATGCCTCTGCCATAAATACAGGTCCCTCCCCTGCCTGGCAGGACCCTGCTGCTCACTGTACTGCGGGGCACAGGGAGGAGGAAAGGGGCAGTGGAGGCATTGCCATGGCCAGTGCTGGTGGCTGAACCCTCTGTGGGATGGTCATGTTGCACGGCGGACAACCCAGCTCTCCAACTGTGCCAGCATCTTACGCTCAGTTTTGTAATGGTGCAAAAGCTGTGGCCGTGGAGTGGCGTCTGCAGTAAGATGGTGGCACTGATGGAGACCTTCGTGTGATGGCACCTGTTAGGACACTTCTGGATGGGTCTCTTCTCACCAAGGTGTGAGAGCAGCTGCGCAACTGCATCTGGCAGCAGTACCGTGCCTGTTGATCATGCTGCCAAACACCAGCCCCTGCATGCAGGCAGGGGAGCCAACTGGAGCAGCTTTCTCACCATTTCAGCCCGAAGGATTGTGCAGCTGAGCTGGGGAGAGAAGAGCTGCACAGCTGCCTGTCTCACCTGCCACTCACTGCAAATGCCGCAGGCCAGCTTGGGCAGCTCTGCCAGAGGGGTGATAGCTCACTTGGCCTCCCTCTCACTCTAAATCCCTGTTTTAGTCTACACAGTGTGCAAGGTTTGGCCCAGATGTGGCGTTTGTAGTCAAGTAGCCTGGCCTGGTTCCTCTGCTGGCTCCCCTTGAAGCTCAGAGAGGCGTTGCAGGCTGCATTTTGATTTTTCTGGGAGGCATTGGCCCACACTTCAGTTCTGGAGACAGGCAGATTGCAAACAGCTCTTCATCACATTTGGGAATCATGGTTCTGGCCACTTTATGGGTCTGATGGATCCAACCAGGAGCACGATGTGCTGCTCCTGGTGACAGCCTGGTGCCGTGCCCTTGCTCAGGGCACGTTTCTGCAGCCTCGCTGGGCCAGGCAGGTGCTGTTCCCATGCTTGGAGAGCTGGACTGCTTCCAGGGAGTCAGTTGCTCACTCCCTAATACATGAGAGCAAAGAAGAGCACTCGCAGAGTGGCAGGTGGCACGTGTGGCAAGGGAAGGGCATGTAATGTCAGCAGAGAGCTGTGCGGAGACTGTAAGCAGCCACTTTGGCTAAGGAGCAAATTAGACCCCCAGAGACTCGTTAAAGAGAACCTGTTCGCTGTCAACGTGCTTATAGATGTTCACTTATGCGATGTCTGGCAACTCCTGAGCAGATAAAAATAGCGTTCACAGCCCATCTCCTTCTCCCTCTTTGTTCTCATGCACTACATGGTGGGCTGGGAGCCAGCTCGGGTGGCCTTACGGCACTGGGACTGCTTTGGGGGCCAGAGGAAGGAAGGTGCCAGGGTAGTGGTCGTGGAGGGACTAAGCTTGGTGGCACGGGGTAGACACCTGGTGCCTTTGCTGTCCCATGAACTTACACATCTGTTGCTGCTGTTTGTAGTGAGACATCCAGAGAAATCTCAGCCAGCCACTGGCATATATGTCAAGTGGAGCAGGGATGTGGAGTTACCACTGCAAGATGGCACAGGAGAGAGCCCAAAATGAGAGCCATGTGGGCTCTGTGACAGCCCCTTGCTAGCCGTGGTGAGGGATAGTGATGACATCTGGGTGCTGGACTGAGTGACTCCTGGGCATGTGCCAACTGCATTGAGCATGCGTGTGGGACAGGGAGCCTGACCTTCATTCCTGCCTTTGCAGCCCCGCTTTGGCAGTGCTCTTTGTGCCCAAGGCAAAGGGTGCTGTCAGTGACACCTCTGCCCGCAGGAGGTCTTGAGGTCTCACAGGGGAAGGAGGATTTGGATGAGTCCCTTCCTGCTTGCCCGATGACCTGACTGTGTGTGAGCTGTGCCTGTGGCACTATGAGGTGGCAGGTGAACATGCAAGGGGAAATCCCTGCAGCTGAGACCTGTTGTGGTAAGCAATAGGGTTGCCACTTGCCTTGATGTCCCTGTGACAGTCCAGCTGCCTGTGCCTGGTGTGCCATCTGGCATGAGATCTGGCTGCAGGTGACTGTGAATCAGGCACGAAGGCACCCAGATGGTCATTCCTGTGGCCTTCATGGTACACAGGTCCTGCTTGGCTCAGCCAGGAAGGTCTCCTGCTTGGTGGAGGCTGGTGGCTGCTTCTCCTGGCCAGGAGAACTTCCCTTGCCTTCCACCAAACCCTGGGGAGCAGGGGGCTTCGGGGTTCAGTGTCTCCCTCACTTGCATGAGGGGTATCAGGGCTGATGGTGGCTGCAGGAGGGACAGTGGGAAGCCTGAATGGGCAGGTTTCAGAGCTATCTCTGCTGCTCATGGGGGTAAGCTGAGCTAGGATTTGTGGACATAATGTGGGTGGGCTTGAAGTCAGGTGCCTTGTATGGTGTGGTTTCCCCCCTTCTCCCCGAGTCGTAAAAGAGCTGTCTTCCTTGTCAGCATGTTTGTGAGCTAATTGATAGTAAACTTGAGTGCTCTCTAACCATTGCCTCCCCTGTGCTCCGTGGCCTGGAGCCTGAGCCATGAATCCCGTCTGCCTGCTGAGGAACCTGTTCAGAGTCCAAGAAAGGGGAAGTTTCTGGTCTGCGGTCAATTTGCTGTTTTCCAAGGCTGGCTGCTTCTCTCTCCCCCTGTAGACACAGACGCTGGTGTTGAGGCTGCCCATTCTTCTGCGATGCTTTAGTGGAAAATCAGCAACTGCTGAGCATTACAAAGGGGGAAGTGAATCACTGATTTTGGTCCCCGTGGCCCCAAGCGGGGAGGGCATCTAGCCAAAGGGACAGGCGGACGGACAAGACAGACACCGAGTATATTGTTCGGTGTTTAAAAACCAGGGGAGAACCCGCCTGTTGTCCTGGCAGGTTATCAGGGGCTGAGCATGACTCAGCCCCTGTCCTGGCTGAGCCTTCTCGCCTTGGATCTGTGTGTGCAGGCTGCAGGCTGGAGGAGCTGGGGCGGACTTACCGGTGCTGCAGCAGCTTCCCTCCATGGGACCCTGCTCCCAGCCCCGTGGGCAGCATGCTGCCTCTCTGAGTGGCTGGAGGCAACAGTCACTTCCCAGGCAGCAGGCTGTTTGTAGTTGGAGAGATGGAGCTTGTAGAGCTCGGACCCTGGGGTGGGGGTTCCTGGACTCTGGGAAGATGGTTGCTTCTCTGAGAGTCTCTTATCTTCAGTTTTGTTTTGGCCAGTGCTGTCACACTCTGTTGTTGCCCTCCTGGGAATTGCTCCTTAGGTCTCCGCGGTCTCTATCATCTCTCCCTGAGGCTCAGCAGGGTGCAGATCTGTTTCCAGCTGGAATAGTGTCTTTCCAATCCTCATCTGGCCAGCCCTTGCCTTGTCTGGGGTTAGCACCCCTCCCTGCTGACCGCACTGTCCAGGATTCACTCTCTCCACAGTGCCTTGGGCCATCCACCCTGCTGTGGTCATTCAGGCTTTGACTGGGGAGAGGGCGAGGCAGGCTGGATGAAAAACCAGTAATACTCCTGTGGCACTTGGCTCTGCATTTCCTTTACGCAAACGCAAAAAACACCATTTCCCAGCTCGCTAGTGATTTGGCCAAAGTCAACAATTGGATGAAGAGTGGCTGATAGAAGCTAAATCCAGGAAAGACTGAGGTGTTACTGCTGGGGAGAGGGAAGTGCTTTGAAGTGTTTGCCACCTTTGCTTCCAGCCCCAAGGAGGATGCCTGGCCTTAGGTCACTAAGAGAAGTCACAGCTGTATACCCACCTGGATTCCCTGTGGCTTTTGCTTACCCAGAGAGACGTGATCATCAAAAGTGATCAGAGATTTGAAAAATGCTTTCTATATACAGTAGGTGAGAAAAACAGTATTGTTTTCTGGACCCTGTGGTCTTGGTGATTTAGACTTGGTCATTGTGATTCTGTATACCTAGTCTTGAAATTGCAGGCTTTTAGAAAAAGCTGTGGTTGATTCAGAAAATAGTGGTCCTCATGTTCTTCTGTGTGGTTGTTGGGAGCTTGCCAGCTCAGTCTTCTGCTCACTGTCCTCAGCAGGGTGAGAGATACCACTCACCTCCTCTGGGCAGGGAACAGGCACCTTGCAGGTTCAGCTGGGACTGGGCAGGAGAGCCATCATATCCATTGTACCTTCTCTAGCCTGCTGTCTAAAGTAAATACAGAGCAGAGTGTAATCAGTAACAAAACCTATTTAAAATAAAGTGTTTATACACAGACAGAGGTGCAGTGGTAGGTGTGCAGTTCCCTTGCTGGATATCATACAGGTGTCATTTGGATCCTGCAGGGATGTGTAACAATAGAATGTAAGGGACCAGGTCTCCGTTGGTTCTCCTGCCTTCTGGCATGTGTCCTCAGGGGCTTATGGGGAGTCCAGGTCCTTGACCCACACGTCAGAAGAGGGCAGCTACAAGTACTTGTTGGGTAGTTTTGAACTGTTGTAGATGTGTGTCACTCTGTCTGCACAGCTCCCTCCCATCCTGAATCTCTTTTAATTTTGATTAGCACCTAATACCTATAGGAGTGAAACTTTCCACGTGCTGGTGACTGAGGTCTCTCAGCCAGTGACCTTTCAGCCATCAGCCTGTTAGAGATCAGCAGGAGTACACACATCCATGCTCCTGGAAGGAGGAGCTGCTCCCTCTACCTTCCCTCTTTGACCCGTGTTTCCCCTGGACCACTGCTGCTGTTAGCTGGACACCGCAGAGATGAGTGCCCCAGGGCATCCCAGAAGGAGAGGCGTCCCAGGAGTCTGCACGCTTTTTCTGCCCCACAGGCTGTGCCTGACACGGAGAAAGCTGTCAGCAACTCTGATGGATGAAGAGCAGGGAAACCAGCTGCTTGGCAGGTGGTCGTCTATGAAGGAAGAGACCACTGCCTCTTTGCAGAGATCTGTGCTGGCCATGTGCCTGGCTGGAGGAGTGGAAGTGAGTAATACCACACGGAGGGAGGGAGGCTGTAAGACTGAATGAAAGTGAAACCCTGGGACGTAAAATGTCCCAGAACGTAGTCCTTGAAGTCTCCTTTGCCTCTTCAGTGCCTCTTCCCTGAGCAAGTGGAGGCATGAGAAGTGGTAGCACAAGCTGCCCGCTCTGCTGATCTGGAGCTGCCCCATTTGTTTTCCATTCTCGCTTTTACCCTTAGGACAGCCACACCAGGGAGAGAACTTACGGCAATGCAGATCCCTGGGAAGTGGACAAGCTCTGGCCATACATACTAAGATCCACCAGGTGGTTAGGGGTTGCTAATGCCTTCTGGCCAGGTCTGTACTGATGTGGTGAGCTCAGGTCTATTCCTTGAAATCCTTCAAGCAAGCCAGTCCCCCTCTGCGCAGCGTGGACTACATGTGAAGGTTTGGAGGGGAGAAGCTCTATTTTGTATTCCCTGACCATGAGCCAGCTGCTTGGCGTGACTTGGGGATGGATTGGGACTGACAAACTGAGATGGAAAGACGCCCTTTGCCATTGATTTCTGTGGCCCAGGGTAAGATGGTATTACTCAACTCAGTCTACAAATCCCAGAGCTCATCTGCCTAGAATAGAACCAAATAAACAAATTAATTCAAAGCAAATCTACCTCCCCCTGCTGCGACACACACACTGGAATGCTTTGCCAACAGAATCCCAGTAGGATAGCTTTTCCTCAAGTGTTGCAAGCCATGGAGTAATGTTCCTTCTCCGTTTTTCCTTTGTGAAGTTGGCACTGCCCCTCGAAGTAAGCGCGTATAATCCACTTTTCTTTGTAATTGAAATGCTAATGATTATTTTATTTAAAGCCTTTCATATGGTGTTTTTTGGGTTTTTTTTTTTTTTTTTTTTTTTTTTTTTAACAAAATTTTATGATCTTGGGAATGACAGCAGTTGTCTGTAAAGCCAAGGGGTGGAATTCCTTCAGGCAGGCAATGGGTAGCGCCCAGCCAAGCCCTGCTGCTTGCACGTAGCATGCTTCCTCCCTTAAGGATAGATGGGACGTGAGTATTTTCAAGCACAAGAGCTGATATTTCCCTGCCTTACGCCACCGGTCACCTTCACCCAGTGACTCTTCAAAACTCAGGGCTGAAGTTGCTCTCAAGTGATCAGCACTAGGACATTGAGCGTTGCTGGGCTGGGGTACTCTCACCTCTTTACGTTGGGGCTCCTTCCATCTATGCAGTAAAAGACCTTGGAACGCCAGCCATGGTCACCCATAGGACTGTGCTTGGGGTCTCCCTAGAGCTCCATACAGCTTTTCCTTTGTCACTACAAAACCAGCAGTAGCACACCAGGTAACAAAGCAGTAGGTAACAGGCACCAGAAGTTCCTTCACTGGCAGCAGGGTTGGATTAGTAGCTCAGAAATGTGTGGGCAGGTCACGCCTGGCCCCCATGGCCATCAGGGGTACGTGGTACTCTGCAGAATCTCAGGAGAGCTTCTGAAAGGGGCTGGTAGGGGCTAAGGTAGAACTGAAATAAAGTTCAATTCTCTGCAGTTATTCTGGTTGGCCTTGCTGGTTGTTGAAAACTAAGCACTGTTTGCTGTCCTAATCTCAGTTTAGATCTTGATTTTAGCAAGACAACAAATATTTTTATCAGCAGGCAATAATTCCGTTATCCATCAGTGCTCTTTGACCAATCCCGTTTGCTCTGTCTCCATCCCTGAATGACCTGTAGCCAGACTCCACTCCAAACAGCGTATGAACCTTCAGCCTGCAAAGCTGGGTGTCTGCCCAGCAGCATGGATTACCTGCCCTGATTCTTCTCAGGACTCCTATTCATGCCTCCTCCCAGCAGCTCAGCCACTCATTTTCAAGGTTTTCCTGCGTTAGAAACAATTAGGTATTGAGTATCTGGACCGGGGACTTCTGTCTCTAGTATTAAAACCGTTCGTTCTTGGATTCCTACAGCTCGAGGCCAGAAATGATCAATAGATCAATAGATAATCTAAAATCGCCTCCAGGACAGCACAGATTATGCATCTTTATTTAGTTATATTTGCACTGTTCCAGTGGTATCTTATCTCCCAGCAGCACACTTTCCTCTCCTGAAGCGATGGTATTGGGAGCTGGGGAATCCACTACTAGGGTGTTTTTTGCAGAAGGAAAACAGCTATGCTGCTGCATGTGGGCATGATTTCTTGTAGGGAATCATTGGCTTCGGTTTGCAGATGTTGTTTCATGGTTTGCCTTTCTTGGTTAGATTACAAGGCTCTTTACACCTGGCATTTTGTTCCTGTGGCGAAACCTGTGCCCTGTAATCAGAGCACCTCTTCATCTTCTTTTTGCTAAACTGTAGAGATTGAATACTTTAGGTTTCTCACAGAAAGGCATTTTCACCAGCCCTCAAATTATTTTTGTCATGTTTTTTCTTGTATCCTCTCCAGTTTTTCAACATCCCTTAGATGTGACATATTTCACATCAGAACTAGATGTGATATTTTAGCATACATACTACCTGCTGTGATGAGGATGTGTAGGGAGGCAAAAATACCTCCCTGTTCCTGCAGTGTTTCACTGCCCTGATGTCAGGGCATTGAACTGACAGTTTATATTTAATTGCTTGTCATTACCCCTGAAATCTTTTCAGCATTGCCGATTTCCAGGATCGTCTCCTTCTATCTGCAGCTGCTGCCTGCATTCCTTCTTCCTAGAAGCATAATTCTGCATTTGGCTCTATTAAAATCCCATATTGCTTGGATGGATTTGCCCTCCACAGTGATCCAAACTACTCTGTGTGATTGCTCTGTTCTCATCACGATACACCACATTGCAAATTTTTGTGTCAGCAGCACACATTATCAATGTCGATCGTATGTTTATTTCGAAATAAAAATATTTATTTCCAGATGAAATCCTTGAATCGTGCCAGGCCTCGTACTGATCACCCTGGAACCCATCTAATTCCCTCCCCAGTGACAACTGCTTCTTGTATTCTGTCACACAGCCAGTTTGTTATTCATTTCACATGTGCCTGATTGACATCGTACTGCCCTGTTTATTTTTTTATCGGAATAGCATGGGCTCTCAGCCTGTCAGTGTGCGTGTATGTAATTCTAGAGAATGATGAATACAGACTCCTTTGACAAGAGCAGTTCTCCATAGACCTGTTGACTTGACCTCACTTCTATATTCCTTTCCTTTAGTTCTCAATTACTTGACCTGTTCATCATCTTTTCCATTCTGCTGTTCAGGGCTGATTTCGGGCTCACTGGCTGACAGTTACCTTGCGTATCATGCTTGGCCTGTTGGAATACCAGCGCAGCATTAGCTCCCTTTCCATCTCCCCAGATCTTACCGTTATTCCAAGCTATCCAAGCCAGGAATGTCAGTGAGCCAGAGCTGGTCTCAGCCAGCTCTCGTTGGATCAATAAGTCCTGCTGGGTTTAGAAACACCTCGCCTGTGCTGACTGTGACAGGGAAAATGGTGACAACCGTAAAGTGGGATGGACCTCTCTGGGTGCTTTGATGGGAGAGAGCTAGTTTGCCGCAGCCATTTGGTCAGAGATGGAGGCATTGGACAGGGTGTACAGAAGACCTGTTGCTGCTTAAGTTCAATTGCGAAGAAATCCAAGGCATGGAATTTCAAAGAAACTCAAGGGGCATATGTGCAGCCAACCTATTTTGGCCCCTGGTGTACTAAAGCCTTTTTCCTTGCAGGTGGTGCAGGCAAGAGTGAGGGAGACATTTACTGGTAAGCACAGAGCACCCTCTTGGAGTCTTAGTGCTGCCAGTCAGTAAAAAGGAAAGGGAGCAAGTGCACTAGAGCAAGATGTGCTGTTCTGTTGGTTTAATGCAAAGAGCTCTGCCTAGTGGTCTACATAGCTTTATCACAGAGTGTAAGAAGTGTGACCTTGTGAGCTGGATGGCTTCTCCATGCTTAATTCCCAGAAAACACCAAAAGCTGTAAAAGTAATTACTGCAGAAAGTTTTAACTGCACTTACAGGAGGGAGTTCTTGGTCATTTTCTCTTGTTTGTGACTCTTGTGAGCCAAGTTTTGTTTATTTGCTTTGCCTGGCTTCTCTTCTGACTGCCTCATTGGTTTTTCAGTGCTTGTTTGGGGCTGGGAAGGCAGATCCTGGTAAAGTTCCCACCACAAGAATGAACTGATTTGGAGCTGCTTGTGTTTGCTAGGGGAGGGAAGCGTTGGGACAAGGAGCAGCCCTTGAGCATGATGGGCAGACAGAGGTGCTGCAAGGCAGCCGAAGTGTCCCTGTGATGGGGCAGCCTGACATGACAGTACAGGGAGAGTATCTTGGTTAGCACTATGCCGTGTCAGGCTCAGGGCGTGGGGCACAGTCACTAGAGTCAAGTGGTGCCATCGTGATGACTGAAAGCAGGCGAAGAGTAGGACCCTGCTCAGGCAGGCAGATCTCTGTGTCCAGGTGGTGGTTCAGGCAGCTCGGCAGCGAAGGTTGCCGCAGGGCATTGTGGTGGAGGGGCACTGTGCGTCAACGCAGTTACTCATGAGAAGTATCATTTCATTTTTTCTCTTCCACAGGACTCAGAGCAGAATTGGCTCTCCTGTCTCTCCCCAGCACACAGGGCCGTCACGGACTGTCCGGCGCTACCCAGCCAGCAATGGCCAACTCACTTCTAATGCACTCCCCAACGGGAATGGACATGAGCAGAGCAGCTCTGGGCCACACACAGTTTCCCAGGAGCACACCTTGTCTGCAAGGGGTAAAGCCTCCAGGGCTGTCAGTCTTTTGGGGCTTCTTGTTGGGGTGCCCTGGGGAAGGGCAATGGTGTGGCTTGGGATCCCCAAGAAACCCTGGACTCCCAGGACGGTGCCACTGGGTGGGATAGAAAGGGAAGGTCAGCACGGGCATTGCTGGGCTTGGTGAAGAAAGAGACCCTACCGAAGGAGGAGAGATTAGGGTAGCAAAATGCTGGCAGCAGGGGAGAGGACCCAGGGGGATGTGACAGATGCATCCGAGAGGTGCTGAGCATCACCCTAGCACTGCTGCCCTGAAGGGGGATTGCCTCAGTCTGTAGGGACAGCATATCTCAACTTCCTCCTTAGTCTGAGCAGCTCTTGAGGTCAGATTGTGCAACCAGCATCTAGTTCTTCCCTTTGGCTGCCCCCTTGGTGCCTTCTGACATGAGCAGCAATCAGGCCAGGCTGCTTGGCAGAGCCTCAGAAGCTCCCCAGCTAGGACAGATGCAAGTTGTCTTCTGCAGCTTGGCTCCCCCTGAAGCCATGCTGCCCCAAGGAGGCACCTTGTGGCACCTCAGCCCTTATAAGTAGGGCCGTGAGCCTGATTGAAGCTGTAATCTGAAATGGGGGATTGAAGTGGGGAGAGTTGGGGGTGAGCACACCAAGGGGGGCACCCACAGAAACAGCTGTCTCACTGGGCAGGGATGGAGGGCTATGGTGTTGAGCCAGCTGGTTCATTATTACACAGTAGTTCTGCCTGTTGTCCATTTTCCACAAGCCCCTAAGAGCACTGAGTGTGATTTCCCCCCATATCTACTATAAGGATGGTGAGGGACCAGGAGGGTACTGCAGGTAACTGCAGGAGGTCAGGGGACGCTGATAGGGAGACACTGGTTTTCTCAAGCCCTGATGCTCTGTTTGATGGATACCAGTGTAGCTGTTCGTGTGGGAAGCCTTCCAGTGGTTTAAGGGCAGCCAGTCTCCCAGCTGCTGACATGGCTTGAGAAGGAATATTGTCTAAAGCAGAAAAACACTCTTTATACTGGAGTTAGTGTGTGTGTGTCCGTTCACAGGGTGTTATGCCACTATAACTGGGCAGGGAGAGCATGTTGCTGGCCTTTTTTCATGTGTTGACAAGCCCTTACTGGTGCTGGAGCAGAGAACAAGCTGGAGTGAGTGAGAGGCAAGGAGAGACACTGCCCTGGGGAGAGACATGGACCCCTCCTTGCTCTGGGAATGCTTTGGAGCTTGAGCTGCGGATTACCAGCCCCCTGGCCTGGAGATGCTGTTTCCACTTAGGACTGTCCTTTTCATTCGTAGGGGCCAACCTGACAGAGAAGATTAGGAAGATAAAAATCGTCTTCACACCCACTATCTGCAAACAGACATGCCGGAGCGGGCGCTGCTACAACAGCTGTGAGAAAGGAGACACCACCACTCTCTATAGCCAAGGGGGGCACGACCACGATCCCAAGTCTGGCTTCCGCATCTGTGAGCACCCCAAGGCCCCCAGCCCATCTTCTTGCCTGCTCCCCCACTCTCCTCCTGCCTTTCCTGCCTCTACAGACTGAGGGGTTGGGCTGCTGTAGGGATGGGAGGAGATGGCCTCTCCTAGTGCCTTGGAAGATGTCTCCTGGGATATTTGGGGCTTACTCCATCTCTCTCTCTGGGGGAGGAAGACAGACCTTGCCGCATTGCTCTCTTTCCTGGGCACGCAAGTTCTGTTTCCATCCCACCCCAGGTAGGGGGGACGCGTATGTTTGAGTCAGGCCTGCAGCCAAGCCTCGCCACCCCCTCCTTCTCAGAGCCAGCTTGCTGCTTTCATTGGCATCCAGTCTTGGGGCTGACTTTCATCACCTAATTTCCTCCTGTTCTCTCCTTTCACTCACGTGGCAGCCAGGAGAGCTGGCTGCAGGTTGCAAGCTGTTCCTATAAACAGGGCTGCTGAAACCTCTCCTCGCTTTTCAGAGCTGCTGGGATTGCTCATCAGGTCACTGGGGTACCCAACTGTGGGTTGGGAACATCCTTTTGGAGCCAATTGGTGGGAGCAGCCTGCAGGACATGGTGGGACTCATCCTCCGAAAGCCTCTGTAACTCTCAAGTTTTTCTAACACTGAGAGAGTGCAAAGCCTGGCTGTTGTGGACACCAACTGGTTCGTGGGAATTTCTGCCTAGATCCCAGTCCAAAGATGTGTCTCCTCCCCCCAAAACTGGTTGCTGGGGTAGAGCAAATGAACTCAGAGCAGGGTGGGAGCTCATCCCCTGGGATGAACCTAACAAGCCATCGTGGGACGTGCAGCCGCAGCGTCTCATCTCACGCTGAAATGAGTAAGGATGATCTGTCAGGAAATCCCGTGCCTTGCCTGAGTGTCGCTCACCCTGAGAAATGCTCTGGGTTGCTCCAAACATCATGAGGCCAGAAATGACATGACTTCGGTTTCATCTGTGGATGCTTTTCCAAGCCTGTGCAGACGAATTGCTCCCGATTCTTTTGTCCCACTCCAAGCTTCTCCCACTTGAGCTGCTGGCAAGGCCAGGGCTGGCTGGGAGACAGGCTCTGAGGACGTGGCTCTCTGCCCATTCTCTCCTTCTGCCTCTCCCATCCCCACTGAACTCCTTTCTGGGCTTGGAGTAAAAACCCTGCCAAGTGGGGAGGGGGCGATGCAGAAGAGAAGGAATTGTGCTGACTCGGCTGCGTGTGGCTGCCATAGCTCCTGCACGACTCTGAGGGATCCTGTTGTGCCAGCAACACCACCTTGGCCCTGGGGAGTTGCCCCACAGGTCATGGGTGCCCCCAGGCTGGCCATGGCCCCAGAGCCCAAGGAAGGGCTTCAATCCATGACTCCAACCCTGAGCAGAGCTTGGGGAGGACCCCACCTTCTCCACCTGCTGCCTGCTGGATGGTGGTGCATAGCAGGGACCCTGGGCTACCTCCAGGCTGTAAGTGCTGACCTCAGCCTGGTGGTGAGTCTGCTCCATGGGCACCACAGGGCTAGTGCTGGCCCAGATCTGGCTGCCTGGCCTCCTTCAGCCACCCCTAGACTAGAGGCAGTGGCTTAGTTTCTCTGCTAAGCAGACCTCTCTTTGCCTTGCAGATTTTTGCCAGATCCCCTGCTTGAATGGAGGGCGATGTGTGGGCCGAGACGAGTGCTGGTGCCCCTCCAACTCCACGGGGAAGTTTTGCCACCTGCCAGCTCCCTCTCTGGAAAAGAAGCAAGGGGGGAAAGCCCCAAAGACCCAGGCTGGTGGCTCCATGAAGCAGTCGACCTACACCCTGCCCTTGTCCAACCAGCTAGGTGAGCGTGGCCGGGGGCTCCAGACCCCACATTTCTCTCATATTTCCGAGTCCTCCTACTTGGGTGCTCCTCACATCTTCATTAACAGGCCCAAGGAGGCCACTACCTCCTTATGCTTGCCTTTTCATGCCAGGTTGTTAGAAAAGTGGTTCCCTTAGTTTCTGAAGGATTCAGGTTGCTGGGGAGAGTTTTTGGTTGGTTTGTCCTGGTTTTGGGCCAGGGAAGTATTTTCTCTTTGATGCAGTCGTCCTCTAGGTTTCCTGGTGGGGTCAGTTTACCTCTCCTCTCTTGTGACTTTGTTGATGACAAGATGCTCTTTGTGTGCCAAATTGTTGCCAGATTGTCACAACTGTGGTATAAACTCATCTTCCAGCTTCCCTAAACCCTTCCCTGGTGAACGTCCACATCAACCACCCTCCAGAAGCCACCGTGCAGATTCACCAGGTGGCCAGGGTGCGGGGTGACACAGAGGTGTCGGAGGAGAACAGCGTGGAGGCAGGCCTGGTGCCTCAGCTGGCTGCCATGCCCTGGTACACCTATGCCCACAGCAACGGCAACAGCATTGCCACAGAGAGCGGCCAGCAGCAGCAGAGAGCCCCAGGGTTGCTGGGCAGGTGCTTTCGGGAGGCTCTCCATGGGCAGGTAAGGGGTCACCCATCAAGCACTGGAGAGGGTGTGTAGACATATGTTTCTTGTTCTGGGGTACAGCTGCGTTGGCTTATGGGGCGGGGAGGGTGGCCTTTCATTGCATGAAGCTCTTCAGCATTGGCATGGACATCACCCAGGTGCCGTGGGCACGGGCAGCGATGTGTTAATACTAGGGAAGAAAATCCCTTGTTTTGACCCAGCAGGGAGACCTTGCTGCCTTGCCCTGACCAGCCTGTGCCCTGGGGCAGCACAGCCCAGACTTGATGGCTTTCACACACAGTCTGGTTTAAAAAGTGTGCCCTATTTATAGCAACATTTACAGCCACGCTTTGCGATTATTGTAGGAAACGTATAAAACATAGGAAAATTCCTTTCCCTCTCAGACGATAAATGAAAGTCTGATTTCCATGGAACGACGCCTTCCCGGGCAGCTCGGTTGAGCCTTGGGAAGCAAATGCACGTGAGGGGCTTTCTCACCCCTGTCCCGCAGTTATCGTAATTTCTTATTTTGTCTTTCCCCATATGTTTCTCTTGCATCACTGGAAAAGCATTGGAGGGTTTTGGCACCCACAGGAACACCTGTGAGCTCCCCTGGAGCAGCTTGTGCTCAGCGAGACCCCCGGCTGGGCAGCCTGGGACATCGCCCCCTCCCCACTGCTCCCCAGCCCTTTCTGGGGGGCTGCTCCCCATTCAGTCACTCCCATCCAAGGCATTCCTAGTGGAATACGTTCTCAGCCATTCCCTAGCACAAAAAAAAATGAGATCAGACCCTGAGGCTGGAAAAGCCCGACTCCTCTCTGCGCCTGGGAGCAAACAATGATGCATGGAGATATGGAGATGCTCATGGATGCCCAGAGAGTCTGTGGAAGATGCTCTGTGGGGGGTGAGGGGGGCTGCAGGGTGTACCCTTGCTGTGCTCGCACCTCACCCAGCCGGGGTGATGCCATGCCCGGGAGAGGGCGAGGAGCCTGGTGGGGAGCGCTCTCCTCTCCCCACTTAGCCGCAGCCAAGCCGATCGGTATGCGAGCACTGGGCAGGCGGCCACGCACGCCTGGAGAAGGGCCAGCTCCGGCCTGCGGGCCGTGGCGGCTCCGCTCTAATGGGGAAGCCTGTAATCCAGAGAGCCTTGCTGGGGGGGTGAGCGGGGCGGGAAAGAGAGAACCATTAAGCAGAGGAAAGTGCCTAACCACAAGCTCCCCGCTGGGCTGGAGTAGTGCACCCATTTCTCTGGCTAATCAGCCAGGCATGGGGCTGATCCGAGGGCTTTGCCCGGTGATATCATCTCTGGTTCATCTCCTGCTCCGTTTGATGTCCCCTTCCCCTCCGAGGGGTGCAGTCAAGGGAGTCTCATGTTTTTCTGTCTGCACAACTGTTTACTGTCTTAAACTGCATCCCCAGTTCCACTGTGTTCCAGTGAGGAGCTGTGCCAGGAGGGCCATGCCAGCCTCTGGTCCCAAACTGTTGTCCTCCATGCCACCTCTGCTGCCACTGCGCCAGCCAGCCGCAGCAGATGGGCACATGTCCCCTCCCTGTCCTGCAGAAGCCTGATCCTCTGGTCTTCTCTCCATAGTGCACCAACCCCCTGCCAGGGCTGACCAAGCTGGAGGACTGCTGTGGCAGCGTGGGGCTCTTCTGGGGTGTGGACCAGTGTCTGGCCTGTCCCCCCCGGCCAGGTGAGTGCTGCTGCCACCGGGGACAGTGCGACATGAGGTACAGCACCCTCGACAAGCAAAAATAGTCGCGCTGCCTCACATGGCCAAGGAGGCATGGAGCAGAGCCACGGGTCCCCTGCCGTGTGGCTCTCCTTTGCCCAAGGCAATTGGGAACAGGCAGAGTGTCCAGGGTAGCACACGGGGCCATGCCTCCTCCGCTGCCACCCTGAGGAGTGCTCTGATTTGGGTGCTGGCACCTGGCTCAGCACTTTCTCCCCAAACTGCCCCTGCAAAACCCTGGTGCAGCTGGTGGTTCCTGCCATGCCAGCCCCACTTGGAGGCAGAAGGAGGAAAAGAGCCACCATGGTTTTAGGAGGTGCAGTCCTAGATCAGTGGAGGAGGCTGCAGACTCGGCCCTATAGAGTTACGGGCTTGCTCTGGGGCCAACACGGGCTTGGCAGGGGCTCTGGAAATAACACTACATCAAACATTTGGCAGGAGCGCACCCGGGGTCCGTTCCAGGGGCACGGGCGTCCAGCCCTGTTTCTGCTGCGCTTGGGGGCTGGACAGGCTGATCCAGCTGTAGACGGGGATTCCTCGGCTGCTTCGCTTGGGGTGCCCCTTGTGCCGCAGCCCCCACCCCTGCATTGCAGTGGAGAGGCTGTGCTGAAGGACTCCTGGATGGAGAGGGGCAGGCTGGTGGGCAGCCGAAGCTGACCAGGTCCACTGCAGGGCAAGGTGCACATGTCCAATACAATACAGGCAGGGAGCTGCTCAGCTCTCCCCTGCCTGCCTGCCTGCCCCCTTTCATCACTGCCTGGCTGCTCGTTCGCATGCCTTCACTGGATCGAAGGACTAGAGTAAGCAGACCCTGTGGTCCAGCAGACTTCAACCCCTGAGGAGAGCAGAGGTGTTCAAGGTGGCAGGTTTTGTGCAAGCAAGTGTGGTGTTGGTGCCTTCTAGCTCTGCCCAGAAGCTGTCCCGCTTGCTTGCACGCGTGCTCCGAAGAGCTGTTTGCGTCTCGTTGTCCTCCCTTGATTCAGTTCCTCCTCAGCCAGGGGTATGGCTGGCTGGAGCCAAATTCCTCACAATCACAGACGAGGTTGTCAGCATCCTGGAACCCAGCACAGATCTGAGGAGCTCTGATTGCTGTCTTCTTCCTGCTCTGCACGGCTCTGCTGTGGCCCTGGGCCACGCTGCTGCTTGCCTGCCCTCGTCCATGTGCCAGCCCCAAGGGAGCCTTGGGCACATGCAGTATGTGGGTGACCACAGGGTCTTCAGGTTCAGCACAAACAAAAACATGCCCCACATGGGCCTCAGTCCCCTCCTCTTCATCCCCAACCTTTGCATCCCCAGTCATGGCTTTCTCCTCCCCATCTGACAGCAGTCTCTGCATTACTAGTCCTGTGATCCCCCCATTAGGAAGCAAGGGGGCCACTTAACACTTTGGTTCGGCTGCAGATGGCTGCAAAATCTCTGCACCACCTTCCTCTTTCTCCATGCCAGGATGATAGGTACCACTCAGCGGCCAGAGCTGCAGCAGTGATTGCTCTGCTGGACTTCGATCTTCAGGCTTCAAAATGTGTCTCTAATCACAGGCTTCCAAGATATGAAAACAGGCATTAAATACCCCCATGTGCTCCTTGCAGACAGACAGCCAGTAGAGCAAATGCACTTAAGAAATCCTCCTAGCTGCCAGCAGGTCCCACTTCCACAGCTCAGCACGTGCCCTGTGTCCCAGCAGCAGCTGAAACTCAAGGGAGGTTGTTGCTGCTGGTCGTTGCTGCTGATTGAGTGGACAGATGCATGTCTGGCTTTTTTTCAGAGTAATTCCATGGGGATATGAAAAATGTATCCCCGTGGGTCTTCCGTCTTCCTGTGCTGCAGGAAAATCCCATTCTCAGTCCCTCTGGCTTTGGGTGATAAAGTTCCCCCATGGAGACCAAATGGCTCCTGTTGATTTTGGCAGAAGTTCAGGCTAGTTGAAGGGGCCGTTTTCATCCTCTTTAATCATGTGCAAGTATCTTCCTCCTTTGGCTACCTCTGATTGACTGCCGGGTAACCAGCCCCACATGCAGGAGACCACACAGTGCAAGTGAAGGGAGCTGTAAGGCAGACACTCAATGGAGGCAGCCTAAGAGAGCCTGGCTGTTGTGAAGTGAGAAGCCCATGCACTGGTGTGCTTTTCTCTGGTGTGCTGTCTTCGCAGACAAGAGATCTCACCCCAGAGTGGAGCCAGGGAAACAGTCCTTTCTTACTGCTCTAATGGAGCCACTGAGCACTGTGACCTCTCACTGCCCCGTGTCTCCTCTGCCAGGGCTCCCAGATCCATGCCTGTCCAGTGTGAAGGCCTCGCTCTGCAATGTTCCTGTCTGTAGACCGCATCCCACACTCACATCCTTCCTGTCTCCTGGTCTTGCTGGCCTGTGTTGTGCTCACTCAAAGTCACTGGGCTGTAGTTCAGTGACCTGGTGTCTCGTGCGCAGAGATAACATGTCCAGTGGATGTTTCCAGCTTTCTTCTTGGCACTGTGGTCTTTGGAGAGAACTTCTCCTTACGCTCATGTGTCCTGGGGAGGTGTGCACCAGAGCAGACTTGACAGCACTGGGAGTTTAATTTCAGCAACCAGAGACAGAAATGGCAGAAGCTAGTTCAGTGTAAACACTTACAAATGTACAGAAGTGCAGCCAGGCAAGAGCTAGACAAATGGAGAACTTGTTTGGATTGACTGTCTGCCCGAGACACTGATTGTTAGTAGAGTCTGGATATGTCCGGATGTCTCCGTCGACTGCAGCTTTCATGTTTGGTACATGTTTGTGTGCGGAAAGACATCAGAGGAGAAGAAGAATCGGAGGCAGGCATCTGCCCGAGTGAACCTGCCATGACCAATCCCCACTATTTTTTGTGTTTTGCCCAGCTGAGGCACTTGAATGCTTTGTCTGCATCCTAAGGAGACTATGTTAAAAGCTGAGTTCAGAATTAAGGCAGAGGTGGGGTTGACCTGGCCAGGACTCTGTGTAGCGGGTGTTACATTAGTCTCAGAGGTTTCCTTAGGCTCCGCTCAAGCTTTTGACTGTCTGGTTTGCTGCTGGGAGGGTGTATATTGTTAGACCCCCTCAGAGAAGTTGGCACAGAGATGGGTATTCAAGCAGGCTACAGTAGAAGTCGCTGGGAGTTTGCTGTTGCTCATGTGAGAGCTAAAGATGGGATCCCCGGGATATGTCAGAGTCAACCTTGGGAGAAAGGTGAGAGCCAAGACCTTGCTCCGTGAGCTGTTGGGGCAAAGGCTGTCACCCAACCTGTGAAAGAGAGAGATGAGTCAGAGACAGGGCCCTGGAGAGTGGCAGGACTCCTGCATGCTAACATGCAGCTGCAGTCCTTCAGCTCCGTCTGGAGATGCCTGGATGAAATGTGCTGTGCTGCAAGATAGGATAAATCAGATGGAGACATCCGATGACCCTCCTGGGTCTTTAGTGCTCAGAGGAGGTGCTGGGGCACACACTGAAAGGCTAGAACTGAGAGGCAGGAGGACATGGGAGCTGGAAGGTAAAACCTGGAGTTTCCTTGATAGACGGGAAAGGGAATTGGAGGCTGAGGAAGCAGCTGATGTAGAGACACTTGGACGTGTCTGGGAGGAAGCCCAAGGACTGACAGGGTATTTGAGCAGTGCTGGTGAGGAAGCCGCACTGAAGCAATGTCCTTTCTTGTGACAAGCTCAGGATGTGGGGCTAGTAGCAGGCACGCTGCTGGGCAGAGCTACTCACGCTTACCTGCCAGACCATATACTATTTTAGGGTATACAGTGGTCTGTGGAGAAGAACATGCTGGAGCAAGGTCAAGAGATGGTCTGTGGAAACAAAAATCAGCAAGACCCAAGCTTCAGGTCGACACAGACCTCAGGGAGGGTGTGGATTTGGACACTGGTTTCCCTGAAGACTTAGCCCTCCTCAGGCAGGTGGGGATAAAGGAAACTGGTAGTGGAGAGTTTTTTCTGAAGGTAAGGTGAGGCGATCTGCCCAGAGGGATTCACAGCCCTCCTCCTCTTCCACCTCCTCCCTGTCCCTGAGACCACACAGCTCTGTGACCAGCAGCGCTCCAGGAGAAGCCCATACTGGTGCTGGACACCCTCTCCTCTTGTGCACAGTAGCTTTCTGCAGGGGCTTGGGGGACTTTCTGGCTGCAGCAGTAAACCTGTGTCTTCCAGGTCCTGCTTTTTCACTGCCTGCTGTCCCTTATTTCAGGCTGAAGTCAGCCTGAGTGTGGCCTGGGCTGCGCATCCACTGGTTGTGCTCACTGCAGATCTTCCTGGGCTGCCTTCTCTCCTCCTGCCTATAGGTTTTAACTGCATTAAGAAAGAAGTCTTTGAAGGCTATTGTTTTGTTTTTATTCCCACTCCCTGTGTTTTTTCAAGTTTTTTGTCCTAGAGAAAAGTCTGAATTTCACTGGAAAGTTGGATCTTGTAATGTCTGGTTTGGCATCCGCAGCACTCCCCGAACAGACCTCCCACCGTGAAAGGGGTGGCAGCTCACCCATGGAGTCGTCGTCATCAGAAACGCCGAGCAGCTCTGCAAGCTGCACGCTCCCCTGCATTGTGCCTGCAGGCATTGAAACAGCCACAGGAAGCCCCTTGAAAATCATTCCCCTGGTCTGCTCTTGTTATGATCAGATCAGGGAGGATATAGGAAAAAAACCCTGGAAATATGGGAAGGAGGCTATAGAGGGGACTGGTTCTGCCACTGCTACACCATATGCCACAGGGATTCTGTCCGAGACATTGAAGAAGGGCTAGAGGTGGGGAAAGAAGCTGAAACCTCTGCAAGGTCCTGGCAGTACCACAGAAAACAATACCTGGGGAAGTGCAGCATTTTCAGGACTGCCTTGTTCTGCAGAGTGCTTGCTTTGCCCATCATTCATGTGCAGTATCAAGGTCTCGGCACACAGCAGCACAGGGTTGCAAAAGTGGGGTTTTTTAGGTACAGAGGTATATTGTCCCTGCTGGAAGCCACTGTGGGAGCAGAATGAGGTTCTCTCTGTTTAAATGACCCCAAAAGCCAACAGTAATTACCAGAGTCTTTTTTTCCTCAAGCATATTTTTCACCTTGAAGATCTTTATTGACCACGAGTAGAGCAGAGGGCTTAGTTTTGTATCACACGTAGGCACTGATGCATGCCCTCCTCACCCCTGCCTTTGTTGGGGTGTTGGAGAAAGTCTTGCAGGAGCCTGCCTACCACAGACCGCCTGGAGGAGAGTGGTCATGACATATCTGGACTGAAGGATTCATGTCCTTTCCCTGTTGTCCATTCTGCCTGGGAACTCAGCTTATCCCTGCAGCCACAGCCCTCCCTACTTCTTAGTGTGGCATCTTCAATACGTTTTCTTTCTGGAAGCTGCTGTGGGGTTGGAGCTGCTCTGCTCTTCTGCCAGTGAATTCAGCATTTGAGGTCCTCTCTGCAGTGGAGGCTGATCTCTGCTTCACACTAAACCAAGCTGAGGCTTGACTGGGTCCACACCCCCACCACTCCAGATGCCACAAGATGACGCACTCTGGCTCCTTTCATCTCCCACATGCTGGAAAATCCAGAGCAAGCAGAGGCACCACAGCCACCCTCATGACTGCACGCTCTGTGCCCACTGCAGGCATGGGGAGATGCCCGGAGTCCAGCTGGAGCTGGCCACCAGCTGTCGAGCTGGTCCAGAGTCTCCACAAATGTCTGTGAGTCCTGAAAGTGGCAAAGGAGTTCATCAAGCCAAGGTTTCTCAGGGAGATAATACCTTTTGTATGATAAATGGAACGAGTTGAAAGAAATGGGCTAGCTTTCAGCAGCCAAGCATTTCCTCACTTCTCATCTGACCGCAGGCTTGCCTCTTCCCCTTTCAACCGAGTGATATTGGCTGGCCTAAGGCAATGTATTATCTCACCCTACAAACCTTGCCTTGCTCAGGCCCTTGTGGCTGCCACCACTAGAAGTGGTTCTTTCCACTTCACCATCAGCCTGAGCTTCTTTATCCCATCTTCAGACAACGTTTGGGGAGCCAGGGCCCTTGGGTGATGTGTCTTCTCCTGAAAAGTGATGGACAATTGCTGAAGTGGGCCTGGCTGCTTGAAGATCATCCTGCTAGGCTGCAAAACCCCTCTGCCTGATTTCTGTGCATTCATTGCCCTTCTTGTTCTGCTGTGCTCAGGTATTGTTCTAGCTGGGGACAAAGGTGCTGGTGGGAGTCCTGGGCTGTGGCTGCTTCGTGCTCACCTCCTCCTTTCTGGATCTGTGAGCTTATTGCACACATGCTCCCCTGTGAGACCCCATTCCTGCCAGGGATGCCTGGTGCTTGCAGAGCTTACAGAAAGCAGTACCGGGTGTGGGATGAAGCAGAGCTGGAGGGAGCGATGAGGAGATCTGAGGGGAAGTCCTGGTGTGCGGGTAACTAGGGAGCACATCGCTTCAGTGCAGCACCCGCAGGGCTGAAGTGCCCAGGAATGAGGCTCCAAAATCACACCATCAGCAAGCCTGAAATCCCTTTGCCTGACAGATGCAGCTCAGCTGCTCTGTCCCCGGCCTCCAGGCTCCAGGAGCACCCCTTCCTGGAGAGAGTGTAGACAGACAGACAGACACAGGAGGCTGGGACCCGTCTGGCTGTGGATGCTGACAGATTTCTTCCCTCTCCGATCATCCAACTGGCTTTTTCCCAGGCATTGCCCTTTGCTGGGTTCCAGAGGAATGGCCTCCCACTCCTACTAGCTGCATGGAAGAGGGCTGGATGCTGATCCCCTTTGCAGGAAACTCAGGTGTCCCTAAGCTGGTTTTTCAGGGGGTTTTGGCTGTCTCTGCTGTAGTTCAGCAACATCAGAGCTCATGGAAGGAAATGGTCCTCTGCTCGAGTAACCAAGTACAAAGCTGAGAGTTAATAGCTTACATCCTCCTGCAGCCACACGCTGTCTTCCCTTGTGACCAGCTCCTGGCAGAAAGAGAGCAGCCTTCATCCAGTACTTCAGAAACTGTCATGGTTCCCCTTGGTACAGAGAGATCTGCTCACATTACATTACAGTTATTCTTTCCAGGGAATGTGAGTTTCTTTGCAAAATTAAGACATTTGTCCACAGCCTCACCAGTGATTTGCTGCAGTAACGAGCCGCAGGTTTCTGCAGACTGGAGTCATATGAGTGCTGAGGTGGCACGAGACCTGCATGCTCGCCCCCCATCACTGGTATTTTCTGCCTTGCCCTCTCCCTAGCAGCATCTGGCGGAGGGATGCTGCAGGATCTGTTTCTCCGCAAAGGCTTTTCGGAGAGGGAGCAGGGCTCTGACACATGTCATCACTGTTTGATCTGTGGCGTGCTTGGCTCCCCATCGGAGGGCTCGCACATAACGATACTGCTTCGTTTGAGCGTCTGTTATCACATCATGCTGAGGCTGACAGATGCTTCCAAGCACAGTTAATGCCTGTCAGCAGCCCTGAGCCCACAGGCTGCGGTGTGGGAGGACCTGGAATCCCACCGGGGCACTGAGCCTGCAGCCCGTGAGCCAGAGGTTGTTTTTCCCTTCCCAGAAGATTGGAAACGTACCCAGTGAATCCCAGTATCACCAGCAACCCCCCCCTTGCCCCTAACATCCAGATATTCGTAAGCACCTCCTGCTTACAATTCATGACTGAAGTGCTGAAGGAGGTGAATAGATTTTTCGTTGTCATTCATCCAGCTGCTGAGGATTTTTCTGCACCTGGAAAACCTTGTAGCTTCATTTAATATACCTGGCGAAACCAGGCTTTCTATTCTCCTTCCTGGTACAGGCTGGTGAATGCCTTGTTGTTCTCCCGTCTTTTATTTCCCAAGCGCCTTCATCCTGGGAGGCTGGTCTTTGACTTTCACCTTTCAAGAAGTGTCCTAGAATGGCTTTAAACTGCATTTTAAGGTCAAAATGTTCAGGACAAAGAGTTATGGACACGCCTGTTCTCTGCCCCCCGTGCATTGTTTGTGTTCTTAACCTTTGCAGGCGCTTTCCGACCATTCTCTGCCACAAGAATGGTCTCAATTTGTCCCTGGTTCTCGAAAGCTGCAATACATTAGGAATCCGCCAGATCCTTGATACGGCTGTTGCCATGGAGGGCTTTCCATGTATGACACCAGGGTGTGAGCTACTGATGCCAGGCAGGAGGGATTCGAGTGGTGGTAACACAGCTGGACAGTCACTTAGCTGTTACGCGCACTTCTTGTTCCCAAGCGTATGGTCCAGAAAATTAAAAAGAAACCCCACCCTGGGAAAATCCCATCCTTAGGCAAAGCACCCTTCTTCCTACCCCACCCTGTGCTTACTCACTTCCCAACCCGTCACCTCCCGGATTCCCTTTCCCTTGCTCCAAAGTATGGTGCGTAAATTTGACCTCCTTCGAATTTATGGACCACATTTTACTTGCCTTTAAAAAATTTGGAGAGATTTAATTGTGCGGGTTATAGGACATTTTGAAACCCACAAAACTATTTTAAGCAGCAATTTGAAATTTTCTTTGAGTAGAGTGGTCGGGGCAGGAAATCGCATGCAATAAAAAAGGAGGAAAAATGTAATAAGCAGGCCCTGGGCTGTTATTTCAGCGTCTTGTCATGGACCTCTGTCATTCCTTTCACTCTGATTCCCCTTGTCATGTGCCACCTGGCTATCCAAGCTGGCCTGGGAGGAGCTGAGGTGACACGGTGATAGATATGAAGCACAGCCAGCACCTCTGGGTCACCATTTTGGCACCTGCCAAGCAGCAGAAGACACCGCTTGGGAAATACGGCTGCTCCCACCTTTCCCTCTGCCCTGGGAGTCATCAGAGGCCCATCCAAGGCAGACCTAGGGACCCTTTCCCCTCTGCAAGGAGGGCAGAAAGAAGGTAGGACTTTGGTGGCTGGCTCTACTGCCGGCGTCCCACACTGTTTGCTTTCTTCCCAGCACACCCTGTGATTGAGAATGGGCAGGTGGAGTGTCCCCAAGGATACAAGAGGCTGAACCGGAGCCACTGCCAAGGTAAGGATACTGCTTTCATCTCTCTCTCTCCTTCCCACATCCACTGTCAGAGCTGCAATTATCTACACAAGTAAAATACAGTTATCTAACTCCCTGATACAGATCTACAAAGAATGTGACTCATAAAAATCCCTATGCTTTAATCAAGCATGAAAAAAAACAGGTAACACTGGACTACATCACTCAGCTGATAGGCATAGTCAGCGCATGGTTGGGCTAGCACAAGACTCACCTACTAAGTCCTACTGCCACAGTAAGGACCTATGTTGCTGCTCTGCTAAGTGTGAATGTAAAAACACTTCTCCCGTCGTCTGAAGCAACAGAAATTCTGTTGCCTGAAAACATTTGGGAAAATTGTTGGCTTGTTCATTTGTTCATTTTCAAGTGGGAGAGTGCCATAAAAGTGAGTCCTTTTGTTCCAAGCCTGTGGCTTGCCCATGCTGCCAGGCTGCCCTGCCTGCCCCACACTGCTGGAGGTCTATCTTTTCTCACTCCTGTGGTCCCTCAGCTGTGTATGAGGAAGGCACCATCTCTCTGCTTTTCTCTCTGTTTCATGTTTATTTGGAATCTCTTGGCCTGTAGGGCTTGTGTTTTTCCGTGCTGTGACTGAAGTGGAATTTTATGTTTCCCTTCTTGTGATTCATGATAAGCTGAGAGGTGTCATCTCAAAGATGCAGCAGGGAGCCTGGGCCCCGGCCATGCAAACCCAGGGCTGGCAATCCAATGAATCATCTCTTTCAGCTGGGACTTTCCACCATGCTTACTTAATTAATGATTCAACCTCCCCATATTGTCCTGGGGGAGAACTTTCAACAAGGCAACAGCTTCTCTTCTCCTTGGTGCTCAGATCTCATCCCTTATGTGGCCACAGACTGCGCTGTGGATATGAGGAGCAACCCCAAGGCATTGGAGTTGGAGGAGCAGAGCAGCTGAGGGACTCATGTCAGTAAGCAGAGACCTGTGGCACCTGTTCTGGGTTTGTGTCCCCTCTGGAGCAGGGAGAGGCTCAGCACTGAGGAGCAGAGGGAGATGGCAATGTGGAGTTGGCTGGGAAGATGTTTTTGCACATGAACCAGAAATTTGTGCTTCTGTGTGCTCCTTCGTAAGCTGGGCTGGAAACGTACTGTTCTGCAGACAGTCTGCTGCCTTGAGGTGCTTTTCCCATCTCTGCTGTTGCAGCGGGATGTGTGTTGGGAAGCCTAGCCACCGCACTTAGAGTCCAGAGTGAGGAATTTGGCTGATAGACTCTGGGAGAGGCTGCACAGGGCTTTCTCTTGCCAGCCCAGGTAGGAGGGGAGCCAAGGGGCTGGGCAGCAGCTGATGGTTCCTGAGGTCATTGGCTGTAGGAAAGGAGCTGAGCTGGGAAGAAGCTGAGCTCTGGCTTTGCAGGCTGACCTCAAAGCACACGTGAGTGACTCGAGGAGGGCCCTGGCAAGAGCCCACTTTCCTCCATTCTGTATAGACAGAAAGGGTTGTCTCTGGTGCCTTCCAGCAGAGGAACAAATGGCTTATCTCTGCAAGATATCACTTCCGTTCCTTTCCTTCCTGCATCCCATTGACCAGGAACAAGGCTGCAGTGAGTCTGAGTTGAAAGTGCCTGGCAGACTTCAACCTGTTCAGGACACTTTTTAAGAGAGTCCCTTGGGAGACAGTTCTGAAGGGCAAAGGGGTCCAGGAAGGCTGGACATTCTTCAAGATGGAAGTCTTAGAGGCGCAGGAGCAGGCTGTCCCCGTGTGTCATAAGATGAACCGGCGGGGAAGACGACTGGCCCGGCTAAAGAGGGAGCTCTTGCTGGGACTCAGGGAAAAAAGGAGAGTTTACCACCTTTGGAAGAAGGGGCAGGCAACACAAGAAGAGTATAGGGATCTAGTTAGGTCATGCAGAAAAAACATCAGAAAGGCGAAAGAACAGCTAGAACTTAATCTGGCCACTGTCGTAGGAGATAACAAAAAAGGTTTTTACAAGTACATTAGCAACAAAAAGAGAGCCAGGGAGAATCTCCACCCCTTATTGGATGCAGAGGGGAAGA
>VYXH01007717.1:1823216-1850179 GCA_013397275.1 Burhinus bistriatus | reverse complement strand
GCAACAAAGCTGGTGAGGGGTCTGGAGAACATGTCTTGTGAGGAGCGGCTGAAGGAATTAGGATTGTTTAGTCTGGAGAAGAGAAGGTTGAGGGGAGACCTTATTGCTCTCTACAACTACCTGAAAGGAGGTTGTAGTGAGACGGGCGCTGGTCTCTTCTCCCAAGTAACTACCAATAGGACAAGAGGAAACAGGTTCAAGTTGCACCAGGGGAGGTTTAGGCTGGACATTAGGAAAAAATTTTTCACTGAAAGAGTTATCAAGCATTGGAAGAGGCTGCCCAGGGAGGTGGTTGAGTCACCATCCCTAGAGGTGTTTAAAAGTCCTGTAGATGTGGTGCTTGGAGACATGGTTTAGTGGCAGACCTGGTAGAGTAGGGTCAATGGTTGGACTGGATGATCTTAAAGGTCTTTTCCAACCTAAATGATTCTGTGATTCTATGATTCTATGACCCAGTCAGGAAACCTTCCGGTGCTGCTAGGACCAGCAAGAAGGATGGCACTGAAAGGGATAATGTGGTTGCTAGACGAGGCAAAGATTGTCTTGGAGGCTGCAGGCTGGGGTGCCTGAAGACAGTGGTAGGGAGGTGTGCATGCACAGGGGTCACGGCACAGGACACACGCTGGCACCTTGGTGTCCATATAGCCTTGCTATCCATATATCCTTGGTGTCCGTTGCTGACTCAGGTCCTTTCTGCTCACCAAGCACCAGTGTAAACCAGCCTGCACCTTTCCACCACAGGCTGGCTGACCCAGCATGGCTGTTTCTGAGGAGCACTGGCAGGCTTGTGTGGGATGGGAGGAAACAGCTGAGACAGCTTACAGATCTTGGTTTGCAGACCCTGAGGACACTTTTTGTGGGCCAGCCTCGTCCCTGGCATGCTGCAGGGGGTAGAAGTGCGTGGCCCCAAGCGCGCCTGCCTGCTTCTGTTCCCCGTGGGGATTTCCACTGCAGGAGGGTCCTCTGCTGCCAGTGGAATAGAGGGGGCTGGCCTGAGGCCAGGACGTGGCCCTGTTTTGTATTAAGCTCATAAAGCCCGGCCCTTGGTGCTTGTTTGTTTTGTGCTCTCATTAATCCCTTCAATCCCTTTGCTCATGCAGAGGCCAAACACTTCATCCAGTTGGTGTGTTGGAATGACACAACGCCCCGACCGTGCCGGGGAGTGACAGGGATGAGCCCCAAGGCTCCTCTGGAGAGCCCAAGCCTCTTCTCTCAGTGGGGTTCCCAGCACATTTGGGATCTGGCCACTGTTTTTTCTCATGAACTCTGTCCTGTGCTTGGTACAGAGCAGGAAACCATTACATTACGGAGCCAAGCCCTACTCCTCCCTCGCCTGCTGCACATCCCTGTAGAGTTGGTACTTCCAATTGACTGAACATCAACATCATGGCCTAGTCTTGATGGCCCCTGTGTGTCTCGACCATGTATAGGGCAGCTGGTGGGGTGAACGGAAGAGTTTAAGAGCACAAGACTGGGGAGGACCTCTCAGGTCATTAAGTCTGAACTCCAACTGTCACAGCTGGCTGTGCAATATCCCCACTTCCACCAAGCAGTGATGCTTCAAGTCCAAGGAATAAGGTAGTGCTGGGAAAGCCATTCCTGAGCATAGCTGCTCTCAGTCAGGCTCTTCCAGTGTCTCCGTTCTTCCGAGTGTCCCAGCAGCCCGCCTCTGCACCCCTTCCACCTTGAGGCATCCTCTAGAGCAACACTGGGTGCTCTCAGGGCACCTGAGGTCTCACCAGGGCCTTTTACACTGGTATTAGGACTGCCTTGTGCCTTTGGAAAGTGTTTGGTATGATGCTGCCTTGCATCGCGTTGGCATTTCTTGGTCTTGGTGGCTCACAGGTGTCCTGCGAGCAGCGAGAGCATCCAGGTCCCTCTCACTGCCTGCTCCCACCTCTTAGCTTGTAGCATATGTTGCTGTGATTTGTCCCAGAATAGTGCTGAGGTTCATCCTGCTCCTGCTGCTCCATGCTCCCATGCAGCTCTTCCTGCATTGCTTGTGCCTCCTGGCACAGCACATTTTATCAGCACACTTACTTTTCTGGTGCCAAGCTCTTTAGTGAAGATATAAAGCTACATCAGTCCATGAGGAGGGCTTCCTCCTCACTCTCCACCGTGAAAGCTGTCCTCACCTACCCCTTATGGACTTTTTGCCAATCCCTGTCTTCTCCAGCTTAGCTTATATATTCCTGCATGGTGCTATAGGAAAGGCAGGTGCGGCAGGCCAAATGAATGAGACCAATGGTGTTTCCCTGGGATAAGCCCAGCTCCCTTCCTGAAGACTGCGTCTGATGTTGTGTGCTGAGTCAGGGGCAGAGGCAGAGCTTGAGACAGGGCTTGAGCTTGGCATCTTCTTGCTTGCTCAACCAGTTCCCAGAAGAAGACACTACAGTGATGAGCTGGAGCCTGGCCCACCATTCCTCCTCCTAGCACTGGGCTCCGTGTGCAGGGATCAGTCAGTGCCCTCCATGTGTGCTGGCACTGAGTTTCTCAGCAAGGATCCTTCATGGATGGCAGCTCCATATGAGCAGGAGCAGGGGTTGGGTGAGAGGACAGGACTCATCAGTCCAGGCTTGCAAACAATGACCATCATGTCTGTAAGAGTGACCCTGCTGGGGCAGCTTGCTGAAGGAGCCACATCTATTTTCCACAAGGACCGCGGAGCAGAGCAGTCATTCACGAGCGATCCCTGCAGCTGCAGTGAGTGAGCTCTATGCCACAGATGTAGGACTGCTGTCACCACGGAGGTTTCCATGATGCTGCTAGGTGCAGAGGCTGCTTCAGACACCAGCCCTCCTGAGACCTCCTTGGTCTGCAGCACCTCAATGGGAGGCACTGGATAGGGAGTTCAGTTCACCCTCAGCTTCCCCACATCTCACTGGGATCTCTCCTCCCCACAGATATCAACGAGTGCTTGATGCAGGGCCTGTGCAAAGATGCCGAGTGTGTGAACACCCGCGGCAGCTTCCGCTGCACCTGCAAGCCTGGCACCATGCTGGACCCATCCCGTAGCCATTGCATCTGTAAGTGCTCCAGGGAACCCCTCAGTTTGGGAGAGGGGCCTGAGCAGGACCCATGGCTGAGTGGAGGCTGCAGCGTGCTTCATGCCTCTTGCAAGTGTGGCTGAGTGCCTGCTATGCTGTCCTGCGCTTGTGTGCAGGATGGGAGCCCATGCCTCAGGCCCCCTTCACCCATCATTCTTCTCCATGGACGTCTCATGGCCCCTGCTGCTGTTCACTGCAGAGCCCAGAGGGGACATGCCTGCAGTGCAGCAGCAGAGGACACAGCCTCCCGGGTTGAGAGAGCACCCACAGGAGCTGGACTTGCTTGGGGTTGGCACTGCTGGTGGGATGGCCCGATGGCTGAAGGCCAGGGCTTGTTCTGGGGAGAGGATGGGGCAGCCCTTGGGACAGGCTGGGAGGCACAGGCAAAGAAAGGCCTGATGGGGAGGGTCTGACTGTCCTCATTTCTCTCTCTGGTGAGCATAGAGCTTGACCTCCAGCACTGACCCTGTTGTGTTTCAGCGGACAAAGCGGTGTCAATGGAGCAGGGGCTGTGTTACCGCTCGGCAGCCGGAGGCGTGTGCTCCTTCCCCCTTTCCCATCACATCACCCAGCAGATCTGCTGCTGCAGTCGTGTCGGCAAGGGCTGGGGGAAGAATTGTGAGGAGTGTCCCATGCCCGGCTCAGGTGAGACGTGCCCGCTTTGGCTTTGGCTTTGCCTGCTCTGGTTAGACTGGGGCTTGGGCTTGCCTGAACTTGCCACCACGCAGACAACTGCAGGACCCAGAGCTGAGTGATGCAAATGCTGGCCTGTGAGATGGGTACAGCAGCCCAGGGAGCAGTCTTGGATAATACTGAGAAGACAGAGAAATCCCTGATGGGAAACCACTCTGTACCACAGAGCACAGCCATGTCTGTGCCTGGCTTTGCTTGACATCCCTTTTGTCTCTCGTACATCTTCTGCTGGGATGAAAGTCAGGTGAGGATCAGTTTGGTGTACCTCAGCATGGGGTAGGGTGGAGGGGAAAGCTCCAAAATCCTCAAGGCTGGGAAAAATCTTCAGGTGGTTTGTGCAGAGTATCGTGAGTGATGTGCTAAGCGCTCAGTGCCGATGTACCAGGGGTTGGCTTTTATCTGCTCCCTTGCTCAGCTTGGACCTTCCTGTGGCATGATCTCTTCCTAGCAGTGCTGACCCAGGGGAGGGATTTAGTTTTTGGTGTCTGGGAGTACCAGCCAGTGCCTGTTAGAAACCCACACTGCCTTGTGAGCAGATTCCTTCTGCTCAAAGCATCCACACACAGTAGGCCATATGTGTTTCTATAAGGATTTAACCCTTAGAAATCTCCAGAAAATGATAGGATGTGAGAAACTGGTACCTGCATTCACATACCTGCCTGTCCATCTTCACTTCTTTCTTCCACATGTCCCACCATTGTGTCTGGGTGCAGCAAGACAGGTGGTTCCTGCATCAGCTTCTTCCTTCCAACCTCTGCCCTCTAAAGCTTTGATTTGATTTTCCCTTGCAGAAGCCTTCAAGGAGATTTGCCCAGCAGGACATGGCTACACCTACTCCAGCTCTGATATCCGCCTGTCGATGAGGAAGGCAGAAGCAGAAGAGCTGCCCCTCAGCTTGGAAGAGCAAGGGGAGAACAGCAACTGGACGTTGGACTGGGCAGCAAGGAGACAGCAACTGCAGGACAGCCTGCGTGGGAGTGTCCTGGAGGCATTCCCCCACCCTGGCGCCTTTCCTGGTGCAGGAGAGGGTAGTGTGGGATCTGCTGCTTAAAGCTGCTCCATCTGGGGCCCTAGAAAGGGTGGGCAAATTCCAAGGTCCTGCCATGCCCCCATGGATGGACTTCTAGCTGATAAGGGCTTTCTACATCTGTATGAATATGCAAGGTATTCTTCAGCCCTACTGATGTTCCTGGGGCATGAGACGCCATGTCTTCAAGCCTTTGGAGAGGAGGTTGAGTGTTTCAGGCTCCTGCGGCCACAGATTTGCAGTTGGTGCTGGATGGCCAAGCTGCCTTCACCCAGACCTCAGGTCTGTGTGGCAGCCCTGGCACTACAGTCCTTGGGCTTTCGTCCAGCCCAGCTGGAGGGAAGTGTGACCAATTGCTTGTGCCAGCATCTGCTGGAGCGGAAGCTCCTGGGATCTGTGCAGTGCCAGGAGAGGAGTCTGGATGTGTTGGCTTTGGGAACAAGCTCTTGTGGAGGAGCACGAGGGATTGAGCATCAGTGTCTTAGAAGTGGGATGAAGTCAGGGCAGCCAGGGTTTGAGGAGGACGCCTGCCTGCCTTGACTCTGCTCACCATACACTGTTTCACTTTCCAGGTGAAGTTTCTCCTGCTGTGCAGGTGAGTAAGGTTTGTCTTGCTACATCTGGGTGCATCCATGGTAGCTTGATGGGCAGGAAGGGGGATGTCATGCAAATAGGTGACAGGGAGGTGTGAAATGTAGTCAGAGCGAGCACTAAAGAGAGCAAGTAGCTGCTGCTGGAGGGAACAGCGTACAAACTGCAAACCCTACCACCCTGGCTGAGTTGCCATGGCTGAAGGCACTGTGCCATGTGCCTGCTTGACTCTTGCTAAGAGGCCATTAGCTCAAACCAACAGGAGCTGGGAGCTCTGCTGCACTAGTTCATGGTCAGTGTTGACTCCAGCTGGCATTTGCCAGGCCTGGGATAGGAGCCCAGGCTGCTGTCAGCCCGGCCTGGCTGCAGGGCTAGCCGGGCAGCAGGGGAAGGGGAACCACTGCAGACAGCTTGAGGAGCCCTCCTCTTGCAGAGCCTGGTGTCATGTTTAAGCCCATCTTGCAGGCAGGTCTCCCCATGTTGGCGTGGATGCAGCAGGGGTCTCCCACACTGGCTGTGTGAATTCACACTGTCTGACAGGAGCAGCCTGGGGACTGATTCTCTGCCAGGCTCTCCCATAGCTGGGTTCCTTTATTATAAGTCTCACTTGAAAAATGTGTGTCTCTTGATCCCTGCTGTCAGTAGAGGTTGGACCATATCTCTCCTGATCATCTCTGTGCCCCCCTTGCTATAGTAGCCCAGCCCTCAGAACGTACTTGCAGCTCCTCTGAGAGAGGGGACAGCACTGCCTTTGTCCTGCTTCATAGTCATGAAGTGACTTGCCCAAGGACACATGAGAAATCTCAAGACAGGGCAGAAATTTGAACCAAAACTTGCAAATTTGAAACAAAGCTAGGCTGGGACTTGTGTTGCTCAGCCGCCTGTTTTCTTTATCTGTTGCGGAAAGTTCCTCAGAGCGGAGACCCAGGTTGCGCTCCGATGTCTCTTGGCAGCCATGGATTTGCCAGGAGGGGATGCTGAGAAAGAGTGTTGAGCACCAAGCACCCTTCTAGTAGGTAACACTCTGAGGCAGGTCAGAGCAGTCGCTGTCCTCAGCCCTCCAGAGCCATCAGTGACAGTGGCAGTATTTACCGTGCTCAACTGCTCTTCCTGGCCACCTTTTGGAGATGTCTGCCCCGTGGCAGTGCCCTAGGTCTCACCCACATGGCGTGCTGGCATGGCCCCTCTGCAGATAGCCCTCTGGGCATGGCCAGGAGCTGTCTTTTGCTCTGGACAGTGTGCTCAGGACAGAGTGGCCCTGCCAGCTGCATTCAGCTGTGGCAGCTTCTCCTCCCAGCACAGTGTCTCCAGGAGCAAGAGGAGACAGGAGGTGGGTGGGAAAATGTCTCAGGTATGCTGCGTCCCAGCTACACGCATGTGGATAGAGGCAGTCCTATGTTTCTGTCCCTCAGGGTGCTGCTGATGCCACCGCAGAGCCCGCCACACACAGAGGTGAGCGCCTGGCTGGCAGGAGGTCAGGGTGGCCGTGGGGAAGAGGATGGGGCAGCGGTGACTGATGTGGGGCTGTAGGGATGCGGGGAGGTGGCGGCTCTCCAGCGAGGTGGAGGAGGTTGTGTTAAATAACAAGATGATGAGGTTGCCGCAGCCACCCTGCGGCCCCTTCCTATGTGCTCTCAGGGCTGAGTGCAGGGACACCCAGCACGGGTAAACCTTGGGTCTGCACCTCTGTCTGGGATCAGGGGCTGGACCTCACCTCTCTTCTTTCTCAGCAGAGGAAGAGGAGTCCTGGCATGGTCCTCCCCAGCCTGGCCACACCAGCACCTGGGGTGCTGCTGCTCCAACACAGATGCCAGCTCAGGGCTCGGGTGCGTGTCCACCGCTCTCGGGGATTTCCCTCCTCTCTCTGCCTGGCCCTATGGGGAAATTATACCCTAAGATCTGCCCAGGGGCTCTCTCCCTTCCCCAGCCTGCCTGTCTTCCCACATGCACCACCTGATTTCCCAAAGAAAAGTCCCTGCCCTACCACCCTAGGGTGTTGTCCCAGCCTGGCCCCAGCTGCTGCCAGTCAGGGAAAGTTGCCTGGCCATGAGGAGGCGAGAGCAATCCCATACGGGGAGCAAAGTGTTTGGGTCTCCAGATCCTTTCCCCCTGGAGCTCGCTTGCACGGTGCAGCAGTGGCTGCCAGGCGAGGGGGATCACGCGCCTGCTCCGGTGGCTTTGGCCCTGTTCCCCCAGCGGCGTGAGCTGACTCATCGGGAAGTGGGAGCGCAAGGGGAGGCATGTGGCTCCCGGGGCGGCTTGTTTACTGCGCCGGAAACAAGGGCGCTGTTGTTCCAGGGTTGCTCAAGTGTCTGGGAGCGCAGCCCCTGCCCTCCGCCGGGGGCTGGAGCACCTTGGGGAGCAGGCCTGGCGGAGGCACCTTGCTGTGGAATGCATCTTCCTCAATAGCCTTTTGTTTGGGGTTGGGCTGGCCCCCCCTAGCCGGCTCAGTGCCGAGAGGCGTGTGATGCCCCACTACCCCCCCACTACCGCCTGTGTCCTGCTTAGCAGGGTTGTGGCGGGGGGGAATCCTTGCTGTCACCCCAAAAGGAGCCTCCTCACAGGTGCCAGGCTCTGCCAACAGCTATCCTCCAAAGCATGGGGCTGGTCAGCTTCCTCACCGCCCTTTTGTGGCAGTGCAGGGGACTGGGGGGTCCCAGCTGGGCTCAGGCCAGAGGAGGTGGCATGGTCTGCGGTGTCCTTCCTGCAGCCCTATGGGCACTGGCTGCCTGAAGACGTAGAGAAGCAAGCTGAGCCTGCTCCATCTCTCTCCAAGGAAAAAAGCAGCCTCCCCAGCGTGGTGCTGGGGACACAAGGCAAACCCTGGACTGCTGCCCCCAAACCCATGCTCTTTCCTCCCAGGGGTCAGCAGCTGTGCCTCTTCACCCCTCTCCTGTGGAGCTGGCGCTTGTGTGCTCACCCCGGAGGGATACAGCTGCGTGTGCCACCCTGGCTACACATTGGACCCCAGCCGTCTCCGCTGCATTGGTAGGTTGGCACCTCCTGTGCCTGCCAGGCCTCAATGGACTGTTTGGTCCTTCAGGCTGTTGGGGGAAGGTTTTCTGGCAGCTCTGCTCAGCCCTTGCCCACCCGCTGCACCATGGGGCTGGCAGGAGGCTTGGTAGAGGGCTGGCAGGCAGCTGCTGTGGTGACTGCCTGTCTTCCTTCCTTGTCTGGGCACAGATGAAGACGAGTGCCTGAAAGATCCTTGTGCTGGAAAAGGTCGCTGCATCAACAGTGTGGGCTCCTATTTGTGCCTCTGCTACTCTGGCTACACCCTGGCTGTCTCAGAAGGCAAGCAGAGCTGTCAGGGTAAGTGATGTCCACCCTGCACAGGGCTGCCACCTCCCCAGGGTCTCCCCAGTCTCCCACCATTGCTCTCTCATGCACATGCACACAGACATGCACTCATGCACACAGCACACACACCTGCAACACACACACCCCCCCGCACACCCTCCCTCCCTCCCTGCAGGCCTGCCCAAGGACAGCCTGATCCATGGGGATCACCCTCTCCTGCTCGCTCAGGGGAAGGACCTTGCCCATGGAGATCTGGGCAGGAGCCTCTTATGCCAGGTGCAAGGACAGATGGGGGATGGAGGAGAGCCCTGGGATGGGTCCTCTGGGCAGAGCCTGCTGCAGGTGGAGGAGCTCCTCTCCTGCACTCAGCCTTCCCCACACTGGAGGGGGAGAACTCCAGGACTGTCTCCCTGTGTGTTGCCAGATCGAGATGAATGTGAGCAGCCCTCTATGTGCCGGGGACAGCGATGCGTCAACACTCCTGGCTCCTACCGCTGCGAGTGCAAGGAGGGCTTTGCCATGGGCCCCAGAGGACAGTGCGAAGGTGAAGCTTGCTGGTCCCTGTTCCTCTGGCCCTCCAACCCACTCTGTGCAGGGCTGAACACCCCCTTTTCTCACCACTCCATGTATCCTCCTGAAAGGCAGGAGACCCCCCCACCCCCCACCCATGTTTGTCTGCCCTGTGTCTTCCCCTGAGGGCTCCCTGTCCTCTGCTGCAGGAGCAACAGATTTTCCTGGGCTGGGAGAGGGGAGTTCTCCTGAGATCCTCTCCCACCTCCCCAGGGAGGTCCCCTACGACCAGCCCATGCCAGTTTCCTATTCTGGGAGGAGATGCCCATGCAATTTTGTGCCAGCTTGGCTCTGTCACTGGATCCTCATGCTGGCAAGTGGACTGCAGGGAGAGCCGGCTGCAGAAACTTGGGCCACCTGTCCCCACAGCATCCTGCTCATGTAGCATGGCCTGGGCCCTTCAGAGCATTCGACCTTGTGAACATAGGATGTGCCTGATCAAAGATCCCCCTTTCTCAGTAGCTCATCTCCAACAGAGAGTTGGAGACTATTTTAGGAGGCAGTACTGGAAGCAGGGCATGCACAGAATGCTGCTCCCCCCGCATGGCCTCCAGAAAGCGCTTGCCTTAAGGACTTCCTGAGCTGGAGGCTGCATCCTAATCATAGTTATGAAAGTCCCTGATGAAACAGTCCTGAACAGATGTTCTCTGATCCCTTTCTCTGCCCATGCACATTCCTGGCCTTGGCAACATCCTGCAGCAGTGGATTTTGCTGCTGGATTATGTCAGCCCTCAGGTGTGGGTGTAGAATCCTGAGTGATAAATGAGACTATAAGAAGTGGTGCCCAAGCCCTAGAAAACTCATCTCACCTCCTCTTGGGCATTGCTGTCCCCTGCAGGGGGACTCTGAGGATCCAGCTGGAGGGGACATCCTGGAGAAGGCTGCACAGTTCGCCTTTGGGAGCCTGAAAGGAGTGTGTTTCTTGGCAGATATCAACGAGTGCGTGGATCCCAGCCCTTGCCCCCGTGGGAAGTGTGTTAATACACTAGGCTCCTACAAGTGTGTCAGCTGTGGGGATGGCTACCAGCCCAGGAACGGGAGATGTGTTGGTGAGGAACGTGGGCTGTCTCTGGGCAGCACCCACACCCCCCAGGTGGCAATGCTCCCTGCAGGCCTCAAAAGGAGCAGGGGCACAGGCAGCATGCTCTTCCTATGGGCAGCCAGCCTGCGTGGCCAAGGCACAATGCCCTCACAATTTTGGTGACAGGAAAGGCCCTGAGCACCCTCCCCTTCCATTTCTCTCTTCTGTGTCACGCAGATGTGGACGAGTGTGTTGTGGAGGGGACCTGTGCTCATGGGCGATGTGTCAACCTGAACGGCTCCTTCCGCTGTTCCTGCTACCGGGGCTATGAGGTGGCAATTGATGGGAAGAGCTGCCAAGGTACCGGGGAGCCGTGAGTCTAGACCCTCTGAAATGTCATGCACCCAGTCCAGAGGTTTCCCTAGGCTCTTCCTGAGCACTTGGCTCTGCCCAAGTCCTGGCCACCGTGTTGGTTGGTTCCCTCAACACATCTGCCCCGGTCATGGTTCCTCTGCATCCTTGCCACTCATCCCGCTCTCCCTTGTGTGCTTATGCAGACATCGACGAATGCACTGCCCAGGCTGCCTGTCCCTCTGGACTCTGCCTCAACACCGAGGGCTCCTACTCCTGCATGGCTTGTGACACTGGCTACACCGTGTCCAGAGATGGCAGCACATGTGAAGGTATGACTTTCCCAGGGAGAGGGGAGTGGGTGCTGGAGCGAATGAGGGAAGAGACATTGCCGTAGCTGGGTTATTGGTGGGGCCCCGGGGACTTCTTTAGCCTCAGGGTCCTTCTCCAGCTCTTTAACTCTATCAGCAGATAGTGAGGGGGGAGGGGGCTGCAAGCAGATGTCACCTAGAGCAACACAAAGGTGATCTTCCTTGTCCAGGAAAGGGATGGGGGCAAGGACTCGTTGATGAGACTCCTGGACTAATGGTGACCTGGGGGATGGTGACAAAGGCCAGCCAGAGGAGTACTGGAGGCCTGGAAACATGGACAGAGAGGAGCTGAGTATGGTTCAGTTCAGAACAGTGTGTCTGGAAGTATGTGCCCCGAATGTAGGTCCTCAACAGAGGGAGAAACTTTGGGTCCACAGCCCGTGGAGAGACTGTGGGCACCCAGGGTTCATCTTTTTTCCCCAGTCCCTAATGTAACGTGAACATGTTTAAAAAGGAAAGAGTAGTTCAAGGGCTCTGCTGTGCCAGGTATGCATGGCAGATATTTAACACCAGCATGGATCTGTGTTGGTTGCTTTGCTCAGACATGAGAGTGCTCTGTCCCAGCCTTACAGCCTGGCTGCCCCAGCGCAGGCAGGGAAAATCCCTCCCTGGTGGCTGCTCCCTGGGGACGTCCTGCACTTGAGATGGCTTGGTGCAAATTCCCTGCTTGGGGAGAGGGAAGGGAAGGGGCAGAGCTGGCAAAAGTATTTGTTAACATTGGCCCTGTGCTGCGGATTTCTCTTTGGAGCACTGCAGAGCTCTGCAGCCTGCACATAGCTGGCAAACAGAAGACCTTGCCTTTGATGTGACTCTCAGAAGAGCCCCCCTGCATGGAGGCCTCCAGTGGGTGAGGAGAGGGAGGCTTTCCTCCCTCTCGTCTCCTCTGTTTTGGTGTCTGAGAAAGCCAGCATGAAATGAGCTTATTTTCCATCTGATTTTTGGGTGCAATGGAAGAACCATGGTGTGATCCCTTCTATCTGCCCTCCCCCTTCCCAAGACTCCATGTGAGCCCCTTCTCAGCCACCTTGCCCCAGCCGTGTCACGAGGGCACCTTATCAGGGTTCGATACCATTTTGGTCACACTGACCTGATGGCAGGATGGCACGTTCTTCCGTGCCTTGGCTGGTGGCCTTGTCTGTAGATCTGGGTTTCATATTTGAAAAATGATAAGTGTTTCACGATAGTTTTGTGATAAATAAACTAGGTTATGGTTCATCTCCAGAAGGATTCAAGAATATGCAACCCTTTGAGGCTGAACAGCTGGGAATCCTGCCCCAAGGCAGAAGGGAGTGATGCTCTTTATGTGATGCTCTTTACGCCTGTGACGTGCTCAGTGCTCTGCGAAGGGCAAGAGAAGGTCCTTGCCCTTCCCTCAGGAACTGCCAGTCTCAGGGCTTTAGCTCCAGGCAGGGGAACAGAGTACAGCAGGACCTTCTCCACGAGCATGTCTTCTGCTGCCTGCACACCAGCCCATCCTTCTGATTAGCAGCATCCTCCAATGCTTCCCCCTACCTCGTGGGCCTTCAGGCAACAGCAGTCTGCTGGCATGTCGCAGCCCCCTGTTAGAGGGAAGGCACCCCTCTCTCCTCTGCTGTCAGCAAAACCCTCGGAGTGCCAGCAGGCTCTGGCCAAGGCCTGGGGGAGTTGGATGGGAGGGTGTTTGTGGGGAACTCTGCAGCTGGGTAAGAACTGATGTAGCCCCCTAGCCATCTTTGCCAGGAGAAGGGCATTGTAGGCAAGTCTGAAAGGTAGGAAATCAGAGCCACAGTTGAGTTACTTTCCTGATGTTTGCTCTTGTGCAGTTGACTGAAGAGAGGATTTGTCAGCAACTGTGGCTCTGTGCTAGTTGTGGTACCCAGTGCAGAGCTCTGCTCGAGATAGACACTACACTTAGCAGTATCCCTGTGCTCACAGGATCACAGAATGGGTGAGGTTGGAAGAGACTTCTGGAGATATCTTGTCCAACCCTCCTGCTCAAGCAGGGCCACCTAGAGCTGGTTACCCAGGACCATGTCCAGATGGCTTTTGAATATCTCCGAGAAGGGAGATATTTGGGCAATGCTTGCCAGTGGTCAGTAACCCTCACAGTAAAAAAGTGTTTCCTGATCTTCAGATGGGACGTCCTGTGTTTCAGTTTGTGCCCATTGCCTCTGGTCCTGTCACTGGGCACCACTGACTTGGTGCTGGGATCCAGTTTATCCTGTTCCCTATGACAGAGGGAGTGAACGGTCTGGGCTGACATCTCACACCCCAGTAACAGGGAGTCTCTGCCCTCACCTCACTGTGACTGGATGATCTGGGAGGGCAGCTCAAACCCAGCTTGCAGGCCAACAGCTGGGTGATGGCTTCTCTGAGTGGGGATCTTCTCCAGTGGCAGCAAGAGGTGGGGCCTCACTGTGCTGTGCCCTTCTGCTTGGCAGATATGGATGAGTGTGAGGATCCTGCTGTTCAGTGCCTGGGGGGAGAGTGCAGGAACACCCCAGGCTCCTATGAGTGCCACTGCCAGGCTGGCTTCGAGCTCATCAACAGCACCGTGTGTGAAGGTACGAACCTCATCCCTGAGTCCAGGACATGTAGCCTCCCTATAGATCCCCCTTCTTTCTTGGCAGGGAGGATGCCAGTGCCAAGGCAAGTGATGCCACTATGCATGGCATATCCATAAGGTTGTAGCCAACTGCAGGATCACCATGGACAGGGAAGATCTCTGTCCCCATGGCAAGAAAACCAGGGGCCAGGAGCCCTGCAAGGGCTGCCTGTAAGAGAATGAGGAGAGGGAATCCATGTGGCCTAAGTGAAGGATGTCCCCCAGAGCTGGGTGTATGGCCCTTATTCTGCTCCCTCTGCAGATGTGAATGAGTGCCTGAATGGTGAGATCTGCAGCCCCAATGGCGAGTGTCTCAACAGTCATGGATCCTACTTCTGCATTTGTGCTCCTGGCTTCTCGAACGCGGCTGGTGGAGTCAGCTGCCAAGGTGAGCTGGAGGATGGCAGGGACATACCTCGGGACCTGCCCTCTGCTGCCTCCCCTACTGTGAGATCCAGGTTGATGATTTTGGCCTGATTTTGCAGATGTGGATGAATGTGCAGACAAGTCCCGGTGCTCGCAAGGCCAGTGCCTGAACACAGAAGGCTCTTACAGGTGTCTGTGTGAAAATGGGTTCAAACACTCCCAGGAGACTGATGACTGCGTGGGTGAGAGCTCATCGCTGGGGAGATCAACCCCGTGGGATTTGGGGGGGATGGATGCAGCCAGTGCAGGGGGGAGGGCAGTTCTGCTCCCAGCACCCAAAGTTGCTGGTGACTTGTAAGGAGGACTAGCAATGGCTCGGGGCCTCTGGCCAACTGAACTTGACCCAGCTGCCCTCCTCCCTGCAGATGTGGATGAGTGTAAAGAGTATGGGGATGCCATCTGTGGCACATGGCGGTGCCAGAACAGCCTGGGCTCCTACCGTTGTATCATGGGCTGCCAGCCCGGCTTCCACTGGACCCCCTTGGGTGACTGCATCGGTGAGTACAGCCCCGGGGGTTCCCTGTCCCTTCTCCTGGCAGGGACAGGGTAACTGTGGGATGTCTCTGCCAGGGGCGCGGGGGAGAAGGAGGAGGAGGAGGAAGTATGTGGCTGGTGGAGAGGCAGATAATGCTGAGAGTTTGTTTTCTTGGCTGAGCTGCCTGCTTGTGTCTAGACTTCTCTCTTCCTGGCATCTGGAACAGACACCGCATTGTGCTGCTTTCCGCTTGGGGAGAGTCTTGGGCAGGTTACAGCCATTCCAGGCTTGGGGCTGGACCACAGCTCCCTGTAAGCTGTACTTGCTGGGCCTGCTGCCTGTGCCAGTCACCTGCCTGGCAGGACTGGGTGATGGGAAAGGCTGCTGGTACCACTGAGTGCTAGGCTGGGGAGTCTGGGTTTGGAGTTCAGGCTCCAGCAAAGAGGAAAGAGCAAAGGGGTTTCTGCAGTTTTTGAGGCTCTCCCTGGCTTAGGGAAGGCTGCAGCAAGGAGAAGCTGCTGCCAGCCACTGGGCTCTGGGCTGTGCCAGGACTCAAACTTAGCACATGGAGCTGCTCCTGGCCTTGGGAGCAGTGGGCTGTGGGCACGCAGCTGCTCTGTCTGCTCCAGGGAAATAAATCTACCCAGTGCAGTGGTAGGAGGGGAGCAGGATGCAGCCAGCAGGGCTGTAAACCTGCTGTCTGTAGGCAGAGGACCCAGTTGTGCCTGTCCAACCCCACCAGGCTGGGGCAAGGCAGAGATTACTCCCTGGCACTACAGCAGTTGGAGAAGGACTAGGTCAAGAAGAATGGTGCAGGCGGATATCACCCCAGATCTGTCTGCACTTGCCCCACGCACTTCAGATGCGCCTTTGTACCTCCTGTCGATGCGAGCCTGTAGTCTCTGTGTCCCTTTTTGCCTATGCAGGGACCTGCGCTACCCTCAGTTGCCCCTGCCAGCCACCTTCCACGCTTCACATCCATTTGCCATTCCCACCCTGCTCCTGTTACTCTATCCATGTGGCCTCTCTGCAGCTCTGGATGTTGCAGGAAGCTTCTGTTAATATGCACACTCAGAGCAGGGGAGTGAGTGGGGCAGCCAGACCCAGTCCCTTACATCAAGGGAATGCCTGCCCCATCACCAGGTCTTGGGGTCAGACCAGAAGGGCCTGGGCAGGGGGAGGCAATTGGGACAGGCAGGGTCTGGAGTAATTCCTGCTCTCTGCTCTGCTGCAGACATAGATGAATGCGCCAACGAGACGCTATGCGGGAGCCACGGCTTCTGTGAGAACTCAGACGGCTCCTTCCGCTGCCTCTGTGACCGTGGCTATGAGAGCTCGCCCTCTGGGCACTACTGTGTTGGTGAGTCTCCCGCGATCACTCTGCCAGTCAGTGAGGGAGAGCCATTGGCAATGCCAGGCTGGTGTCCCTGCTGTGTGACAGCTCCTGGGGCATGGATGAGGAGTGCACCCATGCATGGAGAATCCCAGACATGGACAGGGCAGCTCATGGAGGCAAAACCCCTTTCCTTAGCACAGCAGATCCTTGGGACTGCAAAGGAACAGGGCTCTATGAAAAAGTGAGTGGCTCCCAGTGAACATGGAGCCCTTCTCTGTGCAGGTGGAAAGGAGGTGCTTGGGGGCTGGCGGCACTGAAGGTGCTGGAGAGGTACTTTAATGGGTGCCTGGAGAGAACAGGCAGGGTGTAATATAAGGAAAAATATTTACACCATGAAGACAGGCAGGCAGTGGAACAGATGCCCAACATGACTGTGCAGTCGCCACCCTTGGAGGTTTTACAGACCCAACAAGACAAAGCCTTGAGCAGCCTGGTGGGATCCCGTAACTGACCCTGCTTTGAGCAGGGGGTTGAACTAGAGACCTCCAGATGTCCCTTCAAACCTGGATGATCCTGTGATCCAGTGACTCACTGCAAGCTGGAGTTCAGGCTCCCTGAATCCACTGAGAGCAGAGCAGGAAGCTCTTGCCAGACCTGTGTTGAGCCACAGTGTGAAGAGAGCCCTCAGCTCATCCCTAGCAGCTTCCATCTCCCTGCTGAAGGGTGACCCCATTCTGCAGACCATGCACAGGCTGCCCATGCAGAGGCAGGGCTCCAGCTGCCACCGCTGCTCCTTGCTTTGCAGATGTGAATGAGTGCGAGCTGATGGTTGCCGTGTGCGGGACTGCACTCTGCGAGAATGTGGAGGGATCCTTTCTCTGCCTCTGCCCCAGCGACCACGAGGAGTATGACACAGAGACAGGGCAGTGCCAGCCCCGAGCAGCCATGGGTGAGTAGGCAGCTAGGACAGAAGCATGGGTGGCAGCTGGGGCAGGAGCGTGGTAGCCCTGGCTGGGGTGAGGTAAAGCTGAGGCATTGCCAGGACTGTACAAGCCCACGCAGGCATGGGCAAGCTTTCGTCAGCTGAGGAGCCTGAAAGTGGGGACCTGGGAAGGCCATGCTGCCGGTGATGGGTGTGCTCTAGGACCTCCTAGGAGTGGGATGCTGCGTTGGGGTGCCAAGGACCCCATCCCGTCCCTGCTCTGCTGTCTTCTAGAGGGCCCTGAGACACAGGCAGCCCACCTCTCTGACAGCGCAGAGCGCAAGCAGTGCTACTACCACATCAGCGACGTTCGCCTGTGTGACAGTGTCCTGGCCAAGAACATCACCAAGGAGGAGTGCTGCTGTACTGTGGGGGCAGCCTGGGGTGACAACTGTGAGACTTACCCCTGCCCCATCCTGGGCACAGGTAGGACCCACCACACCAGGCAAGGACAGTGCTCTGCCCACCAGCTCCACCTTGGTTGCACTGACGAGCTGTTTCTTTTCTTCCCATCTCCCCTTGGCATCTGCCTCCTGGCCAGTGGAGTACCAAGAGATCTGCCCTCTCGGGAAGGGCTATGTTCCCCAGGAAGATCTGCTCTCAGGAAAAGTCTCTTTCACAGGTACTAGCACCATTTTTTCTCATTTCTTGTAGGGGGAAGAGAGGGCGCTGTGCAAAGCCCTGCATAGAGATGCATCCACAGAAATATCTCCCTGGGTCTGTGGTGGGGGATGCTGACATTCTGCTGCTGCTTTCCTCCGTCTAGAGAAATCCCAGATTGCCAGTATCACTGAGCTGGAAGTGCCCTTTCCTCCAGTCCTGCATCATTGCTGGCAGTGACTCTTTTCTTGGTGCAAGCCTCCCATGTCCATTTTGGACCAGGAATGGAGTCCAGTAAGACACAGTTACTGATAGATGTCCCAGTGGCCGGCTAGCTCAGTCTTTGGTCCTTCGCCTTCAGGGGGTTGTGGTCTCAACCTTCCAGAAACACACATGCAAATCCTATTTGTGAAAATATCCTGTTCCCCATCATCCCTCCTCCTGCTCTGCCTGTGGGTGCTTCCCCCTCTGCTCCCAGGCATGTGGCCGGTGGGAGAGGTGGGGGGCTCACTCAGGGACCTACCAGTCCAGGCCAAGGTACCATGCTGGATTTCTGCAGGCACAGCACCCAGCTTGCCCTGCTTCCATGGCTCTACTCCCTGAGACGCTCTCTCCCTCCCTTCCTCTATCCCTCTCTCAGACATGGACGAGTGTGAGATATTTGGCTCTGAGTTCTGCCGCAACGGACAGTGTTTGAACACGGTGCCGGGCTACAAGTGCTTCTGCCGTACAGGCTACTTCTATGACTCCAGCAGGCTTGAGTGTGTTGGTAAGATGGCTTCAAAGAGCAGCGGGGGCTCCCACCGTGTGCAGAGGGACAGCTGTGCGGCTGCACCCAGAGTTGTCCCTGCTGCCCATGCTACAGGGCCAGCTCCGGGTGACTGGCTTCCTGGGACCCTCCTGGGGAACGAAAGAGGACGCGGCAGGGAAAGGGTTGCATTGCCCATGTCTGCCAGCCTGAAACATTGCTCTGTCCTTGTGCGTGGGCAGACCAGGACGAGTGTCAGAATGAAGTGTACTGCATCAACGGCGAGTGTCTGAACACGGATGGCTCTTACCACTGCTTCTGCAGCCTCCCTCTCGTGCTGGATGCCACTGGCAACCGGTGTGTGAACCTCTCCAGCAGGGCAGGTGAGCCTGAGCGCCTGCTGCAGCACACCTTCACCCCACACATCCCACCCTGCAGCTGGGTCTGCTGGGAGGGAGCAGTGGGTGGGGGCTCAGTGGTCTCCCGGTGGGAGCGGCTGAGAGGTGCCAGTGCCAGCACAGTGTGCAGCCAGGGCAGGAGGGCAGGAGCTGGGCCACATGGTCATCTCTCTAAGGACAAGGCGGGTGGCAGTCTTCTGGATGATTTTTATGGCATCGTTTGCTTGTGGCACTCACAGATGCCTTGGAGGAGTACGAAATCCACCTGGACGTCTGCTGGCAGACCGTTGCTGACTACATCTGCCAAGACCTGCTGCACGGCGAGCAGACCACGTACACCGAGTGCTGCTGCCGGCTTGGCGAAGCCTGGGGCCAGAACTGCGCGCTCTGTCCGCACAGGTCCTCCGGTGAGCGGGGTGGCATTGGCAAGCATCCTCCTGGCAGAGGTGGGGATGGGCTGCGCTGCTGCCAGTCATGCTGGGCAGAGTTGGCCACATATGACCGCAGTGAGGGCTCCTCTTCTCGTCTGCAGTGCCAAAGCCAGCCTGAAGAGTGGGTGAACCCCCCATTTCTCCAGGGCTGAGCTGTACCAGTGGGTAGGATGTACCTGAAACTGGTTTGCAATGAGTCCGAGGTGTCGGAGGGGAGAGTTGCTCTGAGCATCCTACTGCTCCTGCATAGCTTAGGAGAGGTGAGGGAGTGGCAGCCCAGCATGGGAGCAAACTGGGAAACTCACTGCTCAAGGACTTGCTGGCCCCAGACAGGAGTTGGTCTTCTTGAAGTCAGGGTGCCATCAGCAAACTACAGAGCTGCAGCTTTGGAGGCCATTGAACGCAGGCCCGGCTCAGCTGGCCCGGTGTGGACACACCCTCTCCAGCCATAGCAGACCTATTTCTCTCGTGCCAGGCTGCACTGACCCTTCCTGTTCTCTCACTACTTCCAGCTGATTTTGCTTTCCTGTGCAACGGGGCCAGTGAAGATAGTGAGAGAGGGGCTGAGCTCCGAGAAAGACCTCGCTATGAGTACGGACCAGGCTTGGAAGACCCCCACTATGGCCTCCCCAGCCCAGATATAGGCCCCTACTACAATTACCTGGAGTCTGAGTACGGAAACCCCGATTCTGGTTTCCCTCGGAGGGAACCCAACAGCGAGTTTCATGGCAGCCCTTTCCACCACAGCTCAGGGCGGTCCTCGCCCCGCTACCTGCCCAGCCAAACGGGTGAGTACTGGGGGACACCGAAATGTGCCTTCCCACCCAGCCTGTGTCCATGGGAACTGCCTGGCAGCTCCCACCCCTGCCAGGATGCTTCAGGCTTGGAGCAAGCTCTGCTCCTGGCTGCTCTGAGTCGGGCATGTGGCAAGACAGTGCTGGTGCTGGCCCCACCAGCACTGTCTTGCCACATGCCTGATGTCCCCTCCGTGGCTGGGCAGAGGGTCAACCTGCTCTGACACCGTCTTGCCACCTTCCAGGCCTCTACGAGGGCTTCGAGGGGCTGCAGGCTGAGGAGTGCGGGATCCTCAACGGTTGCGAGAATGGGCGCTGCGTGCGTGTCCGGGAGGGCTACACCTGCGACTGCTTTGATGGCTTCCAGCTGGACATGACCCGCATGGCCTGCGTGGGTGAGTGGTGGCCGGGGCCATCCCCGGGGCTGCAGCCGGGGCTGTGCGGGCAGCCTGGTTCCGGCATCCATCCCTTGGCGGCTGCCGCTCTCTGGCGGTGCCGGTCGGGACAGCTGCCGGAGGAGTCCCCGTTCTCCGTGGTGCTTCCGTGCCACAGAGCTGGGAGGACCGTCCTGGAGGTTCAGCCGGCCACTTTCTGCTGGCAGCTAAATCGGCACCTCAGGGCATCGCGGGGAGCAGCTGCTCGCTCCCTTCTTCGCATAACACTCGTACATCACCAGCCACTGTTACTCTACCCCTGCTTACTTTCCTCTACATTCACCACTGCCCTGGTGAAATTCCTCACTTTCCACCCTGCCCTATGACACACAGTCTCTAAAGCTTCTCTCTGCATCTCCTCTACACCCCTATGCCATGTCTCCATCCTTTTCACAGTGCAGTTCCCCAAGCCAGCTGAGGCACTGGGCACTCAACAGAGCAGATGAAGACCCTCTTCCCTTAGGCACGGCACTTACTCCAGCTCCCAGCATCCTTATTGCACAACACGGTCATGCAGCTTCTTCATACAGAACCCATGGTCTCTGTGTCCCCAAATTCTGCTGGGCTGAATAGCTGCCTGAGCTGTTACTCCTCCTTGTGCATTTGTGCACTCTGTTTCCTTTTCCTTGGCTGCAATGCTTTGCGCTTGCATTCAGTGAATTTTGTCTGGTTGATTTTGGACCGCTTCTCTGCTTGATCAGAATGACCCTGAACCCCAGCCCCCCCAGAGTGCTGTCATCACATGCATGCATTTCATAATCATGGGGATTCTTCCTTTGTCCACCTTAATGACAACACTAAATGCAGTAGGGGTGAGGACAGACCCCTGCAGGCTATGCTTTAAATGGCTTTTATTGTAACAGCCAGGTATTGCTAATTATGTTTGGAGTGCAGCTTTGCAGCCTGTTGTGCAATTGCTGTGTTTCATCTAGACCATATTTTCTCAGTCTGTTTGAGTGTGTCATGTGAGAGTGTGTTGAAATCCTCACCATGGCCAAGGCATGTCATACCCACTGCTTCTCCCTTATCTGACATACCAGTTATCAGGTCAGCGAAGGGAACCAGATTGGCTTAACGTAATCAGGCCTTAACAGAGCTGCACCAGCTATTTAATGACCCTGATATCCTTTGGAGGGTTATGACCTAATCACTCACAAACCTGGCCTGCTTAAGGGAATGGGGGTGAGCAGTCTGTAGTTCTGGATTCTCCCTTCTCTGTTTTTGAAGATAGTTGCCAGATTTACCCTTCCTCTGGTCTCTGACACCTCCTTTATCCTCCACCTCAGAGAGAACTGCCAACTTTTCAGGGGCTGCAGAAGCATTAAACATGTGAAGATGAGTTGCAGCAAGCCTTTAGCAATGTGGATGTAACTACTTTATGTATCTGATTGTCGAACCTCTCCATCACAATATGGCCTTTCCCTCCCTGTGCTCCTGCACCCTCATTTAAACACTTCAAACGTGGTCTGTGCCCTGTCTGGTCACCACGAGCATTTTTATGATGGCTGGAACAAAGCCCACGTTAGCTGCTCCAGCCAGCTCGGCTGGCTTTTGTTTCCTCCGCTGATAAGGACCAGACTGACATTCCCCATTGTTTCCTGCTAACATATTTATGGAGCCTTTGCTTGTTGCCTTTTGTGTCCTGGACTAGCTAGCACTCATTTTACGCTGGAGCCTGTCTCATTTTTTTCCCCTTCAGTTCTCCTATGTGGTGCTTAGTCATCCCTATGTTTTTACCATGGAGTCTTGATGCCTTTAGGGTACTCCTGTAGCTGCTACAGTGCTTCCCCTCTTGCCTCCCTATGGGGATAGCTTGCCCTCGCCCCGCAGGATGGGCTGCCTGCCCCCACCCCTGCCTGAGCAGGCAAGCTCCAGAGCTTAGTGTGCACTGCTAGTATGACTCTACTACTTCTGGTTTTCGGGTGCTTCTGGGCTAAAGTAGCCTTGGTTTACTTCTCCTCTTGATTTCGTGGTTCACAGCCAGCCCAGCCTGCCTGCTCTTCCTGCTTTTACCTTTCCCTGGAGCCCCCAGCAAGGTTGCCTCCCCCTGCTTTCCAGGCTGCAGAGCACACCTCTCTTGATGTGCTGCCTAACACCTCCTCCTTCGACTTCTGAGCAAGCCCATCTGATCCATGGTGATGTTTTCGTCCTGAGGTTTAGCCCAAGTCCACAGTGGCTGTTCAACCATTGCTTTGGCTGCGTACGAAGGTTGCCTTGTTCCTCAGGCTCGCTCATCTCATGTTTCCCTTCTCTTCCTTCTTCCTCCCGTGACTGCTGTGCCTCCTCCCACTGCACCTGGAGTTTTTGCTTCTAGCCTCCCTCCCTGGGGTTGCACATCCCTTTCTTTCCCAGATGACCCCCTCTACCTGCAGTAGGGATAACCCGAGGTCCCCAGGGTAGCAGAGCTCTTCAGTCCTGCTGGGGTCTGTTGGTCACTGCCAGGGCCTTTGCTCTCCCTTGGGTGGCTGGCTGAACCCATCAGCTGCTTCCCACTCCTGCTCCCTGATGATCGTAGCCGGGTGAGGCTGGAGTTTGCAGTCAGAGGGCTTGGACCTGCCTTGGCAGGTGAGGATTTGAGCTCTAGAGGTCCTGTGGGTGCAAACAAGGGCTCTGAGGTGCACAGGGATGCTCTGTCCAGCTGGTGGCACCGTCACAAGTTGGGGTAGCTCAGGCAGGGTGTCCAGGGAAGTGCATTTAGCAGAGCAGACCCGTCACAGCAGGGCAGCTGCATGTTTTATCCCAGCGGCGAGCCAGCCGAGGGAGCCCTTTGGCACAGTTTACAGGTTAATAAAACAATCCCTGTTTGCACAGTGCGAGGTCCCTCTGTGTTCTGCTCCTGGAGGTGATAATCAGCCTCTCAGGGCCACCATCATCTGCCTCCTTGGCCTTGTCCGATCAGGAAAGGGTGTTTTCCAAGGCTGGAGGTGGCCTTTCTCCCAGATCTTACGCTAGCACAACTTACTAGCAGGAAACTGCTAACCCAGGGGTGTCACCAGCTGCAGAGCATGGGGGGAGCCCTTATCTGGTGTGCATTGCTGTGGGGGCGCTCCCTCCTGTGCCAGGGGATGCCAAATGCTGGGGATATCACCCCTGGGGACTGAGGGGGCTCTGTGGATGTGCTGAGGGGTGTGGGAGGTTGGTGGGATCATGGTGGGCACCCTGGAGGTGCTGGGAGGGGGCATGGGGCACCTGTGGGGGAGGGCTGGGACAGTGGCAAGGGCACAAGATGTTGCCTGCAGGCTGGGGCTGCTCGCTGTGCCATCAGCTCACCCCTGTCCTTCTCCTCCTTGCAGACATCAACGAGTGTGAGGAGGTGGGCGGCCCTGAGCCCTTGTGCCGGGGAAGCACCTGCGAGAACACAGAGGGCTCCTACCGCTGCCACTGCTTGCCGGGCTATGTGGCCCTGGCCCAGCCCCACCACTGCGTGCCCCGGACAGCCCAGCACCCAGCGGCAGCATAGCTCTAGGGGAGTGTGGGTGAGGGTGCTCCCCTCTGGCATGCAACTCTGGCACCCGGGAGCTGGGAGCATGAAGAAAAGCCCCCTGGGACTGTGGGTGCTTCAAGGCTCTTCGCTCCTTCCCCTCCAAAGTGCACAACTTCCCCACCATCTCTCTCTACTGGCCAGGGCTCAGCTCCCAGCCTCTGCACCCCCCTCCACCCTGCCCGTCCCTGCTCCTGCCGCAGCAGAGCCCGCGCTGGCCCCCAGCACCCGTCGCATCGCCCCGTGCCGTGGAGACTCACGGGATGCATTCCCCTGCCACAGCCCCAGCCTCTGCCCCCTAGCTCTGCTGAGAAAGGAGGTTCATCTCCCCGCCACTGCTGCACTGACCTAGCGACAAGCCTCACCCACACCGCAGGTGCTGGCCCCGCTCCGTGTAAAGCATCAAGCTTTGAGGGAGTGGGGGGTGTCAACCCCAGCTTTCTAAAGCTGCTGCCTAACCTTGGGTTGTGGTGGAGAGGCCGGAAGGGCCCCCATCCATTAGCCCTGCACTTTGCCTTCGTGCCCCATGCTGGTTGGGTAAGGGGACAGGTGCAGCTTCCTTTCTGTAAAGTTGTTGGTGACTTTTTTTTTTTTTAACCGAGTCTGCTGGAAACTTCTTTTATGTTGTTAAATAAAACATTTATTTTGGGCCTCTGTGGCTCAAGACACTGGGGCTAGTCAGAACTGTGCTTGTCTTGCCTCTGCCAAGGGGTACCAGAGCCACATCCTCCCTGTGGATGCTTCCCTCCCTTGCCAGGCTGGCAAGGCCACCCCAGTCTCGTAAGCCAATTCTTACCCCTCTCATGCTGGCACCCAGCCTCTTCCTGCTTCTGAGCCAGAGCAGAGACCCCTGCCAGGCTAAATACTTGCTTATCTCCCCAGCCCAGTGCCAGCCACAGGAGCCAACTCCAGCCCCCACGGACAGCACAGTGGTTGTGGCCGCTCACACCCTGCCTTGTTCACACGCAGGGGGGCTGCAGTTTAAGCCAGAGAGCATGTAGGTTTCTGCAGTTGGCAAAAGCCCTTGGGCAGGGGCTGCTTTTCCAGCCCCAGAATCCTCAATAGAAAAGCTTTTACCTATACCACAGCAAGCAAGGCCATGTTCTACACCGCCACCTCCTCAGGGAGCCTTTGCACAATTTCATGCCAGCACAGGACCAGCCAGGCATTGCCAGCTGGACACTCTGGCAGCCAGCAGCAGACGCTCAGCTACTCACAGGTCATTGACACTCAGGCCAGCATACCATCTCCATCCATGTCTTCAGCTGAGAAATAAGACCAGCCAAACCCCAACCAGAAGACACCTAGCCACTCTGCTTTTCCTCCTGCTCCTCTCCACGCACAGAAAACAACACAAGCAGATTTTGTCTAGCCTTTATTAAAAGGAAAGTTATAAAAAGAAGTTCAGGAGCTCCCAGCAGCTCCCAGTTAGTAGTAGTGCAAACCACTGGTTAGAGAAAGAACCATCCCTGCATAGATGAACACCATTTGTCTTTGCATCCACAAAAAGGAAGTTTTCCCAGCTGCAGTCCAGCTGGCTTGAGCAGGGGCCCAGGACAGAGCAGGTTGCCAGCTTGGGGAAAGCCTCCCTCCCTCCCTCTCCTTCAGCTGCACAGGTGGCAAACACAGGTCCCAGGGGCATCCTGGTCGCAACACAGCAGGAGAAGCACAGGAGGGTGGATGCAGCTGGCGTTCTAGAAGAGGCACTGAAGGGTTACCAGGTAGCAGCTCAGACACTAGCCATCGCAGAGAAATTCCTTTGTGAGGACAGACAGCTCCATTTCAAACAACTAAAGCGCATCCACAGAGCAGCTGCTGGATGATGCTCAGTCACTCCTACAGCAGACACTGCTTCCCCTTGAGCTGCTGTGAGAACACCCCAGGTGGCTCTAATGGGGTTAAGAGCCCTCTGCCTGCAGCTGACCTTGCAGGAATACAGTACTGGCTGCTCAGAGGCTGCAGAGCTCTGAAGGAAGCAGTAAGAAATGCTTATTATATAGAAGAATTTGGCCTGTGTTGTCTTCTGTTTTTCCCCTCCCCAAGCTCTACTACTGGCAGGGCTCCTCAGCTGGTGATCTGCACTGGTATCTTCCAGCAGAACAACATCTGGTCCTGGTCATCCACCAGCTCCCACTTCACAATCAGTTTAATCTGAAAGAGAGAGAAGAGCAGAGGGAAACGAAAGCGTTCAGGAAACCTTAAGACAAGAACACAAGGAGGGGAATTATCACTTGTGTGGAGCAAGAAGGTCCTGGCAGCTCTGTGCAAAGAGGACAGAGCTGGGGCATTGCCCCTGCTGCAGCAGATGGGCCACACTCACGTGGTGACTCCTGAATGGAGGGTTCAGCTGCGTGACACAGGACACCTCCACACGCTACACTTGGATCCCCACTCTCTGAGTAAGCAGAGAGTGGAAACACCCCACAGCCTCCCAGCTGAACTGCATTCTGGAGCCAAGAACCCTCAGTTTGGGAGCATTTGGCTGAATGCAGCAGGCTCTGCAGGGAGGCTACATACGAGCATAGTACAGAACAGGCAGATATGTGGGCAGCTGAAGCCACTTCTCAGCAGCTGGAGCCAGCCTGCTGGGTCTGTCCCAAAGTGGGAACTTGAGACAGAGTCATACTCACAGCAGAAGTGCCACCAGATAGCCTGAGGAGTCTTCTAACCTCTTCCCCACCACCACAGGACAAGGTGTCCTTCCTTAAAGGCAGGTGGTGGGACTGCCCCAGGAAGGGTGGTAGCTCTAAGGAGTAGACCAGCTGCTTCCTTACTTACACTGGGATACTCGCTCTTCACAGGGAGTTTATTCAGGTAGCTGTAGGAATGGCCCTTCTGAATGGGGCACTGGATTCCGGACTTGCATCCATCAGGCTCAGGAATGGGAAAGGGTATGTCCACATGCAGCATCTCACCGTACACCCTCGCTTTGCTGCCCTGACTCTCGATCTCTGCAGAACACGAAGAAGCATGAGCACGGTACCAGAGCAGGGAACACGTTTCTACCTTACACCACCCCCCCCCCACACACCCTGGAGGCTGCGAGAACACGACTAAGCGACGCTCCTCCTCCCTGGCCACTTCTTCCCACCCAGACCCCTCTCCAGCCACCCTTCCCCACTGCTCTCCAAGCAGCGGGACACAGAGCCGATCACCTCCCCGGCACCCCAGCCGGGGAAGCGATACTCACTGCTGGCGAAGGTGACGTTGATGCTGTAGGATGTCCCCTTGTGGAGCTGGCAGGGCTGCGTGGGGCAGGGGCTCACGTTCACCTCTTGGATGCTGCCGTCCTTGGAACCTGCA
>VYXH01007717.1:1767829-1817553 GCA_013397275.1 Burhinus bistriatus | reverse complement strand
TGGGCCCATAGGGGAGGCATTTGAGTGTTTGCCAGTTTGTTCAGCAGGCCTTTTGATCCTCTTTGTTTTCTTCTTTGCAGAGGCTGCTGGAGATCACAGAAGGCTCAGAGTTTCTCAGGCTGCAGGTGGAAGGAGGTGGCTGCTCTGGATTCCAGTACAAGTTTTCCTTGGACACAGTTATCAATCCCGATGACAGGCAAGGACAAAGGGGTATAGTGGTGATCAGGTGTGATTGTTCTTTACAAAGGTGACAAGAAGGGTGTTTGTGACTGTTATGGTTTAACCCCAGGCAGCAACTAGGACCATTCAGCCACTCACTCACCCCCCTGCCCTCCCCGCCAGTAAGGTAGGGAGAAGACGGAGAAAAGAAGGGGAAAGGAAAAAAACTCATGGGTTGACATAAAGACAGTTTAAGAGAACAGTAATGGAAAAGGCAGATAATAACAATGGTAAAAGACTGTACAAAATAAAGTGATACAACACAAGTTGCTGTCACTATCCCAAGCAGTGATTGCATGTTCCTGCCCNGCTGCCCTCGACGGGCACCCCTCTGAGGCTCCCCCTTTCCTCCCCTCTCCCAGAGGCAGCTGGTGTCCCGCTCCGCTCTGCCGAGGACGAACGCTGCCCGGGNTTGGCCAGCTTGTCCTGTCTATGCTCCCTCTCAGCTTCAATGAGAAGCTGAAAAAGTCTTTGGCTAATGTAAACATCACTTAGCAACAACTAAAACAATATGTATTATCAGCATTTTTCTCATACTAAATCCAAAACACAGCATCTACTAGAAAGAAAATTAACTCTATCCCAGCTGAAACCAGGACAGTGACATGATAGTATCTTGCATTGAAGGGAGGAAGCCTATGAGATAAGGAAAGTGCTCAGGCTGTGCTTCTTTGTCATGTTTGCAGTACAGTTAATGGTTAAATATGCTGCTTTTCTGCAGGGTGTTTGAACAAGGTGGTGCCCGTGTGGTTGTGGATGTGGACAGCCTGGCCTTCGTGAAAGGTTCCATGGTGGACTTCAGCCAGGAGCTGATTCGCAGCTCTTTTCAGGTGGTGAGCAACCCCCAAGCAGAGAAGGGTTGCTCATGTGGGACTTCCTTCTCTGTCAAATTCTGACTGGACTTCCCATGGATGGACACTGTCTGCAGACACTTCCTGGCAGCCTTCAGAGGGTTTTTGCTTGTTCTTTTCCCAGCTGCTCCCTCTCATCTCCCTTACCCTGTAACACAGCTTTTACACGTGACTCCAGCTGCGTGTGTCTGCACTGAGCCTGTCTCCAAGACTTGTTGGCCTTCCCTTCAGAAACACGAAGTACCCCTGAGCACGCATATGGGAGCATCTTCAGCGCCTTGTGAACCACCAGTCGGGTGGTGCTGACTTGCCTACCCTGTCCTGAATGTGGGACTACTTAACTGCTTGTCTCTGTAAGAGATGGCTGTATGTGTGTGTTTATTGAAAGTTCTTACTAAAAAAAAGTCTTTGAGGTTGTTTGGTATTGCTCATGCATTCCTGTGTGTGTAGAATCTGGGTTCTTTCAGGCTACTGTTGCTTATCCTTTATCTTCCAGCTGAATGGGATTTGGAGTCTCTCTCCTGTTGACCTCCCAGTGTTGCTGGTTCTCTGCTCCCCAACTCACAGTGGGCTTTTCCAGACACTTCACTGTTCTCTACCCAGCAGGCTTGTCTTGGTCCCAGGAGCCTACAGTGGTTTTGCTGTCAGTCTCTGGGATGAAAGGTTTCACTTTTTCAGAGTTAAGTGAAGCTAAAATGTTGAGGTAGGAAGAATTAATAGCTTATTTCTTTTATTTAAAAAAATTAAAAGTTTGTGTGTATATATATAAAAAATACACTGCCCTGCATCCCCCAGTGCTATTTTAGGCTGTTCCTAAACCAGACTTGGAATTTTATGTCATACAAACTCTCAGGTTTCATGGTGTGTCTGCTGCCTTCCCTTGCCAGCACGAAGGGAAGTTCGGGTGACGCGTGCAGAGGAGGATCTGGAGTACTACTTAAGGGTCCTCAAGTACTTTTGACTTAGTTGTCTGAGAATCTCTTCCATAACTTGCTTCACTGTTTAATCTCTGTCGACTTTGTGCTTGGTTTTATGAAAAAATGAAATAGCTCCTTTCCTTTCTGACACTCCCATAGGATGGGAAATCTGGTTTCCAGAATAGCATCCTTTTGATTGTTTTTTTTCTGTAGCTTTTTATCTGCCACTAAATGTGTTTATAAATTAAAGTCAGTCACCTGCTTCTGGGTGAAAGGAGGGAGGGGGAAGCTATTTTTGCTCCCTCTCTTGCGTTTTATCTGATCATAACCAAATTGTCTAAGACTTGAGTCTTTCACATGAGTGTGGGAGCACTGCGTGACTTTCGTCTCAAGGAAACTGCTTATGAGAAACCATGAACTTTTTAAGACTCCATGCCACAGGCATTTTTGTTGTTAAGCTTCCCAAATGCCTTTCTAAACTAATTGGCAATGTATATGTACAGCACTGATTTGCCTGTTGATTTCTATCGCTCAGACAGTTGATAGCCAGCTTAATTTCAGTTTCATCTGTGGATGTTATAGGATTTCATGTGTGAACTGGTGTGACTTTGTCACATGGGGAATATGGACGGGATTTGGAGGAGCAGCTCTTTTGGTCTAGCCCTTTCCATTTCAGTTTCCTGCAGTCAACAAATTCTACCTAGTTATGTTTCTATTGGAGGGAGCTGGATGTAGCACTGTCCTACTTTGTAAAAGGTAAAGAAAAGGATGTGATTAAAAGAGTTGTCTAAACCCCTGCAGGATGTCTTGGCCCTGCCCTTATGCTCCCAGGTCTTGAATGTGATGTCAGCTAGAAGTGCCTTTGAAAAGTGTAAGACCTAAAAACTTGTGTAGGTAGAAGATATTAGATAAAATCAATTTCTTTCATCTGGGATAACTGAGCAATGAAAGTTGGTGGAAGGAATTGCTTTCTGAACCGGGAGGTAGAGATCCATTCTTGGTCCGGTTTCATACAGTCTGACCTTGGTCAAGTCTCTTTTGGGATCTTTTATGGGAAATGTAAGTGCAGCAGTAGTGCTGGGGAGGTAGCAAACCAGCAGCTACCAAGGCTTTTTTCTCTAAGCTGAAGCCTGCCTTCAGCTCCTGTAAGCATGCAGCCTTCATCTTGGGTTATTGTTCTTACTAAAAGTAAATGTGCTATGTTCTATGTCTGTTCAACCTAGCCAGTGGCCACCTATCTTCACTCACTCTGCACCGATGAAGTAAATCGAGCAAGTGCTGTCCATGTGGAGTGCCACCCCTTTCAGAGAATCTGCCTCTCCCTCCCAGGGCTGGTACAGACGATGAGGCTTTGGGTCCCCACCAGTGTTGCCGGCAGCGTTGCTGGGCTGACAGGGAAGCTTGCATGTGTGGCTTGCTGTGCCTGCAGTTCTGGCAGTACTGCTCTAACTGCACTAGATGGACCTCTTACACCCTGGGAGTTGCTGTGCTGGATATATACAGGCATTTCAACTTCTTTCTGGGGTGAGGTTGGATCTGCGAGGTTGGATCTGCTGCACGCAGGACCTAGGCAAGAGCAAAAGTTTCTTAGCAGCTGCCTGTTTTGGAGGCAGGCTGGAGCCGAGTTCATCTGGTGTTGCAGCAGTGTGGTCTCTAGATCAGAGAAACTGTTAGGAGCTGGAGAGGTTCCAGCTGTACGACACGTTGCTCTTGGCCTGCTGGTCCTGCTTCCTGGAAGCAGCTGTAATCTACTGGCCAAAGCTACTAGTCTTCCACTTTCCAGTAGGGAATGGGTGCAAAGGGCTGTCTGTCACCTCCAGAATCCTCCTAACTCTTAAAAAAGTTTGTTAGTACATCAGAAATTGAAAATTTGTGTCCGTGTTAGAAAGCCAGCAAAGGGCATTGTGTTAGCAGAGGGGGGTGAAGGTGACCTTGGTGAATTTTGGTTGTGTAGGCAGAAAAGGCTAGATCCTTGCTCCTATGGAAGAAAAAAAATACCTGTCAAGGCTTGTACACTGAATAGGCTTAGGGGGCAGAGATGACACCACACTGTAGGCTGTGGGGCAAGACCAGCGGTGTGAAGAAAAGGGTACAGAGGATTAGACATGCCATGTGGTTCTGCCTGGGCTGTGAGGGGATGCCAGGGCACACCTGTGAGGGGTCTGTAGTGTGGAGATAGGTGGGAGCCTTTGTACTGAACCGCCTAGAAAAAGGAGTACAGAGCTGGAGGTGCCGCCTTCGCTTCATGGCAAATGAGAAACTGCAGTGGAAAATCTTTCTCTGCTCCCACATGAAGAAGGAGGATTCTCTCAGTTCACCCACCTGACAAGGAATGAATGATCAAGAAAGATATTTATGGAAACTTACGTTAAGATGAAACTTCAAGGGAAAAGGGCACAATCATCAGTGTCACTGACAGGTAGAAGAGGATGGAATAGAAATCCTCACTTTGTTGAGGGCTTGTTGGAGCTCTGCAGGAACTTGTTAGTAGATGACCAGCACATCCATACCCGCAGCCTGTGCCTCTGGCTCTGTTCTTCAAATTAGGTGTCTACCGTTGCCTGTTAACTGTGGGTCCCTCTTCCAGGCTTCAAGCTAGGTAGTGGTAGAGAAATGGCAGATATTTGTGCATACCCCTTTTCTCGTGGTTTAGGGATATGCATGAGAATACTGTGCTCACCTTGGTGGGCTTCTGTATGGTATACTTGCTACAAAGAGCATTTTGGGGTGAGTGGTTCCTGTAAGACCGAGGGCTAGCCTAGAGTGAATGTTAGGGGAACAACTGGTGCTCTCATCCCCAAATTTTCATCTGCAAAATTTCACTAAGCTCAGTCCTCTCCCTTGTGAAATTGTATGTCTGTACAGAGCTGTTGGGTGAGCCAGGAAGACAGCTAGGGCTTAGGAACCAGTGCCCCCTGCATGACACCCACTGGGGCTTCTGCTTCCCCCACACAGCAGTGTAATTTCCTGCTGCCTTAGGGCTTGTCTGAATCCAGCGCCTGGGGGAGGAATCACTGAACAGTGGAGGAGGCAATAACGGGAAGGCACAAGTGCGTGAAAGAAGGCTTCTCTTGTCTGTGTCCCACACTGTGAAGGCAAATGGTTTTGTATCAAGACTGTCTTCAGCCTTGCAAGCATTTCGAACGTCCACTGACAGCTGGAAGTGAAAAGCAGAGTGGTATAAACCCCACTATTCACACCGTTAGCTGGGACTGGCCAGAAGAATTTATTGAATTCAGAGCAAGCATGCTGTATTTCCAGGATGAGCTGCTACAACACGTGCTTGCAGGCTGAACCGCACACTGTCTCCACTAGCAAACACAGCGGTGGGGTTCATTAGCAGAGGGTGTGATAGGACGTGCGCCATTTTGGTGCTTTGTTTTCTTTGCCCGTTTTCCTGCACACCAGCCAAAGCTCTCACCTGGCGTTCACCATGCTCCCCTAGAACAGGTCATAGCTTCCAGAGAGACTGGCAGCAGATGAAGGGATAACCTTGCGTAATGGTGTGTTTGATACAACTGTCAGCCAGACTGGAAGAAGAATCATGATTCATTGGCAAGAATAAACTGCAGCCACCTGTATTTTATCAAACTCTTCCATTTGGGTAATCTTTTTATTGCCCCCCCCCCTTTTTTTTTTAAAAAAGAGGATGAATCCTTGAACCAAATGTTGTTAAGGGCTAGATATAGGATTAATGTTGCAGTTTGGATCTTGCTGAGTTCTAAGGAGTATGTTTGCTCTGTGTGGTTTCCAGGATTAGGCTGTAGCTGGCTTTAATCTGTGCAGATACTTGCCCACGAAACAGCTCAGTAGATCATGGACTTAGTGTGGGTTTAGCATCCAGCCGTGGACAGAAACGCAGTGGTGTGGCAGCTGAAGCTGTTCATGACAAGTGAGATGGGCCATTACTCCAAGGCTGTGATTCCTCGCCCTGTGGGGAGCAGTTTGTGTGTCAGCGCTTCCTGCCTCTGGCCTTCCCAGGACTTGTACGGCTCTTAGTATTTCCTGCTTGAGCAATAGGAGTTTATGGCCCTAGCCTTTGTGGTTGATTAGAGCCCAAGTTTGTGCCCCTGTTTTAATCAGTGCTCATTTACCTTTGGCATCCTTCAGAGGAACAGAATGGTATGCCTTTCAGTTGCCATGGAAACAGTGAGACTAAATGCACATTTCCATGGCAACCTGCCATTATCTTCAGCTCTATCTGTGGGTCTCATTTTCTGACCATGGGGGTGGGGTGGTGAAAATGGAACTTCATCTCTTAAAAAAATAAAATTAAAAAAAAAAAAAAAAGGAAAAGAAAGATGCTACCACCACCATCATCACCACCCCCTTTCCTCCTGTGGCTCAGGCTTGGGACCGAGAGAGGCCCATGCGCTGGGGCTCCAAGGTATTGTCTTCAGCTTCACCTTTCTAAAAATAGAGACATTCAGAACAATTTGATGACAATGTTCCAGCACTTCTCTGAGCTCTTTGTTTCCTCAACTAACGCTCCCAGAAAGGGCCTTTGAAGTTAATTGAACTTTCCAACGGGTTCCAAAGGTCAAAGTGTCCCAGCTCCTTTTGGTCCAAAGGGCCAAGGGTTAATTACAGAGTCTAAGACTCCAAGGAGAAGCCTTTGTCCGCTGGGACTGGAGGCACCAGGGCACATCACATTAATCTCAGGAGCAAGGGACCTTCTTGCAAGGGGGGGAGCACGGACTGCTCCAGGAGGTTGTACCTGTCAGAGAGTTAGCGATCAAAGGCGATGCTTATCTGTTTTGTGTGCAACTCAGGGGACGCAGGGCAGAGACACCAGGTGTTTGCTGTATGATGGATCTTGTAGCCCCCCCGGCCAGAAGTGCTCTTGGCCACTGCTAACATCTCTGCCTCCCCCAGCCACAGTCAAAAAAAGGACAGAATCTGCTGTACTTGAGCAATTGCACACAGCTGTTCCTTAAGCCTGTGTTCATTATTCTTGTTCTAGCTGGCTTGACCTTTAGCTAATTCCTCTTATTCACGGTCTAATCTTGGTTACTGAGGGAAAAAGCTTGTGTCTTGCACTGTTCTAGCCTGATGCAATAGAGTCATCCATGGAGAGGATGTAGTAGAGCTCTCCTTCCATATCTGCCCTGCTAGCCTTTCAAAGGTGCCGAAGCAGAGGATGATAAAGCTCTGCTCAGGAGTTAGCATGGAGGCAGATGCGGTCTTCGGAATAGGTCAGCTAGGTGAGGCAGGTGCTGTTCAAGCACAAGTCTTTTCCTTGCTGTAGTCTACCACAGCACTGATCGCGCACGGCAAAGAGCTGTCACAGTCAGCGTGGGTTCATGTTGTCTCATCAAGGGGAGAACAAAGACCAGAGAGCCCCATACATTGCTGAACTTGCAGGATTTCACCCTTGGAAGAATTACTGCCTGGACACACTGCCAGGGTTTGGTTGGGACCTATTGCTTGGAAGACACTGAGAATGGTCTCTGAGATGTGGGGACCTCCCTTCTGAGCGGAGGTGCTGAGCCCTGGGACAAACTCTGCATGGTTTGCACGGGCAGAAGTTTGCTGGAGGATGTGCTGCTCATGCTGGACCAGACTGGCCTGGCTCCATGAGGTGCCATGGCAGAGGGTATGGAGGAAGGTTTGCTGTACGTGCCCTGTGTATGAAGCAGCGGCTGCCCTTCAGCTGCTGTGGGGATCTGACCTGCTGCACGGCAGCCTGAGAGCAGGAACAGCCTGGGCTCTTCCTGCCGAGGACCACTGCGGGCTGGCAGGCTTGTGCCATGGGCAAGAACCATAAGGAGACTTGCCTGTGGACTCAGTTGTAGCCCTGCTGCTGTGCTCGCAGAGCTGCACAGCGGGGTGGCTTTAGGCTCTTCCCCTTGTGTCCAGAGCAGCTGAGCAGGCATTGACTGAGGGACCAACACGGCCCCTCGTTCAGCTTCTCCTTGGCACACAGGGTCAATTCTCATTGCCAGCATCTTGCACTGTGTCCAGGCAAGGATGGCCGTGCTCTGGCCAGTGTGTCTGGCAGGCTGCGTGGCAGGCTTCCCTTCCCCTCCCTGCCTACCCACGCATGCCTACCGCAAATTTCAGACCTGGAAGATTTGTGTTAAATATAGAAAGTTTTCAGGGAAAAGCTAATAGCGTTTGGAAAAAAGAATTCAGTAGCTGCCTTTGGTGACAAAGGCAGAAATAATGGGGCGCTGCTATTGTTAGCAGAACTTTATCTACCAGCGCCTGCAAAAGCTTAGTGGGGAGCAGGGAAACAGTGGGACTGCGTGGCAGATCCCTTGGCCTCTTAATAAAATGCTTCCTCCTGCTGCCACTGTCCTATGTTCCCAGATAACAGACACAGGCTAGAAACAGGACTGCTGTGGTAAAAGAAGTTACTTAATCCTCTTCAAGCTAAGCAAAAGTGTATCAGTGAAGAGCCAATTCACAGATCAGAGCTGAATTACATGGGAGAAAATTGTGTCTGCAAATCAAACGGAGCTCCAGCCCTGTGAGAGAGCAAAGACATGGTATGGGAGAAGGGGGAATAGCCCAGAGAGGTGCTCGGGGGTGGAAGGCAACAAGAGGTATTTGCTGAGACTCCCTCAGCTCCGCCGCAGAAACACAGGTTTGTGGATGGATGTGGCTGTCAGAAGGCAGAAGGGCACTTATAGCTGTCCAGGTATCATAAGAAGCAAAAGAACCTGGTGAGACCTGAGAGCCTCTGAGAAGACAAGAATTGGTGAAGGGATGGGGTGTTTGTGTAGAAAAAAGCAAACGGGATGGAGGAACAAAGAGTAAGCAGCTAGACTGAGGGGATGCAGGGGCTGAGCAGAGTACGTGTCTGTGGCTGTGCCCATGTGGTGGCTGTCCCCCCAAGGTACAGCCGAGGAGGTGCCAGAGCCACGAAGCCACTGACCTGCTGTGCTGTGCACTGGCTGAACTTGGGATGGCAACAGCCTGCGGGGAAGGCAAACATAAAGTGCCAAAGTTTCAGAAATGAAAACCAGACCTGCCAACAGACTGGAAAATTACCTGCTTTTCAAGGACTGGGCCCCGCTGGCCTGGAGAAAAGGCAGCAGATCTGAAAAGCAAGGGTGCATAGAGAGCCTCGGTCAATGTGTTACGTGCTTAGGAGCACGAGCTAGTTCTCCAAACGAGTAAAGGCTCCTGTTGTAAGTAGTTGAGGAACAGACTTCCGCTGCTTGAGGATGTCCTCTTCTACAATATGCTGGGAATTGCGGGTTGATGTTCTCTTGATCCGTGCTGGGTGTGATAATTTTACAGGGCAGATGAGACCACTAGAAATGTCAGGTTAGGAGGGCTTCCTGAAGACTGAGGCTTAGGGCAGAAAAGGGAGGTCCTGGGCCCCCTGGGGCTGGTCCAAACACAGAGCAGTTCAGCAGAAGGACAGCTTATTGAGAGAATTGTTTATCTCAAGACAAAATGAGGACACACCTTGCACATTGTACGCTACACTGGGCACAGAGAGGTCTCACTGCCTGAGCTCCTCACCTAATGCTCAGATGTGAAGGGCTCACTACACATGACCCTACAGGCTTCTGCCCCAGGGGAACATGATTGCATCCTCCTAGGGACGCTGATTTGTGTAGCTTCCTTTAGAGTCTGTCCTCCCTTTGCCCCCTCCCCTCCTGCTCCTGTTTTCCAGAGGCATTTGATTTATACATACTCATTCCCTTCCTCACAGGAATGAGTTTTGGTGCGTGTCGGTTGCGTGAGAGAAAAATTGATAGAGCAAGTTGCAGAGCAAAGCAGCTGGGATCTTTCTTAGGAGAGCTGCAGTCGTTAATTATAGGAGTCTAACTAAACCCTGGCTCAGGCAAGAAACATTTTCTAGATCTCCCTCCTTTCTTTTTGTACCTCCCTGCACAGGTTGTCACATCAAAGCCAGGATTCAGGGACGAGTCAAAACGATACCCACCTTTTTGAACAAAAATGGGATGCCGAGTGCCAAGAAGCAGCTCCCTTTCTGGCTCCCTCCTCTCCCAAACTGGTGCGAGGGGCACCTCACCTCTCCCCTGCGAGGGCTGCAGACAGCACTTGTCTGTCCCTTGGGCTTGCTCCTGCTCCTTCCCTGCCTCAGGCAGCGTGGTGAGTCAGCTGCTGCCTTACTAAAGCCTCTTGGGTCTGATCTGAGCGCCAATCTGCTCTCCCTGGCTCCGGTCTGTGCAGCCTGGCCAGTATCTCGGGATGGCAGGTTCCCCAGGGGTCCATTTTATTAGTAGAGTCACCACAGAGCTGGGTATTTCAGTCACAAGCAGCCTCACGTGTGCATCACGGGCAGAGCCAGCAGCACTGGAAGGGATTTTCTCTGCATAAATTTACCCCAGAGGAAAGAGAGTGGGGGAAGAGAAGGAGGAAACATAACCTGGGTGGCCTTAAAAGCCTAATACTTGCTTGTGCCTCTCTGATATGTTTCTGGTTGATGATCCCAGCAGTGGCCGTGCTATTGCCCCATTTCAGAGACTGCCTGCACAGATAACCTCGTCTTAACATCGCTGGCTTGCTCACAACCTTTGCTTATGTCACTTCATAACCTGTAATACTGAGATAAGAGTGCTTGCCACAGCGGGAACCTGCCTGCATGAACAACTAAGAGATACTAAGAGGAAAGAGGGCCACGAACATACCTAGGGTAGATAAAGCCGATTTGGTCTCTTTGCAGAAGAAAGTTGTTATGTGTTTTCCTCAAAGTTTCATGAGGCTGCCAGGAGATGTGTGTGCCTAGCCAAGGGAGGTACTGTCATCAGAAGCTGATTTTGGTGCCCCAGAAGGATACTCATGGCCTTCTGCTGGGGCTTGGGCAGGGAGAGAAAGGAAGGGGGGCACTGGCTCGCTAATTAAGAGACTTTCTCTTTCTGCTGCTTTTCTGCTGCTTTTCTGCTGCTTGGAGGGGGAGGTAGAACCCATGCCTGATGAGAGCCTCTTGCCTATCTGAGACCTCTCTTAGAAGCTGCTATACATTAAAAAAAAAAAAAAGAAAGAAAGAAAAAAATCCACCAGCGCTTTGATAGTCCTCACAAGAAAGTGAAACAGAAGAGCCTTTGAGCTGCACGTATAAGAAAATCCTCTGTACATCACTGAGGGAAGAAAGGCTGGCGGAGCCGAAATCTGGCAACAGTCCCCAGCTGGTGAGGGAGGTGCTTTTCTGCCGCGAGCTCCTCTCACGACTGATGCAGAGAGAGAGAGAGGAGAAGCACAGGATCTAGGCACTAACTGGTGCCTCAAACCCACCAGGGTGTCAGCGGGATGGGAACGGTGAGCCAGTGCTCATCCTCTGCCTCCACACAAGGGCTTGGCCCCAGGTTGGCCCCAGCTGAGGCACCCAGCCTTGCCACATCACCCCTCCTCCTGTGGGATCTCTTCCCGCTGCAGAAGCCTCCTGGCCAGGCAGCATCCCCCTGCTCTGCATCCCCTAGGGTTTCCATGGCAATCGGTGGTGTCAGCCATGTGGGGAAGCCGATGGAGGGAAATGAAGCTTTCTCCCCATCCTGGGCCAGCGGTGGGGTTGGAGGAGCATCCTGATGCTTCTGATGGAGGTAGCAGTACCCAGGCTGCCCCGGTTCACCCCCAGCCATGCCAGGGTATAAAGGTGGAATGGGAGTGCGTAGCCCCCAGGGGCTGTGCAGGGGAGGTTTTGGGGGACTGCACGCATCCCAGAGCCAGCCCCACACACCCCTTGCCCTAGCAGGGCACCCTCTGGGAGCTACTGATACCGAATGGATGCTACCCCTGATTTTGTGTCCTCTCCTTCCACAGCTCCATCTCCTTCCCCCACAGCCTGCTCCATTTTCCCCTCCTTGGCACACTGTCAGTCAATGAAGTCAGAAATTAATCTTTGGCTTTAATGGAAAACACAGTGTGGGGGTCGCAGAGGCACAGGCAGCCTTGAAAGCAGCATTTCTATTCCCAGGATAAGGGAACGAGGCACTGGAGTAAAACTCCAGGGAGGGAGAGAGGGGTCAGGCAATGGAGGGGAGTGCAAATATCCAAGGCAGTGCCCCAGCAAGAAGAGAAGGAGAGTCCCAGGAGAGCTCCCCGTGCCCTCAGCACCACGGGGAGAGTGGATTTCACCTTCTGCTAACCATTCCCACCCCTCCCCACACAGACAGGAGGAAGGGGGAGACCTACCCATTCAAACCAAATGGAAAACTTGGGGGGGCACTTTCAGAAAATAAAATAAAAATATCAATTCAAATCCCCAAAGTTTCACATTATTTAGCATTTTAAAAAAATTTTAAAGATAGGTCAGCTTTGAGATAGAACTGTCATGTTGAAAGAAAGCCAAGCTACTTCATTTAGAAAGTGTCTAAACAAAATGTTTTGACATTTTCGGGAAAAAATTATCCCATACATTTTCAGACAAAACTTGCTAACAAATGTGACTGAAAAGTTTGGCATCCTGAAAACTGCACTTCGAGGCAAGCTTGGCATGTGCCAAACACGTTTCATACGCTGCTGGGCACAACCCAGGCATCTGAAGCGCGGCAGTGCTGGGCAGAGCCTGGGGAGCTGCCCGGGGAGCAGAGCTGCCCAGAGATGCTTGACGCAGGCTGGGCAGGTCCTGGCCGTGCCCAGGGCAGCTCTGTGTGGCTGCCTTAGGGTTTTTCACCCCAACCCGGCTCCTGCCAGCACCTCTCTGCCCACGGTGGGAAGGATGGCACAAGTACCCACAGGTCGATGTACCTGCTCCTGCCTTTGGCTCAAGCCATGGCTCTGCTGCAGGGGTGAAAACTGGGGCCCTGATCATTTTTAGCATATGATGGTGGGGAAAGAAACTATAAATAAGCCAAAGCCATCCTTCAATGGCTCGTGCAGTGTGGGGAAGAGAAACATGGAGGGTTCTGGCATAATCATGTTCCCAAAAGGGGACTCTTGGGTAGCCTAAGTGCATGATTTCCTGACAGGAGAGATAGGAGCAGGCACAGGCACAGACTACTGTATCCCTGCCTGGCCTATTGACAACTGTACATGCTTTTCAGCAGCAAGATTAGATGTCAAGAGGAAATTGCCATTTACAATGGCAGCGTACCAGCGTATGCCGAGACTGCCGGTCTCTTGTGGCACCTCTGCTCCGGGCACCAGCTGCGGAGCAGCACCAGCTTTGGCTGCCCACACCCCTCTCCCCCATCCACAGCCTCAAGCCCCTGGCACCTTAGAGGGGCTAAGGGCACATGTTGGGGGGGGACTTCACAATTTCCCACGCCAGGCAGGGCTGGGTTTTCTGGGCTTGTTTCCACCTTGATAAAGCAGATCTTTACAAGGTATGCCCTTGAGATGGGAGGGTGATCAAAGCCGGTGCCAGGCAAGACCCTCTGCATCATTTCACGGCTTAAATAGCTTAACGCTCACCCCTCTCAATAACCTGTTCTGGCACACAGGGAGACCTGAGAGTCTCTGACCTATTTCCATGAATTCAGTATTTTCCCATCTTCACCACTTCTGCTCCCACAGCCCTGAGGAGGGAAGGAGGGGCTTGGCGGAGGAAGTGTGAGGAAAATGCATCTGCAAAGGTAAGAGAGAAAAAAGCAAGCAGCAGATGTGACTCGAGCTGTCTGCAAATCCCCAGAGGGACCGGAGGACTGCTGAAAACATCTTCTCTAAAGCAACTCGCTCCCGGGAATGCCTCATCTCACTGCAACAGGCTTGACACCAGCGCTCCCAAACCAGCGGCTGCGGGAAGGCAGTGGGAGCATGATGCGTGCCCTGAGGACCTCTCAGCCCTGACAGCTGCCAGGGACTTTTTCATTAAGTCAAAGCAGGCTTCAGAGTTAACATCCTTGCCTTCTGGGGGGCTGAGACATCCCCCAGGGCCTGGCTGCTCCAAACGAAGTCATACATAGCAGCAAGAGATAGTGATAAAGCTTCACCCCGGGGCACAGGTCTCTCTGTAGTCACTCCTGCTTTAATAGAAAATACCGCAAGAAATAAAGCTGGCTCCTGCTCACAGCCTGGGCCAAGGCTCCTTGTAGCAGCCAAGGACCACGGATCAGTATGAGGTGGCCACCGTGGCAGCTGTGTAACCTGGAGCAGAGGGACGGAGAGGCAGAGCAGCTGCACTCACTGTCCGCCTGGCTCCCAGCGCCGCTGCCTGCGAAGCCTTTCAGAAGAAAACGCTGTTTGTTCTGACATTTAGAATAGATTAAAAATCGTTACAGGCTCTTCTGGAACATTTTAGAAGGTGAAGCTATTGATTTAAAAACTCAACATCAGTTTTGTAAAAGAGGTGAAGTCTCCCTGGCTTCTACTTGTGAACACCAGCACTTGGTCCTGGCTGATGGCAGGAGGATGTTTATCACCACGCCGCCCTCCGTCCCTGGTTCAGCTCTGCCCTGTGCCTTGCGCAGGGTTGTGTGAGGGAGCACTCAACTCCCCAAAAGCCCCCCAGTATGCGGAGGATGCTCAACCTCTTCCATTTTGTGGCTCCATTAGGGACTGGTGGTGTTTTTACGCATTTCACGTGCCTAAAAACAGCACCACGTGAATCTGCTGCTCTTCACTGCCTGCTGCTGGCCATGTTGCAGATGCTCCCAGGTCCCAGCATTGTGCCACCTTAGCCAAGCCACTGCCCTCACCTTCCCAAGGATTGCCCAGGGTGCAGGATGCAGCACTGCCAATGCCCCCCAGTCACACAGTCCCAGCTTACGCTCCGACAGGCTGGAAATTGTTTTTATTTTGAAAATATTGAAAAATTTATGAAAAATATATGAAAAGTATTTTTATTTGCAGCTCACAGAAACACACCTGTAGACACTTGGCCCCAAGGAGGGATGTCAAAGTCCATGAGCTGAGGAATGAAGTTGTAAGGGCTGACAGCACTGTCTGTGTGCCAAGTGTTCATGCCATCAGGGAAGCAGTGGCCCGGTCCTCAGTGCCCCACGTCTTCTACTCCCCGATCCCCTGGCGTTTTGCACACTAAGAACCCTGTGTTCAAGGAGTGACTTCACACCTGCTGTCATTTATATCTCCTCCTGACTTTGCTGCCTCTACCTCAGGTGCCATTTCCCTTGGCACAGCGTAGCATCCCTCTCTGGCTCATCCTGCTGGTGGCAATTAATAACTTCGCCGGTTTCAGTCTAAGCACAGGCAAGGGTCCTCCTCTTCATGCCTCCTCTTCCTACCTGCACACTCGCTTGCTCCAGCTTTGGTTGAAGAGTTGGAGAGCTGCCCAAATTTTCCCCATTTGAGCTTTGCCATGTTGGCTGCCAGGACTACCAGGACCCTTTCTTTCCTTGCCAGTCAGCTTCTTTGGGAGATGAAGGACATTCAGTCTACTTGGTGAGTACATGGACTTACTGGGTACCTCCGACCACTGTTGAGGTCAGAGATGGTCAGGTGCATGTGTCCCTGCCGTGAAATGGCCTATCTGCAAGAGCTGGCTGTGCTGTGACACAGCCCATTTCACATGGCCCTGTGGCAGCAAGACAGCCAAAAAGCAAGGGGACTGGTGGGGACTTGGTCCTGAAGGATTTAGGCAATACCTCCAGTGAAGACTTTTTGTTGCGCTGAGATGAGGCACCAAAGACATCACAGCAGTGCTACACCCAACACAGGGTGACAGCCAAGCTGTTGCCAGCTTAAACAGCCCCATGTGCCATGATGGCTTCAGCTTGACTCTGATTTTCTTTACCAGTCTGGGTGTTTTGCACTTGTGATGAAAGAGCAGAGATGGTGAGGTGCCGGGTACCGCCGGCCCAAGCAGCGAGGGCTCGGGACCCCTTGCTTTCCAGGTGCTCAGTGGGAGGATGAGCATCTCATACTGCCCCAAGCCCCCACCCGGTGCTCACTGCCAGATGCCAGCCAGCTGTGCTTGGGCACTGCACAGGGCTCTCTGGGGACATGACGCCTCCCTGGCTGAGCTCCTCTAGTATCCCTATGCACCCTGGGAGCAGGCAGGTCCCCCCTGTGGTGACATTAATGCAGCAAACTGCAGCAGTGCTCAACCCCCCAAACTTCTTCCCCTGTCAGCAAAAGTGAAATGAAATTGCCTCCACTGCCGGCTCTGGTGCGAGCTCGTATCTCTTGGCCCCTAATCAGGGCAGATATGAAATTTCTTATCTGTTAAGTAAAACGGTGCTGCACTTCAATCCATCCAATTATTTTTTCCAATAAGTGTTTCTACTTGGGCTGGTGGGGGTGTCAAACCAGGACACTGCGGGAACTCGCACAGTCAGCAGTGTGCTGGCAGCAGGGGTCCCACCTCAGCCCAGCACCCTGCACAGGACCAGCCAAGAACACACCAAAGCACATTTTCTCCCAGCCAGCATGACCCAAAAAGGGACATGAGGTGGGGTGCTGTGAGGATCAGGTAGGCAGGCAGGACCTTTGCAGCTTGCTGCCCACCGAGGACATGTCCAGGAATCTGTCCCACGTGGCCGCAGAGTGGTTCCCCACCTTTGGCCCAGAGTAGGGACACTGCAGGCTGCAGGCGCTCTGCTCTGCACTCACAAAGCAGAGCTACCCTTGAAGACCTGTTCAGAGGAGACTCGTCCACCTCCAAGGGGGGGTCTGTGCTCAGCCCCAGAGCCTGGGGACCGCCTCTAGTGAGCACTCATCTAAGACCACGGGAGCCAACCCAACAGAGACAGCAAAAGCCAATGGCAATGAAGCAGCTTTCCCGTCCTGGGTCAGTATTGAGCCCCGTCCAACAACATCCAATGCCTGGATCACCCAGCTCCCGCATTTCTCCGTTCCCAGCAAGGCAGCTATCCACCACTCCTCTTCCTTGCCCATTGGAAGTCAGCGATGGTGTGACTAAGTGTGAGGGAAGATCAGAAAAGCTGGTCTGGCCACATGCGGCATTGATGTGTGGGCATCTGGAAGCTCCAGATGGGGATGGGGGCACAGATGCAAGGGAGGTGGCAGAGGAGGAGGAAGAAAGATGGGACCAGAACGTGGGAGAAAGGAAACAGGAGTCCTGCAGAAAGGAGAAAAGGGAGATGAGCCAGAGGAAGAGCTCTGGAAGGAGAAGTGACAGGGGAAGGGAGCAAAGGAGAGATAAAAATGAGACAAACGGAGTCATCCCAGATGAGTCTTCCCTGCATTGTCCTGCTTGCAGTCACGCTGGGGAGGAGCCCTGGCATTGATTTACTGGGTACTGCAGTACCCACATTTACTGGGTACTGCAGCCCCCTACCCATTACCCCTGTAGCCATCTCTGCACCCCAAGACACTGGCTGGGAGGGGGTAAGGCCTCCTTTCTTTGATGCTGCTCTGCAGGCTGAGCAAGCTCCCTGGGAGGGGTGCCCACAGCTCAGGCTCCCACAGTAGCGGGGCTAAAGACAGGGTTGGGGACAGTCCCATCTGCCACTGGGGACTTTGGTGCTGCTTAGGTGCTCAGGGTGGCCCCCATAAGGTTTTACTTCCCTTCCTCTCATGCCTCATTGCTTGCGCACTGTTGCACTCCCCTGACACCCCTCTGCTCTCCTAAATCCCCTGCATCACTCCCCCTGCTCCCTAAGCCAAGGCTCCCCCATCCCAGTGGCTCTGGCAAAGCTGCTCCTGGGCCCTGGTCCCCAACTCCTCTAGCCCTTATGGGGTCACCTTGCAGGGACAATGTGCTGTGCAGTGCCTCGTGCATCCCGGGCAGGGGGTGAAGGGTGCCAGTCCTCCCTGCAGTCTCCTGGATCCTTCCCAGCACCTCGCTGGACCCAAAAGATTCAAACGGGAACCGAAGCCTCTGTCTTGTGTGGGGGTGAGCAGGCACCAGCTACAGCTTTCACTGCTAAAATCTGTGTTTTCAAGCAGGTGATGGTAGTGGCTGCAGCGGGCCAAAAACCAGGGACATCCCCTGCGACAGCAGCTCCTACAGCGAGCACCTTCACAGGCCACTACAGCAGTGGCAGAAAAAGGATGTTCAGATGGAGCGAGGGACACAGCCCCTGCTAGCCCTGCTGCCCTCCCTGAGGCATCAGGCTCTGTGCCACCTTCACAGGGTCCGTGCGGTTTGCCTGAGAACAGCCAAAACACTGGGAAAGTAGAAGCCAAGCCTCAGCTTCACAAGATGACAGCAATTTTTTTCTTTTCCCCAACCTTTTAATAACGCCAATAAAAAATGCAAAATAATTCAGTGCACTTCAGCAGTTAACATGCGTACAGTCACCACTTAACTGGGAAACCGTTCTCAGGGAAGGATTTGCAAGCTTCTGCGTTAGCAGGAGAAGAAAGAAAAGCCTGTTCATTCGGGGCAGAAAAAGTTGCTAACTATCTAATTGATAGAAATAGCGATTGACATTTTTTTTTCTCTGTTCTTCTGAATTCCCGACTTTGAGTGAAATATGGAGTCTTTCCTTTCTGACTGAGGTTGTGTGAAAGGTTTGGGAAGAAAATCCAGCATCTTTGCTCTCTGACATAAGGCAGGAGGGTAGGAACTCTGCCCTGAACCAGCAGCTCCTGTGGGATGCTTGGCACTTACTCTGAGCTGGCCGCAGAAGGGAAACCTCGATTAAATACCTGTCGGACTCAGGGGCCAGGCGTGCGAGCACCGGGAGACTACCCTGGAAAGGCAGCCTTGTTCCTGGGAAAAGCAACGCTGGGCAATGCAGACTTTCTCTGAGGTGCTTCCCACCATTTTCTAAAAGGCTTTCTCTATTTAAATGTTAGCTGCAAAATGGATTTGCTCTTGAATCCTATGACCGAGCAGCGGGGAAATTAATACAATAAAAATGTAGCTATGTAGAGCAGTTCTCCGCTGACCTCTCAGCCTTCCTCTGACGGGAGGCTTTGAGTTTGAATGGGATTAATTGGGTTTCTTTCCCCATTAAAGAGGCAGGCTTCTGCTCACCCCCTGCCCGCCTACGGCTGAGCCGAGCTTATGCCATGTCCTGCCTAACACTGCTGACACTGCCGGTGTGGAAACAACGGGCTGGAGAAAATCTAATTTTGGGAATAGGCAGTTCCTGATTTTCTGTCATCAAATTCCAGCCTGAGGGGTTCATTTTGACCCAGGGTCATGCAGCATCCCGAATCCTTTAATACCTCTGGGCGCTTCACCAAAGAACCTCACAGGGAGCAAGGATTTTCTGGAGGAAGGAATGAGGTGCTAAAGCCTGTCTTCAATATCTGAGTCACAATATGGACTAAAGCATTTTTTTTCCGCTCTTCTTTTTTTTCATTACTTTGCGACACATTATTAGAGCAAAACCACCTGTGAACGAAAACCACCTGTGAACAAAAGGGAGCGATTCAATACCTTGAAACCTGAAGCCAGTTGGCCTGATGGAAGAGCAGTTTAAATGCTAAGGGAAATATCTCAGGTAGCGGCTTCATTTCAGATGGAAACCCCATATACATCATCAAAAGTAACCAGACAGTTATGAACTGGCTTGGCCCACAGAAAAGAGACCCAAAGTGATGGAGACAGCCTATTTCCCCGAGAGACCAGCCCCTAAAAAGAACTGCAACACACGTGTTGCAAAAATGTCTCTTTTTTGCACACAGCACATGCTGGTAAAGGTCCTCCTGACATGACATTTCAAACAATTGCATTTTAGACAAGCCCAGCTCAAGAGCACACAAGGGAGGCGTTGCTCTGGGCTCTGCTCTAAATAATGCATGTTGGTTGTTTCGCAAAACGACTGCGGGTGACGTCCCGTTTGTCAGCCTGGCGGCGCCGTGTGTGTGATGGTCCCTCAGCTGCTGCTGTCGGGGACATCCTCATCCGAAGGAATGGAGGCCACAGTGTAAGAGCATCTGCATCGTCGGGGAAAACAGCATGCCAAGAATTGTGGTCCTAAATTTTAAAAAAGACAGTTTAATGAGAAAGAGTTTGCTTTAATCAAAAACAAAAACCCATGTGACCTCTGGCTAGCAGCCACTCCCAGGTAATGCGCAGATTAGGGAGCCCATGGGCCTGATGCTCCATGCCAAGCCCTCTCCTGCTGTGCTTGGATGTTATTCAAGCCTAATACATGTTCTTCCAAAAAACAGGGTGCAGACGTGATGGACAGCCACACTGCACTGACTATCTTTACCCCTCACCAACCACAAAAGCCTTTGGCGAGGCGGCCAGGGCTGCCTCCCCCCTGCGGCACTGCACGGCAGCCATCTAAGAAACTGCTCATCCTCCAGCAGAGATGGTGCGGGGCTGGGACCCACGTCCTGTCCCAGGGCCTAGGGGGGACAATTCCTCCCAGGTCCCAGAGAGCCCACTTTCAAGAGCAGGACCTACACTCCTCCTGCTGTTTGCAGACACGCGGGGGTGTGGGGGAATGCTAACCGTTGGCTTGTCACTTTGACAGCAATGTTTTCTTGATGGCCTGTCAACTGCTGATAACAGCAACGTCCTCACGGTTAGGAGCACAAGTCCCAGCATAATAAATCCCATGTTCTTGTCTAAGGTTGCGTGGTGGAGAGAGATGAAATTGGGTCATTGCTGCTGCAGATTTGTCGGCGAAGTTGGGGGCACATTCAGCAGAAAGCTGGTGGCTTGCAAAGGCTCTAATCCCACGGCTTTGATGGGCCTCACAAATGTATCATGGCGTTGATGAGTTGCTGGGCTGGGGCAGTGAGGTGTGCAAATCTCTGAGGGCAAAAAGCAGAGAGGAAATAACACACATCAATGTCCTCTAACGAAAGCGCAGAGGAGGGACTGCTTCTTTAGTTACCATGATGGCTGGTCAAGAAGCACTGGATTTGGTGCAAGCCACGTGTTGGAAAGCAGATCCAGGTAATGCTTCTGCACGCCCCAGGGAAGTAGTCTCAGGAAAGGATGGCTCCTGCACAGAGGGTAGAGGCAGAATCAGGAAAGCAGGTGAAGAAAGCACCCCCCTGCCTCCTGCACCGCAGAGCCATGGTGGAATCAGTGCTGTGAAGAGCAGCCTGGTCATATACATTTTCACAGCACTGGGGGCTTCCCAAGGACTGAGGGTAATTCTGCTTTTGGAAAGGCAATGGTTTTAATCAGAAACGGCTTTCAGAGTATGTTCTGTCCTATCTGATGAACCCCTTTGCCTATTAAGGCTGTTTCACCAGTGTACAAGGGAAATCACTGAGTGAGAAGACACCCGTGGACACAGAACTTAATTTTCTGAAAAAGGCTGATGGTGTGTGTTCAGGGCTGAGAGACAATAAGTCCAACCAGCCCTGGAGCCCCACCACCAATCCTAATCAAGTAATCTCTTGCCGCTGCAGAATCCAGATGTAAAAATCTCTGGGCTAGTGTGTCCCGCTTTAACCCGGCCTTAGCTTCAGATGCCCCTCTTTCTACTACCCTGGTCCACTCCAGGCTGGCAAGGGTTAAATAAATTGTTTTCTATGACAGACATATCTTTTTCTACTTACCAGGGCATAGTTTCAGAGGAAATCCAGAGACCACACGATCTCTGATGGTCTATATGGACTTTGAATCTTACAGACTCTGATCTATAATAAGGGCTCTGAATCAGAGAGCTGTTCCTGCTGTGTGTGTAGGCTATTTCTGCACCTTATTATTGTTTCCTGTGCCCCATGATGTCCACCACCGAGTTCACATCCAAAATTGTTTTGATAGTCAGAAGACAACCAGGAATAAATACAGCATCCCAGGAAGAGAAGTGGGGCTGAATAACTAGAGCTTTGGGTGTGCACCCTTGAAGGAGAAGAATGGGTTGGGTTATAGCTTCATACATCAAATGAGCAGTGCACGCTCTGCATGCTTGTACTGAAAAAAAAAAAAGAGACGGCGTAAGAGCTGTAGAGATCTTGGAGAGACTGTAAATCCAGGAGAATAACCTCTTTTATATATATTGGTACTCTCTACTTCTCTGCAAACGGCCAGGATTTCAGCAGCACAGAGCTGTGCTAAGCCTAGGAACGAGAGCCCAGGGAGCCAGTGGCACGGGTGTGCGCTCTGGTGGTGTCATCCTTTGAGCAAGAGGCTGGACAAGAGTAAATGTGTTAGTAAACCGCTAGAGCCTGCCAGATATATAAACTAAGGATCCTGAGATCCTGGGTGCAGCCAGACCCCATGTGAAGATCTGTAGCTTTCGGATTCACAAGCATAAGTATCAGTTTATCAACTTTTTATAGAGAATTTGATCCATATGAATGAAGCCACTGAGCCTCCAAACTCCACTGTTTGCTCTCATTCCAGAAATTCAAGTCGTTTTGAAATACATTCTTTTTTTTGCAGGGATTCCTGAAACACAAAAAAAAAGTCTTGGAAGTTTTCCACTATTTCATTCCTCAGGACAAGGCTGACCAAAACTATACCACATGGTAGACCCAGCACCCCTCTGCTTTTTTGAGTTGTCCTTCTTGAGAAGACACTGGAATAGCACACTCCATTACTGGAGATGCCCAGAGATGTTGGTTCTAGGTGTCTGTCCTTGATAGGACTTCCACACCCTTGGGCCACTGCCATGAAGATGGCCGGCCATGGGATGACCTGCCATATGCATGTCACACCTCACCCTTGCAGAGAGCTGCATGTGCTTTCCAGAGAGGAAAGAAAACAGAGGACTGGCCTACTTGCTCCTCAGCGCCAACATAACAGCGACCACTGGCTTTGTGGGTCTCACACACAGTGGTTGGAAGCCCAGTGGCATTGTAGGAGTGGTGGGGAAGCATTGAAATGAGGAGTATGTGGTGGCCTCCTGAAAGTGTTCAAGAAGTTTTCTTTCCATCTATTGAAGGCACTCACTGGGAGATGTGTCTGACTCAGCCAAAACAGCCCATGGGTGACGGCAGACCTCAGGTTGTAAGACCCAACTTGGAAACTGTTATGAAGACGAATGGTATGCGTCACATCAAATCAGCACCTTAACAGCTAGCAGCGGCTTAGCAGAAAGATTTGTTCAAACAATGAAGCGAGCCCTGTGTTCTTCAGGAGGAAGAGCATCTGTTCATGAACGCTTGACTAATTTCTCATTATCTTATCGAAACAGCTTATACCACTGGAAAAGCATCTCCAGGACGGCTAATGTTCAGCCAACAGTTGGCTACCTGCTTTGATTTACTGAGATCATCAAGAATGACACATGCGATGTAGGAGCAGTATTTCAAGAGGAGAGACAGATAAAAACCATTTGAAGAGGAGAGACAAGTGAAAATCACTCCTTTAAAGTGACGACAAACAGAATGAGCAGGAGAAGAGCTGGTAGCTCTGTGGGGCCTGACCTGTAGCTGTGGCCCAGCTGTGAGATACTGGGCTGGGTTTGTCCAGGGACTGCTTGGCTCGACTTCCAATAAATGTACCAGCTCCCTGGAGTCTGGGTAAGGTGAAGGTGGGAGTTTCTGTGTGGGGCTATGTGAGCTATGCCTGTCTCGCATGGCCTTTGCCATGCCGTGGTCATATCCATCACCATGTTTGTCTGCTCCGTCAGCTTCCCCGCTAAACGGCTGCTCCCCTTGGACTTCCCTGGTATACTGTGTGCTGTGGCCGAGGTCCAGCCTCTGCATGCACTTCCTGCGAGTCAGCCCCCTGCCACCTCAACAGCAGGCTGGAGGCAGAGGAGTGTCAAACTTTGGGCTGAATTTTATATTGCAGACTCCAGATCTGCAGTGAAAAGGTTTGTTACTGCTCCCACCAGGAGAGTCAAGCTCAACTATGGTTGGTCCCTGGGGCCAGTCCCCTTCAGTGATATTTTCCTTCAAAGCATAAAGGAGGGGGTGCACTCTGCTTGTGTCCCTCTCACTCGTTACAGAGCCCAGTGATTTGTTTCAGCTTCTCCATCTGTGTCACAGAGATAAAGCGATTTGCCTATCACTGCAGAGCACTTGGCGATGGCTGGGTGGAAAGCACTCCGAGAGCCAGCCCTCACCTTGCTCCAGCTGTAACATCACAGCTCCCAGAAGGAGCTTAGCCGGGGGAGCCGGCCCTTTCTGCCATCCTTCATCACTTTTGCATCTGCTGGCACAACATGGACGCTCCCCGAACACGCTGAAGCTCCGTTGCTCTGGCTGCAGAAGAGCTGGAAAAATGAAATATGCCTGGGGTGTGAGGGGAGGAGGGAAGGGGCAGGGAGGGAACGGGCGCCTGCTATTTCCACGTCTCGGGTCTTTCATCATCATTACAGTTGTAAATGACAGTATACAATTTACCGAGAGATAGAAGTAAGGAGGAAGCAGAGGGGAGAGGCTGGAAGAAGAAAGCGAGAAGAGGTAGAGAGCAAGAGGTAAAAGAAATATGGGTGCAGTTTAGGGAAATAAAATAACAAGCACAAAGAAGAACAGTGCCAGACTTCAGAAACAACTGAGGGAAAATTCGGAGGGATGGAGAGAAACAGGATCTGGCAGGGCAACAGGGGAGATAGGAGAACAGTTCTCTGGGAATTAGCTGAAAGAGGTAGAAGCTGGCTGCTTCCCTGGTGCTCAGGAGTACTGATGGTTTATTGATCGAGGGAACCTAACATATTTCATCCAGCAATATTTCATGGCTGGGAAAGGCAGCTGATGTTTGGGAGGAGAGGGAGCGGGGGCTGTTGGCAGCCTGCCTTCTGGCTTCAGGCGGCAGCAGTGTTCATAGGGTTAAATCTGGGTTGCAGAATGCAGAGAGAGAGGACAGGGATTTAGGAGTCATCCAGCCTGATGAGCCAGCTTTTAGAAACAGAAATAAAGGCGTTAACAGATGCAGAGAAACACAAGGGACAGAGAAAAGTCATTTGTCTAAGAGATTTGGCAGAGCAGGGCTTCCCGTAGAGGTCGAGCAACCACCTGAAGCTGCAGCCTGTGAAAAATGCACTGATACTTACTAGATGAAGAAATATTTTCTACTTATATAAGCCTCATGAAAACACATACAAAAACACAGCATCCGCAAATGCAGGCAGAGAATCTGAGATGCCTGCACTGAAATTAAAGTGACCTAAAGGATAGACCCAAGGCACTTTGGTTGACATTTGAGGGTCAGAAAATACTATGGTATCTGGGGTTCAGCTCCCTGATTGAGGCACTTCGTTAGCTTTTTGGACAAATGTCTCTAATCCCTTGACTTGATCCCAGTCCTTGGCCTGCAGAAGCGCCCGGCTCTCCTGCTGCGGCGTGGCATGGCCCTTGCAGAGCTCACATAGTCAGCTCCTTCCATTTAATTTCTCTGTTTTCCAGCCTCAGAGTCATCTTCTCCTTTCAGCAACCCACAGGTTTTTTATCCCGGCTGCTGATGTCAGGGCTGTGAGCACTGGCTCTCCCTGCCAGCTGCCTGCTCGCCGCCAGAAGGGGCTGCATCTCCGGGCAGGTAACTGCAAGCCCTTGGGCAACTTCTTGGGGTGTTCTCTCAATGGCTCGGTGAGTGTGGATTTTGAAGGCCAAAGCGCCACCAGATGCCAGCCGTAAGTCACAAGCAGCCCACGGGGCTTTGCACAAGTGTGCAATGAAACACAGGCCGTGGCAAGAACAGAGGGTCTCGTTGGGTGAAGCACAGAACTGGGGCTGGTTTTCTTCAGCAGTGGTGACCTCTGGGTGACCTGGGGCATCTTGGGTGCCCTCTTGCTGCATGAGCAGAGGCCACAGTGCCACGAAGGGGATGGAGTTACACATGGCTGCTTAGCACGCTGTCTGAAGCCAGGAGGGTGGGCAGCAGATGCCCAGGGTGGCTCCCATGTTTGCCTGCCAACCTCATTCTCCTTTCACATAGGCAGTGAGGTCTGCAGGCAGCCTGCAAGCTGGATCTAGTCTCCAGGATGCTTCCAGCCTGGAGGGGTCTCGGGAAGCTGAGCACCAGCCCAGCTCCCCAGGCAGATGCTGCAGTATCCTGCTGTCAGCGATGCAGCTGAGGTCCTTGGGAGGGACACAAGTGACAGCCCCCACAGCTGGTAAGGAGCTGGGGTAGCTCCATCACATGCACAAAGTGTTTTCTCCTTTGCACCTCCAGCCTCTGAAAGCAGGGAAGGGTGGACAATCACCACCGGACCCCTGGCTGAGCGAAGCTGTTGGCTTCTGTCCCCATGTAAGACAGGCGGCAACTGCTCCCCACTGACGGCTGCGCTGCTCCGAGGCTTTTCTGGGGAGCGACTTCGTGGAATGGCAGATGGACTAGGAACAGGCTGGGATGGCAAGGACGAGCCCTGTGGGGTCATGGGGACCAGACTGCCCTGCAACTGCAGCATGACTGTGGGCTGAGCTGTCAGGGATGGCAAGCGGGGGAAGCACCCACAGACAGGAGCAAGCCCATGTCTGGGTAGGTACATGAAGGAGGCTGAAGAAAGGAGAGAGAGTGAAGCACGAGCATTAGCTGGGCATTTTGCAGCAGCTGTAGCTCCGTGCTGCCTCCTTCACCTGCCCTCCTCTGCCTCAGCACTGAGACTCTTGGAAAAGGCAAGGAGCTATAGGAGCCAAGCCATGGGGAGTTGGAGGGGGCCCCACCAGCTCCACAGCCCATCACACCCTGGGAGCTCTTGTTCACAGTGGACTCCAACACCAGGTTGTCCCACTCCTCAGACCTGGCCTTAAATTGGTGGAATTCCTCAGCCTCTGCAATGAGGCACTTTTCCTGACTGTGATCCTTCACACTGGCTTTTTATACAACTCTTAATGAATTTCAGGGTTTGCCCCTTGTAGAGCCTGGATTAAACAGAATTTTAATGAATATTAAGAGTAATACCTTTAATTGAAAGATAGCCTCCGTCTGAGGTGAAATCTTGGCTCCACAGGAGTCAGTGAGAAGCTTGCCAATAACTTGCTTGAGCCAGAATTGTACCCATTAGCGTTCAGGGCTCTAGCTTTTTCACAGGTTTAAAGAGAAAATGCCACAATTTGTTGTAATAACCCAGCTCCCTTTAATGAGCAAATTAAAGGAAGTTGGTGCAGAGCAGGAGGGAAAAATGGGATTGCGAGAAGAATGCTAAAAACCTACTGTACCAGAAGGGTGATGTTCTTCCTCTCATGCTCCTCTCCCTGCAACCCAAGCTTGATGCCGGTGTGGGCACCTTCATCCAGCCTCTATCCCTCGCCCTGTACGCCGAGCCCGTGTCCAAGATTTACCAATTTGTTGTGCCTGGCTTCCCTAGGGTCTGGCTTACTCCACTGCATGGACAACCCTAGCTCTAACCCAGGTGCTGGTCAAAGTCATGTCTTTGTCTTGACAGTCCCTGCTCTGCAGCCCCCAATCATGCTCCTTTATCTCTGCCTCCTTCAGCCCATGCCCAATTGCACCTGCTTCTGTCACCATGATGTGGCATAGATAGTTTTCTCTCTGTTGGCTTCTTGAATTAGGTTTAAACTTCTCATCATCACCTCCCTAACTTTATCCTTCCTCTCTTTTCTGTTTAGCTTCGATTGCCCTTCCTGATCTCCCAACCACTTTAGCTCCAAGCTCTCCTGAAAGCATTTCTTCTGCGGCTGGCTTTCTGCCATTATGTGCAGCGTTCCAGACATGCACCCCACATTTCCTGCTTTGGTGTCCATGCAATACCTGCTGCCAGCATATTGCTTGTCACTGGCATCTCTCTGTGTTAGAAAATAGTATTTACTGAAGTCCACATTGCAGCCAGGTAAGAAATGGTGCCATGTCTTCCAGGCCCAGACCTTCTTGCTCTATAGTAGCACTGCGGAAGGAACAGAGTAGGCTAAGGTGAGGACAGAGATTTGACAAGAAGATTTGGCAGGCAGTTTCTATGCAGATGGAAAACAGGACCTTAGAATATCCACAAGAGACATTGGCGAAGGCTTTAAGGACTGGTGAGGCCAAGTCAGTCAATCCACTGCTTTAAAGGCAGCAGAAGCGAAGATGATATGATCAATGCAGCTCCAGCCAGCAAGCCAGCATGCTGCTGCTTCCAGAATAACCTGCAAGGCGCAATGGAGAAGCCCTGCAGAGAGGGAATTACAATAACTGAACCAAATGGTCATGTGGGTGTTTACTGGTCTCACGAGGTCATCAGGGGGTGCAGTAAATCTGAGTAAAGCCTGTGCAAATTGTGCAACTGGGGGGAAAAAAAACCAGAATATGCTTTGGTACCCCACCTCCCTGGTTTCCAGGGCCAGCAGAGCTGCTGCAGGACCCCATGCTTCAAAAACACACTGGTGTGGCATGCAGCGCAGGTGACTGATACCCAGCTGTGAAGTGCCTGGTCGGACCAACTTTGCAACGTTGGCACATCGGTCTGGAGCTGGGGGTTGATTTTAAAAATACAGGACCTTCAGACAGCTGTGAGATGCTGAGGTTGGGAACAATGTCTGACCACATGTCCTGGATGTGCTGCTATGAGGTGACTGTGGCTGGGACAGCTCAATCCAGAAGCTACGTGGTCATTTTGGTCTTCAGACCTTACCTGCTCAGGCCCAGAGCTGAGTTTCCATAGTCTCATGGGTTGTGGATGAGGACAGCGTGATCAGTGATGGTACATCGTGGACCAGGTCTTACCTCTTGCACCCCAAACTATGTCACTTCCCTCTGTTTTCCTTCTCTGCCCTACTCTGGAAGTCTCCACAGCCAGCACACGAAATCCACCTCCTCTGCATCCCAAAATCTCCCATGTGTCCTGCAGCCAGGGCTGCATGCGTGGGTCCCTCCTGCTTGGTGGAGAAAAAGGTCAGGCAGACCCTTTCAGGACAGCTGTGATGCTATTTATGTTGATGGGTTTGGTGTGCTGTGTTAGAAACGCACCAATAGCTTTCGGAGAGCCAGAGGGGCTTGTACAATATTTTTATTTTGTATTCTTACCTTTTAGAAACGTGCTTTTGAGTTTGCATCTTTAAATGTCTCACAGACAACAGTATCTTAAGTCAATTGATTATGGCACAGCCCCTCCAAACTATTACCATTAATGTCATAGTCTGGCACACTCAACACCTGAAATACTTTCCTCTTTATAAACGATCTCCAGTCTGAGGTTGAGGCAGTTATTGGTACAGCTAAATCTATAACCCTGAGAAGGGACCCAAATAAAAACCAAGCAGCTGCACAGACTTCATGCACAGTTGGCTGTTACAGCCGAGCATCCACAAGAAAACGAATATATTGGCTACTTCTCCTTGGATTAAAGCTCCCCACTATGGCCTGCCTCTTGTGAAAGTACCTTGGAGCTAGTCTGAGTCAGTGTGGTACCAAAATGGTTGCAGATGCTGTCCTTGTCACAGGTCCAGCTCAGGAGTTGTCCTGGGGTCAGAGAGGCAAAGCTGAATGGGCAATTTATACGACTGCCGTTTCCCTCTGAACCCTACTGCTATTGTGTTTTTGTCTCTATCTCAGGCAATCTCACCTCCCAAGGTTTGAAAGACTCTTCCTCCTGTTAATCCATCCCCTATAAGGTATTTCGGCAGCTGATGTGAGTGATTATTGGCCTGCTATGGATTTCAGATGGTGCATCAGAGCCACCCGTGATACCGCTTGCTCTTCAGCAGGGAGAGCACTGTCCTTGTTCTGCTGCAATGATTGAGAGGGAGCTTCAATTATAAGCATTTATTTTGGTAGTTCATCGCTTTCCATACAAATACTACCCTTTGAGATGCATTTTCTCTTGCTTCCTTCAGCCCATAGGTGGTATATTTTGTAAAGTTTGATAGAAATCTGTTTGGCTGGTCTGTATTATTCAGATAGGAGGGGGGTAAAGTGGTTTTAGCACCACGGATATGTTCCAAATTGTGTTTTTTCTCTTCCTGCAGTTTGATACAGTAACTCCAGCATATCCCTCAGCTACTCTGCTCACACGCAGGTCGAACACTGTCATTATGCTGGAGGACAATTTGGTTACAAAAAGTGGTTTTAAGATGATAGCACAAGCTTTAGCAGGGCCCAGAGCCTGGAGGAGCCACTGCCATGAGAACATGAGACTCCACGGATGTTTGTAGGAAGTTGCTCTTGCTATAAACACATCTGCTGCTGCTCTGCACCAGGGCTTCCCACCCATCTCATGGACCATCCTCTCCAGAGGTAGGTCTAAGCAGGAGGGGTGGTTCCCGGTCACACAGAGGTGTTTGCACAGCCTCTTATGGTACCCAGCCTGTGACCTTCTGCAGGCTGCAGCAGTCACTTTAGGGACTGCTCGTTGCAATCCCTCATGCAGGGCTCCAGCCTTGAATGGGTGCAGTAGCTCTGCCAGCACTGAAACAAGGCAACCATGGCCAAAAGGTGACATTGGTTCTGCCTCAAAGGCCTTGGTGGTCCTCTAGGAAGCAGAGTTATGCTACCACCAAAACAGAGCTGTGACGTAGGAGCCTGAAACCATCCCCCTGGCAGCTCAGCGCATCCTTGGCTCGTATCCCACAGCTGCAGCTCTCCCATTTTTCCCTATGACAGGTTGTTCCTGGGGGTCTCCTCGCCTTCACCTCCCGTTTCCTGTCAATTTTCTCCCGCCACTCATCAATTTTCCATATAATCTGAGCATTTTGTCATCACACCAGAGGCAATAGTTTATGAGCACTGCCTTGGGTGGGCTCACTGCACTGCAGCCTCCCCCAGCAGAATGAAAGCAAACCCAAATAGCCTGACCAAGCTCATGGGGCAGCAGCAAGGCTCAGGTGCTGGAGAAGGCTGGCCTGGCCAGGGAAGGTGCCATCATCCTTGTCACCTCCCCTGGCCAGGTGCAATGGTCTGAGCCCACAAAAGCTGCAGCTGCTGCCCTCAAAAAAATTGAGGTTGTCCTCAATTAGTTGCCACTAATTCACTCCCCAACTCCTCCTGCATTTCTCCCTCCCTGACCCATCCATCCTTGTATTGCATCTCTTGCCCGCCATTACCCCTCCATCTCTGTCACCCCAAACTCCTCCAGCCTCCAGACTCCTGTTTCGCAGGGCAAAGGGTCAGTGCTAGCTCCGCTCCCTGGCAAGTACGGGCAAACTGAGAGGCTTGGTGGGACACAGGCTGGTCTGGGCGATGCTGATCAAGTGGCTCGGGCTGCAGGAACTGATGTCCATGGCTTGCTAGTCGGGATTTACACAGATCAAAAGATTTGTTGGGAGGATGCTGAAGGGGCCATAGGGTTATTGAAAAGGGATCCAAGGTCTTTCTGTGGAGAGACAAAAATGGAAATTTTGACCTTGTCTGAAGATCAGAAATAAGCTGCAGAGCCTGGTTTGACTTTAATGAGCTGAGAGCAGAAGAAGGGCCTCTCTGGAAGTTCCTGCCCTCAATTTATCCATTTTCTCCCTATTAAAACCACTGCACTCCCTGGGGATGGCAGCTCCGAAGCCCATCTCATTTTGTCATTTGAATGAAATGTTTGATCTGAGAATTATTATTATTATTATTTAATATTTGACAGCTGATAATGCCTTTGGCACTCAGCCAGAGCATATGGGCAAGACAAGTCCCCAGCCCAAGGCTTTAGGACCACGATTCCAGCTTCTAGTTAGTCACAGGACACCAGAATGCTGCTCTTAATGAAAAACGATGTGACGCATATGTGGTATGAGTCATTATAATGTTAACTACTGTTACTTCAAGCCCAGACATCGCCAGGATCGCTTTCCTCCCCGAAGATGATTCATGTGCCTCATGCATGACAGTTCAGCCATTTTTTTGCTTATTCAAGTGAATTTCAATGTTTTTTAAGTGTTTGAGGGGCAAAGCCCTTCTGTTCCTGTTTGCCGAGCTGAATTGCCTTAAAATGTTCACAACCAGTTTCCCAGAGGCTTGATACCAGGCAAGGAGAAAAAAGGGAGAAGCTCCAAGATCTGCAGGGCTGTGTGCACAGGGGTTTGCAACATGAGGCTCCCCCGGTGCAAGGTCCGCTCCCCACCCCAGCCCCGAAGCTGAGGGTGCCCCATGCACCCAGCTACCCGCGAGCCGAGCACAAGCCCTCGGGAGCGGGCAGGGGGATGCCAGAGGGTCAGCAGGATCCCACAGACAGGGATGCTGCCCACTGCTGCACCTCCTCTGAGCCAGCAAGCGGCTGAGGACAAATGGGGAAGGTGCCTGTAGTGCTCACACTGCTGCTCCTTGATATGTTCCACCTAACCCTGCTGCCTGCCTTTCATCTCGGGCTTCGGCAGCGTTGTACAGCTTCATGCCTCCTGCCAATAGCTGAGTGAGGAGCTCCCCAGGGCTCAGTCGGCCAGCTTCTAAAGATGCTTTATTCAGCAATTAGTCAGTGGGGGACCTGCTTTCAAGCAGGTGACTGCCACTGCAGGTAGTCACTGTCTTTGCTGGGGTTGGACTTAAACCCTCCGCAGCCACATCGCGGTACAGAGGCAGCCTGAGAGCTCCCAGCCGCTACAGCTGCCCATGTCCCCATGTGCACAGGCTGGGGGACATCCTCGCTCAACACAGCCTTTTCGGGCAGAGCAGGACAACTCTGAAAAATGAGATGGAACAGAAAAAAAGAGGTAAATGAACTTTTGAGGAAGTGAAGCGTCGCAGATCAGGCCCTTGTGGGATTACAGGATTCAAGCCTGTTGGCTCAAAGCCAGCCCTGGGACATGGGGAGTGCGCTCTCTGTCATCTCCTCTCAAAACACGGCTCCGTCCTGCTCTTTTCTTCTTGCCCTCCAAGGCCCCAGGGACTACTGGCTGCAGTCTGTACCAGCAGCAGAACCAGCCCCGGTAGCAGGATGGCTGAATCATGCCCATCAGCCATTGCCCTCACTTCCATCCTGGTCACAGCTGGGCAAGCTTTGCCAGGCAAGCACGTGTCATGGACTTCTATTCTTGGGAAGAATTGTGTCAGAGTGAAGTCTTCAGTTTATGCCCTAAATTCAACATAATAGGATGCAGAAGTGCATAGGCAGGTCTCAAACACTCTGCCCTGGCCCAAACATATCTACATTTTTTACAACTGAATCTCAGTAAGCTTTTTTGGTACAGGCTACATGGGAGTACAGGTTTGGGCTTGTGTGTACTAAGGGTTCAGTAGCTTTTTCCCCTTGATTTTCTTCGTAACTCAGAGTTTCACCTTCGACAGCAATCTCAGTTCTGCCATTCAGGGACACCATCCACACACTACATGGTTGCAGAATCACAGTGCATCAGGCTGGAAGGACCATACCAAGGTCATCCATGACAGACAGGTAGTTCCACCAGCTCAGCTTTTTTTTTTTTTTAAGAGACTGTTATCTTTCATGGCCAGATTTACCACAAGGCTTTGGCTGCAGGCGAAAGCATATGGACCAGCTATTCTGGGTTTAGAGCTGCTTTGCTTTGCCAGAGAGATGCAAAGCAGCTAGACAGCACACAGGGTTCCCTTCCCTATCCCGCTCGTCTTCCAGATGTCTGCGATTTGCCTGAACACATCCCCTACATGACATGTGTGCACTCATACACACCACCTCCTTCTCCCTCCTTGTCCCACTTCACATCCTTGTACATCCCTTACTGCTCCCCTGCTCTCCTAGCCTACACCTCGGCTGGCTCTGGTCCAGCAGCATCAGCTTTGAATTTGGAGTTCATGGAGGTCACTTGCCCTCATGAGGACTTGCCCTTTTCCATAAGGACCTCCATGTCCTGTTGTCCCAAATGGGATGGGCATCCGAGCTACTGTCCAGGAGGATGGGAGTTTCCTACACTGTGAGGAGCTGGAGGTGCTGCCACATACTTTGGGCATCCAGCAAGGCTCCCTAGCTGAACCAAAGAAAAGGTCCCACTGAATGGCTATTCACAGCGTGTCAATTGAGAGCTTAATTACTACAGAATTCAGGTGCTCTGAATAATTTTCCAAAGGCATCTGCCTTTCCCCATCCATCATCTGCCAAAGAAAAGTGCCTGACACCGGGCAGCTTGAATAGAGAGCCCCATTTTGACATGGCCACGAGACACTGTTGGGGCCATGAGCGATGGGGGACGAGTCGGGGGTAAGAAGGGACTTCCCTGTGGATTTTTTCTGCACTGAAGCTTTTTAGTCTTCAGCCTCCTTAGAAGCCGACATTTATTGAGAGGGAAGAAGATGACACTAATCCCAGAAGGAAGCTATTCAAATATATCGCAGACACGGGCTTCTTAGGAGCTTTAACTGCACGGAAAGTTGGAGACATCTGTGTTATCAGGTGCTAATCATATCAGAGGCGTGACAAAATCTGATGCGGGGTGCTATGTTTTGTAAGAAACCTGCAGCGTACGCCTTGCTTACTGCTGCCTCCTAAACGGCCAGATTTCCTCGTAAACGCTTAAAAACTTCATTTTACTTTCCAGGGCTTTGTGCTTCACTTTTACAGAAGACTTTATTTTTTTTTAACTGTATTTTTCACAATAAATGATCTGAATCTGTCTTCTAATTGAAAAACCTTGACTTATCCATAACAGCTGAGTCACTACCAACACAGTACTGTAATATTTTTATTATTTTCTCTATCACTCTATGAAAGCAATCTGACAGCATGTTGGGGTTTTTTTTTCCTCACCACTGTACATTAACCAGATGGTTTTAACTCTATTGTCCACAGATACACCCACATCTTTTTTTACCCTTCGTGCTTCCAGTTAATTTGGAAATCACTAGTGATTATGAAGAGTTGAAGTTGTTCCTTCCAATATGCTTTACCTTCTCCTTGTCCACGCTTAATTTCTTCTCCCATCATGTTGCCCAATTAATTAGCTTTGGCTGATCCCTCAGAAGCTTCTCTCTCGTCTCTAGATTTCACTAATCTGATCATTTTTAATAGCTGCAAATCTAACTTTAATCTGTTCAGTGCTCCCCCCAGCCATCATAAACAGTTACTTCAAATCCCCCCACTTATTTTGCCAGTGCAAGGGGCGCTGAGTGCCCCTCACAAGCGGGTCCTGCCTGATGTTCTCTGGTCCTGCTGATGCAGCCACTCGAGTGGCAACGTCCAGTTGTCTCGAGTGTGATTTGCTTCCCTTTCATCATGTCTCGGCTCTCTGTTTCTGCTTCTTTGAGGATGCTCTGCAGCCGAGTCCTCACTTTCATGGAGGCCTTCCAGTTATTGAGGGTTTTAGTAGTTTCTGTCCCTTTCTGGCGCGAAATCTTTCATCTCAGCTCTCCACTTGCAACTGTTTGGCAAGAGTTCAGGCTTTCAGTCTTGAGTGATCTGGTTTTTTTTTTGGCCGTCAATAAAGCAGTGTTACCAAATTTGTCGTGGTGTATTTATCTGTTGCTATGTCTGTAGTTAGACGAAGCATGTGAAGCTCAGGACATATTGGCAGGGAGTTTTTAATGTTTGAGTGAACATAATCAAAACCAAAACCCCACTTTCCTGTGTGAGGCATCCCTAAAACACAAGCACAGTCTTTTCCTTGTGTATTTTATGTCTATGGCAACATTTTTTCTGATTATTTTTTGAAGAGGGGCATCATTTAGCTGGTATAACAAGTCCAATGTGATAGTACATCAGCTAATATTTAGTGTAATGACATCTCATTTCCTTCTGCTGGATGGGCTTTTGCCAGAGGTCTCCCTTGCAGCTGAGAGCAAAGGGCCATTTTGGTATCCGTTTGCCTTCCGTTCATCCCAGTGGATGCATAAATACAAGAAGTTTCAGTGGAGCAGGAAGCTCCGTGCATTTTCCTGCACTCCCTTCGGAGTCTGTCTCTTTTCCTTCTTCTGGGCAGGAGAGTTTCTGACGGGCAGCTTACCTTCAGTGCCCCGGAGGTGGTTCGTCTCTGACTGACTCCTCCAGGTCACTCAGCCCTTTTGCCTCATGTCACTTCCCAGGGACACTGCCCCTCTCTACTCTGCACTGGATGGCGGCAGTTATAAAAGCAAAGCCCCAAACCACATCGCTTAGGCTGGTTTTCGCCATACCTCCATAAGCACTAGCACGCACATATAATATATGTGCATCTTTCTCAGAGCTGCCTGAGGTCAGAGAAACTTTGATTTGGGATGCTAATGTCGTCTTATCATCATTAAAGCAGGAGAAACAGTGCTGCAGCTCTGCCGCTAAGTAGTGTATCTGTAAAAGTTGGCAAGGGCTAATCCCCGACTCCGCTGGGCCTGCATGTTGATCCAGGGACGTGCGCAGCCCTGGTGAAGGACAGAGTGGCCGCCCCGGGCTGACAACTGCAGCCGGCGGAGACCGTCCAGGGGTGGCTGTGGTGGAGGTGACAACACACACCATGTGTGCCTCCGTCAGCCATCCTCCCCGGTCGCCTTCTGCCAGGCTCCTTGGCACTTTGGCATGGCATAAAGCCGAGGCAGCCCTCTTGGCCTTGGCAAGCCATGGATGAGGATCATCCAGCAACCAAGTTTTTCACAGAATCACAGAATCGCCGGGGTTGGAAGGGACCTCTGGAGATCATCTAGTCCAACCCCCCTGCCAAAGCAGGGACACCTAAAGCAGAACGGCGTCCAGGTGGGTTTGGAACGTCTCCAGAGTCGGAGACTCCACCACCTCTCTGGGCAGCCTGTTCCAGTGCTCTGCCACCCTCAAAGTAAAGAAGTTCCGCCTCATGTTTAGATGGAACTTCCTAGGTTCAAGTTTGTGCCCGTTACCTCTTGTCCTTTTTCTTTCAGGCTCCCTCATGGCATGGAGAGAAGAGGTTTCAAACCCACATCTCACTTCCCTCCACCTTCATAGCCCCTCCAGCCTTGCCAAAATGCTGTCTGTGTGTGATGAGGCCCTCTTTGTTTGCCTTTAATTAGGGCACACCAGCTGGACGGGGCTGCACAGGCTTTGATAACTGAGGCAAACAACAGGACTGGGAAAGCGGGCAGCCAGCAGCAGGCTGTGCTCCAGCTGACCGCGTCTCCACAGGCTCCCGAGGATGTGAGGAGGACCGTTACGGGGACTCTCACCTGGGGAAGGTGATTGCCACCAAACCTCCTTGTTCCCAGCCATGCAATGGCAAGTCTCACTGCCTCCCCTGCTTCCTCACAGGGCTGCAGCTCACCCTGCACCCACGCAGGACTGAGGACCCAGGCTCTGCTTGCAAACACCCCGATGTCCTGGGGCATGTATGGCTGGGGCTTTGCTTCACACCTACCAGGAGTTCAGCTAAGTTGGAGTTGCTGGAGAGCTGGACAAGTCATCTGCTCTGTCCCTCTGCCCCCAAGCTGGGTGTCACATGCCAAGGCCATTCCCAAAGAATGCCTCCAACCTGGACTGATGGACCTCATATGATGGAGATGCTAAACCTCCTCTGCTGCATCCAAAGCCCTTTCCTGTCTGTCCCACTCCCTAGGGACAAGGGGATGGACTATTCCCTTCTCAGACCTCCCTCAAGCTATGCTGGCTGGGTCTGGCCAACAGGGACAACTTTTCCCTGGGCATTGCTGTGTTCACAGCAGCAACTGTGCACTCCAGTTGACATCCTTGAAGACAGAACCCTGCTTCTTCAGGGAACGCAGGCTCTTCAGTCCCATTGTTATCCTGTGTAATCCTGCCAGTCCCTTTGGTTTTGCAAAAGGATCTCGCAGCTGCTAAAGGAAGGACGTGCACCTCTCTGGGAGCCGGAGCAGAGGGGAGGCTGCCCTGCCATCTCCTCCCCTAGTCAGAGCCCCAGCCACTCTGAGAATGGGACCATGGGATCCACCTGCCCTGGCACATAACCCATCATCCAGTTCAGCACCTGGAAGAATTGGGAGGTGTTAGAGACAAGCCTAAGACCTCCAGAAAGGCACGTTGTGCTGAAAAGCCACAGCGTGGTCTGAAGGGGACCCCTGTGCAGGCTGTGAGAGATGACTGCGGGGCAGTGGGTGCAGGCAGCTGTGGGTCACATCTGGGTCTGACCAGTGAGGTCCACTCCTGGCAGAGCAGCACTGGGGACCAGCGAGGGTAGGCAGCTCTCTGCCCACACTCTAGCAGGATCCCCCGGCTGGACCAGGCTTCAACTGTGCGTATCTGCTAGCAGTTGTCCTGGTGCTGGGTGCTCCTGAGCTTGGGGAGCCATTGGTGGGGCACTTGGGGAAATTAGGAGCAGGTGGGGAGACAGTGCAGCACTCGGGGAGCTGCCAGAGTGTGGGGGAGCCACATGGGCTCCCTGGGGCATTGCCTGGGCTGGGGGGGTTGCGGGAAGGATGGGCTGTGTGGGCTGCAGTGTCAAGTCCCGCCACGCTGGTGCAAACTCAGATTAACTCCACTAACCAGGGTGTTGCCCAGGCATGTGTGAAGCTAATCCACATCCCACCTGGGTCCTTACGGAGCAGGGCAGAAAAATACCTGTCTGAGCCAGTGAACGAGCTGCCTGCCCCTGGGATGCAGCCCCCAGGCCGGGCTGCCTGACCCCTCAGCACCGGCTCCAGCAGCAAGAAATCCCATTTACCCTTTTCCTTTAAACTCTGCTTGCTGGCACTGGGAGTGGGAAGGGCTGTGCCCTGGGAAATGCAGCGAGCAGAAGAGAACGGAGAGAGTTTNCCGCCGCAGGGGCCCCGGACCCCCACCGGGGGCGACAGGCCGCGGCGACCCCCGCAGCCCGGTCGCCGTCATGCCTGCCGCCGCCGCCGCCGCTGCACTTCTGCCGCCNTCGGGGAGCTGCCAGAGTGTGGGGGAGCCACATGGGCTCCCTGGGGCATTGCCTGGGCTGGGGGGGTTGCGGGAAGGATGGGCTGTGTGGGCTGCAGTGTCAAGTCCCGCCACGCTGGTGCAAACTCAGATTAACTCCACTAACCAGGGTGTTGCCCAGGCATGTGTGAAGCTAATCCACATCCCACCTGGGTCCTTACGGAGCAGGGCAGAAAAATACCTGTCTGAGCCAGTGAACGAGCTGCCTGCCCCTGGGATGCAGCCCCCAGGCCGGGCTGCCTGACCCCTCAGCACCGGCTCCAGCAGCAAGAAATCCCATTTACCCTTTTCCTTTAAACTCTGCTTGCTGGCACTGGGAGTGGGAAGGGCTGTGCCCTGGGAAATGCAGCGAGCAGAAGAGAACGGAGAGAGTTTCTGCCTTGTTACCTAAACCAGCAGGAGAAGAAATCACGTCGGGAGGACGCGGCGGAAGAGGAGCGGTGGCCACGCACAGCTCTCATTAGCGAGCCTTCGGGGCTGGGGAGAGCAGCCAGCGAGCGTGGGGTCTCCGGACACGAACGTGAAGTACGGGTTTGCCGCAGCTAGAGGGCTTCTCCGCTGCTGCACAGCCCCGCGCGGTGCNGCGGGGGGCTTTCCTGGGGGGTCCGGGCTCACGTCCCCAGCGTCCCCAGGCCGTTCCCGTGGGGCGGCGGCAGGACCCCAGGGAAAGTCAGCCCGGCGCCAAGCTCGGGTTGGCCCCCAAGGGGGTCAGAAAATGTGTCGGGGGTTGTAAAGCTGAAAGGCTGCAGCCTGGAGAAACCAGGACAAAATTACCTGATCGGAGGCTCAGGGGTGGGTGAAATGTAAGGGTTTCAGCAAAAGTTTTGGAGGCCAGATATGTCAGACCAACTGCAATGGCACCTTGGACCCAGCCAGCCATCGGGGCTCCCGCCCTGAGAGTCAGCTTAGATGCTGGCTCAAGTTTGGGGGTTGCTTTCCTTCTGCTGAGCAGCTTCAGCAGCTGGCGGGAGCCACCCTGCCACCAGCCACCCTGGGTGTGCATCCCTGGGATGCACCCAGGCAGGGGAACGGTCTGGGGACCTCCGGCAAGAGGGCTACTGCCAGTGGGAAATGACTTGCCTGAACAGCACGGTCTCCCTATAGCCCTGCGGACACCTTCCCAGCTTGTGTCTGGGGGAAGAGCCGCACGTTCAGGAGTTTCGAAGGGAAGCGCCTTCCATCTCTGCCTAGCGCCTGTTTATAATTCGTTCTCTGAAGCTGCTGCAGGTTTCACAAAAGCCGTGCTGCTCTCCCCAAACGCACTTTACTGGGCTGCCTGCTTTGCTTCTGGAAAAAATAAATTCCCTTTTCATGAGCTCGGGATCTGCCACCAGTAGAAACCTCTTTCCCAGGAGGAAGGTAGCGCTATGTAAATACCAGCGATAACCAGAGGAGCAGGGTCTGAGCCTGCCTGCAACACACAAGAAAAAAAAGCCTTGGTCTCTGGGGGATAATAGCCGGTTAGTTTGTAGGCTGTCAGGAGAAGGAATTACCCAAGCCAAAATGTAGTGATTGCATTTCTCCGGCAAAAGTTTCTCGTGTCATGAAAATGGCTGGCAGAGATAAAGCTTTGAGGAGCTGAATCCGCTTCACTTCGGCTCCCTGAACCACCATCAGAGGCAGGTAATAAACACCATTATTAAAGAATGAGTAATTTGCTGCAGCTCCGGCATGGTGAATTTGTACAGCAAATCCGTGCTTTTGTGTGGTACCCAACCCCTCCCTGCCCTCAGCCCAGCCTGCAGATATCACCATTGCTTGCAGAGAGGTGACCGAGTGCGTGGCAAAAACTTGCCCATTAAAATCCCCCTCTGCCACCCACAAGCTCGGCGGAGCAAGCCCCAACGGCGTCAGTCCTGCCCAGCCCAGCAAGATAGCTCCTCAGCATAGGTATGGGCGCATAAGACCCTCACAGCTCGGTCACCCCCTTCATGGCCCCTCTGCGTGGGATGGGATGTGCTTGCAGCCTCCCAGGAGCATCCTCGACTTTCACGGGCAGCCCAAAGCTCTGCTCTTCCTGTCCCCCTCCCTCCCTGCTGGGTGCTTCTGGTGCCACCCCATCTGGATCAGCGTTAGACCCCAGACACTGAAGCACCATGCCCCTTCCCGAAGTATCTCTTACCTCTTCTTGACTCCATTGCTCTCCTTCCCATTTAATATTCATGCTTGGAGATTTTTTCCAGCTCTCTTGCAAGCATGATCTGTGAATCAGGCAGATTTTGACTCTTTTCTGCCTACATTCTAAAGCCTTGTATCGGAGCCTGGGACTGCCAGGCACTGCTCACAGGACACAGCTCTGCTGCTGCTTTCAGAAGGTAATTTCAGGCAAGGTCTTCAGCCAGTATTTCTCGATCTGTAGAATTAGAAGTGGGCAAATGATTGACTTTTCCAGCTGAAGAACCAAGCCACAGCATTAGGGGCCGGGGGCAGGGCCGGGGAGAAAGTCCATTATGGATTTCCTTCAAATTGTCTTTCTGTTGCTACTTCTCTGTCAAGTGAAAAAGGCAGCAGAAGAGTCCGAATGTTTAGCTCAGTCTGGAAGGGGAGACTCCACTGATCCCCAGCATTTTTCAGGTGCATCATTTAAACCAGCTTTGTTTTGGAGTGAAACTCTTCGGGTATCTTTTGAAAAGCAGAGCCAGTCACAGGATTGGTCTCCAAACTCTATGTCTGGACACTCAACTGTTGGCATGAAAAACTGGCCTGGGGCACGTGTGCAGCAGCTCAGAGATGCGACGGCCCTGCTGGTGCTGCTCCTGAGCTGGGCGGCAGTTTCTCCAAAAACCCTCCCAGCCTCCAAGGTGGAAGGGCAGGGTGAGATAGAGGGTGCTGGGGCTCGTCCCCGCACAGCAGGGACATGCTGGGAGGGAAGCACCGTGAGCGGGATGTCCTCGCTCAGCCCATGCGGGACCACCAATGCTGCTCACCCAGAGCAGAGCCACCTCCTGCGACATGATATGACACTGGATGGGTGCAAGCAGCAGTCTGAGCTCAGTTCTGGGAAGGGCTGGTCTAAATCCAGCTGTGATGTGGGCAGGGAAGAGAAATGGGCCAGAAAGAGAGGGAAGGCATCCAGACGGCAGAGGCAGGAGCAGCCCAGAGTGCCCGTCAGCCAGGCATGGTTGGGCTTTGACAGGGCCATGGAAAACAAAATATGATATTGTTTTGTAGCATCTCTTTCCATACCATAAGGAAGATAATTTAGCATCATACTCTGCATGTTCCTGGCCCCCTGGGACTGTGGGATGGACAAGAGCCATGGGAAGGCTGGGGGCAGCTGCTGCTTTTCCTCTCTCCATATTCCTGAAGACAGAACAAACCTCTCCTATAGCTCCCACCAGCGTGAACTGAGCGTCCTTAAACACAGAGGACACATCTCCACCTAAGGATTCCATTTCTTTGGCAATAACAAATATTAAAGAGAGGCTCAACATTTGGTTTGGAATGCACCTGTTGACCCCAGTAATAATTTAACACCTTGAAGTTTGTCTCAGGCTGCGGATGTGGGCCAGAGTGGGAAGAGCCCGATCCGCTTATTTGCTAGAAGAGGAGATCAGCTTACTGCTGATAAATACAGGCTTTGTTTGGAAACAGGCTTTGGAAAAGTAAGCTAGAAAGGTGTCATGTCCACAGTGTAAGTTCATTTTTAAAGAGAGAACAGATCATTGGCAAATGAATTAAACATCTGAACTGTAGAGGAGCCCTGTGAATCCCCAGGAGAATCAGGCCATGGTAAGCAAAGTGGGAACAGCCCTGAGCAGGCAGGGGCAGGCAGGAAGGCAGACGGTGGATAAAATAAACAGGACAGTGGGGAAAGGAGGGTGCCAGCATGCGCTAGCCTTCAGGGCCGTTATGAATCATTTGAGTACGGATATGTTTTAAACAGAGACAAATGAGCAGTCCTTAACAGCTGCTTTACATTGCCAGCTTCGATTGATAGGAGAGGGATTTGCAGAGAGATGCAAGGATGGAGTTAGGCGCTGCAGCTAAGCTGCTCTATCAGCAAGGCACAGCTGTGAAGGGGAGGACATCACTCTGTCCCCCACGATGCCGGCTGCCAACCACATGCTATGTCCCCCTCCCCGTCTTGGTCTCGGCTGGTGTGGGTCTCTCCCCTGGAAGAAAGCTGGATCCTATTTGCCAGATCACTTCCATCCTGGGTGACGGGCCATGGCAGGGAGAGCATCTCCGGGGTGCAGACCCCGGGCATGGCCCTGGGGCAGGCTGGGCAGGAGGGCTGAAGGGCGCAGGGCTGGTCCCAGAGGGGAGCACGAGACACAGGTCTGCTCCAGTGCAGAGTATTGCTGCTCCCCATGAGTGATGCTCACCTCGTGCCCCAGGACCAGGCAGCCCACAGTGATCTATGAGGACAGAGCAGTGGGGAGGATGGGGTGCAGGGTCCCAGAGCAACACCAACCATGAAGGCGCAATGGACTGTGGGACTTCACAGGCAGGAGAAGAGCTTTGAAGTGGAGATGATGAGACTGGAGCAAAGGGTATGGGTGAAATAGGGGAAGGTGGGAGAAGAGCTTGGAGCCATATAGTATACACACTGTGTTCAGTTCAATACTGGGTATAAATAGCAATGGAGAAAACCTGACGTGAAATTGAGGACTGTAACCATTAGCATAGGAAAATCAGCCATGAACAAAATTACAATGTGCAAGCACGAGCTTCAGTGCATCTTCCAGCATCAGTGAAAATGTCCTGGTAGTAAACACATGTTGGTGGACCTCTGTGAGATGCCCCTGACAGCATGGGCTTGGTGTCTGTATGGGCACCCCAGGCAGAGAGCCTGGTCTCGGTGAGGGATGGGGCTGCCTCTGTGCGGGAAGCATTCCTGCTTCCCAGAGACCAGGGGTCTGCCAGTTTTGCTCCAAGTAGCTCTACAGACGTGGACGTTTCTAAACAGGTTTTCTGCACTGAGGGTAGGGTGCCAATACCCCTCTGTCTCGACAGCTTGGCATGCAGCAGCCTTAGGGTATTTCCTTAGGGTGGTCCTGAGCTGAAGAAGAGGAGGTTGAACCTCCCAGTTTGAGCTCATGTTTCCACAGGCCAGTGATTTGGATGCTGCAACAGACAGGGGAATACAGTCTCCCCTGCCCCTAGGCTGGCATTTTGTGGTTGAGATGAGCAGTCAGAGCCCGATAGCCTCCCAAGCTCGTCTCACTGGCTGATGCCTCAAAGGGCTGGAGATGCTGAGGGACAGCCCCAGCAGCCTCCCCATGTGGCAGTCCTTGCCCTGACCTCTACTTCCTCCCAGCAACCCTGCTGGGTCCCCAAATGGGAATGTGCAGAAGCCTCCAGTGAGGGATATCAATCAGTTTTGGTTGGCATCATGTGCCCCTTTAAAGTCCTTCACTAGGGCTTGTTGCTGAGGGCGCTGCAGGGCTGAAGTCTGTTTGGGTGCAAATCCAGTAGGAGCGCCTCAGAGCTGAGAAGACAGCCCCTGAGTGGCTGTTGGCACCTCCAGAGCTTTCCCATCCCTGATCCTATCCTGGTCTACTTCCCTGGCACAACGCTGTTGGCCAGGTCACCCACTCTGCTCCGCGTCAGCTGGCTGCCCTGTGGCCACCCCACTGCCCTCCAGCACTGGGGCAGCCCCAGGAGCAGCCCCCTTGTGTTGCCCCCTCTCCTCCTCCATCCCATACACCCAGGAGACGCACACCCAAGACAGCCTGCGGAAACTCCTGACAGCCACCTTATTTACTTGTTTGCATCTCCAGCTAAAAAAAGGATGCTGAGAGAGTCCAAACCTGCTAATTATACACCTAGCCACCCACACAACCATGTGTTTTATTACCGTCACCCTCCATGCTTTCTCTTTCCCCGCCTTGCCAGATCGCTGAGCCCTTTCCCGCTCCCCCTTGCATGAGGGGCACGGAGGGGTGCATCCCAGCGGGGCACGTCCCGTGGCCGCATCCGTGCCCGGTGAGCTCCATCCGACTCCGGGCAGGCGCTGGGGTCACACCAGTGAGGCCAACGCCAGCCATGGGGTGTTGGGGCAGCGTAGCCGTGCCCAAGGACCTGGACATAGAGGCTGTGGGCCCAGCCTGTGCGTGCAGGCGCCGGCCCGGCCCGGCGGTGCTGCGGGATGCGCAGCCGGGAGAGGCGGGCGGGGGCCGGGCAGCACCGGCCGGGTCCCCCCGCGCTCCGCGGCCCTGGGGCGGTGCGGCGGCCGCAGCGGCAGCTTGTGCTGCGTGGAGTGCCTGGGACATCTAGCGGCCACCTCTCCAAGTGCCGGGCCCTGCCGGGGGTGAGTGCCGACCTGAGGGTGCCCGGCCGGGGACAGGGAACACGGTGGCAGCGGGCCACCTGCGTCCTGCCAGCCTCGCAGCCCCTGGTGCCACGGCGGCAGTGCGCAGCTTGTTTGCAGGCACTGCCGGTTTGAGGTTGAGTGTTACGAGCATGTCTCTCCAGTATTTGGAGGCAACGGAGCTCATGCCTCTCTCCTGCTGATGCTCACGAGCAGCATATCTGGCTTGCTGGCACCCGGGCTGGGGAGGGGGCGGTGGGGGAGCCCACAGCAGAGCCCCCGGCATGGCTCCTCCAGAAGCAGCCTGGCTCTTCTGCCAGCCCCGAGGATGGATTTGCTGTTTCTTACCATTAGGAGCAACGCCTTAGCTCTGAGCACAGCTGGGTCGAAACACTGCCGCAGAGAAACATTTTTATCAGGGAGAATAAAGACTCGATTTCCACCTGGAAATTGCCCAATTTGACTTGCGAACCTTGAAAAGCAGCCCATCGCATCCCAATTCTCGGAGCAATTTAGTCTCTGTTGGAGCCGGGAGCCCATTGCCGAGGCAGTGGCTCTGTACCTGTCAGGAGATCAGAACAAGTACTTTATTCACTCCTTTCCAGCTCTATCAAACTGGCTGCATCAAAGTTGTGGATTAGATGCTCTACATCATGAACGCCTCAGCTATCCTCCCGCTAATCCATGTCCATGGGCTCTGTGTCACCTTCTTCCTTTCCTCCTGGTCCTCACTAACTCTTTCATTTCCAGCAGCTTCACAGTCCCTTTCTTCTCCATCACAGTGCCCAGGGCCCAGCTCTCTGCCTGGCTCAGATGTCACTTAGCTTCCCCTGCGCCATGCCTCTTGCCCACCATTCCCCTTCCCACTGCTGCCCCTACCATGCCCCTTTGCTTCTCTGGGTACCACCTGTGCCAGCCCCATGGGGGCTGTCATGCCCCTCCGCCCTCCCCTTCTGCCCCGCCCTGAGAACTGCCTCCCCCACACCACCTCCCTGCCCCTTCCACCCCCCAGCCACCTCCTCACCTGATGTTCCTGCCACAGCAACCTTTACCAGGACCAGTGAAGGTTTCATTGCACTCCAGGGCTGAACAACCCCCCACTCTGCATGCTGGTGCTGTGCCCAAGGCAGGAGCAGTGGTGTGGAGATGAGCACCCGCAGCAGGGCTTGCATGTTGGCCAGAGCGTGACCGTTTTCCACAGCCATGTCTGTGGGGCTGATGAAAGTGATTCCTTCTCCTCTTGAGCTGTGCTTCACCCTGAGGGGCTCAGGCCTGGGACATGGCAGGTATCCACGCTGCTGTGCAGGCTCCTAGGGCTGAGAGAAGCTGTCCGCCCCTGCCAGACACATTGTCCACGAGGCTTCACAGCCCTTCCTTCATCCCCATATTCCCTCTCCAAAATGCCAGCTTCTCTCCCTGTGATGCTCTGCCTTCATTTCTCAGCAGCCCTTGTGAGCTGGTTTTCTCTTGGGCAGAATTGCAAGCTTGGATGCCCAGAGGCAGAAGTACTGTGCCCTGGCAGGACTTGGGCCTCTACCTAGAAGCCCCAAGGCACCTTCTGAGAGCTTCCAGGAGGACCTGGGCTCTGGGAAGGGTGCTGGCCACATCTCCTGCGCTTTCCTGCTCCATCAGGAGTGAGCCTACCTCTGTCCCGGGGCTATGGCAGCTGTACCTGGCTGTGATGCTGCCTCCCATCAGCTGGGTCAGGAATAGGCATTCGGACCGGCCAGGGCAGCAGCACAGTGGGGCACCACTCCCCAACGGCACTGGCCTCCCCGAGTGCTGTCCTGAAGGGGAAAGCCTTTGGCCAGGATGGGCTAACCTTCTCGCTCGGGAGTCTGGGGATATGCAATGCAGTTGCAACCTGCTAATGAGCCCGGGAAGCAGGGCAGAGTGTTTGTTTGACAGGGCAATTAAATGATGATTGATTCCTGGAACAGCTACTTAATTCATCATTAACGGGGCTTATCATAGCTGGCATCTGTGCCGAGGGTCCCTCTGAGGACTGCGCTGCTGGCAGTGGGGGCAGCCAGTGACCTGAGCACCTCTCATGTGGGGGGGGAAACACTCAGCATGGTCCCAAGGGGACCTGGACTACCCCAGGGGATGTGGTGTGGAGGTGAGATCCGTGAAGCTCAAAGCTAAATTTGCTGCCTCTTTATTTTCATGCCTTATTTTGGCTCCTCGTATCCAGTACTTGCCTTGAGAAGCTGAGACACAGTTATGCTTTTCCCACTCTGCTGCGGACCACTGCAACCAGCCTGGGGAACATGGGGGGCCCTGCCCCACTGGGTGGTTATGGGAGCAACCGTGCAGTGAGGGAGGCAGTTCATCAGGAAGCCAGCAGCCATTAGTCTCGGCAGTAGGGCTGCAGCAATAGTCCAGCTCAGTCAGGGCACTGGAGTCTACCTCTTCCTGGGTGTGCCTTCCCCCTGGGCTCATGTTGTGTGTGTACGCTTGTATGCCTGCATCCTCCCGGTGCACCTAACAGCATCTCACCACCATCACCTGCTGCCAGTACTGCCCAGACTAGCCCTGTGGGGCTGATGGATATGCACGCTATCCACTCACACTGGTAATGAGGACAGAGAATGGCCACTCTTCACTAATTTTGGCTTTTACAGCTTCCTTGCTTTCATCTGCTGGCTTCATTCTTCTTCCCCCAAGCGTGGTTATTACCAAGCTTACTTTATTACCAGACTTACTTTATTACCAGACTTACTTTATTACTAGGCTTACTTTATTATGGGGCTTACTTTATTAAGCCCTTGTGTGGCTAAATTCACTGTAGGATCCAGATAATCCAAATGGGGCTTGGGAACAATGGCAGGGCTGGTTTGGCTCTGTCTCTCCATGTGCGTGTGCACACGGGGCTGGTCCTTGCCCTCTCTGCCATTCCCTCTCTAATACCATCTCTAGTGGTTTGATGGCCCTCATCTCCACCTGCAAACCCAGACCACTGGGTGCACGCAAGCACACGTGCTTGCACCCACAGGCGCGGTCTCTATGTGATGCAGTGATCTTGGTGACTAAGGAATGGGAAGCATCTCTAACATCTCCGGCACTGGGACTCTTCACAGCAGCTGTCAGGGAGGGAGGTTTCAGCCTGGCTGGTTTCCAGCAGGGCTGACCACGCTGCCGTAGGCATGCTGTGACGCTGGCCCTCAGCATCCCCTCCCCACTGCTTACAAATGCCAGGACGGGGTGCTAGGGCTGCACTTGGTGGTCCCTTTGCCTATTTATGAGAAGTGCAGTGAGATCTCCTTCTGCACTTTCCCCCTCGTCCCTGCAGCCCTGCCCCATCCTGCTCCCAGGGAGAGCATCATCCCCAACTCCTGAGAGTGGAAGATCGCAAGGAAAAGAGTTCAGTACAGGTAAACCTTCTATAATCCCAGAGGGTACAAGACTAGCATGGACTAGAAGCTTCTAGCTGTAACCCTGCCCTATCCATGCTTTGTGCAGTGCAGCAGCCTCCGAGGTCCTGGCCCTGCTCTAGGGACAGCTCCAGCGCAGTTTGAGGGACCAGAGGTTTGGACTCCCCATGCTCCCGAAGCCTTCAGCCCTGCCCAGCCCACATTTGCAGACTTCCCCATGTTTCAGCAGTATTTTTCTGCTGTTTCTTTTGCTACCCACACTGTTACTCTTCCAAGGTGTGCTCACCCTGGGTTATTTACTACCTGCAAGCCCTCCCTGCCTCTTACCCCTAGCCCAGGTCAGCCAGCCACCTCCCACCAGCCAGCCCCTTTAGCATCCTTTGGGATGCTCAAAGTCAGCAGAGTCCACATCCAGCAGCAGTCCAGCTGCATAGACGTACCCTTCCTACCCTGGTCCGTGATACCTCCTGCCTCCCAAGCTGTCTTCTAGGTTCCCAGTTCCTCCCATCTCCTTTCCCTTCTTTCCCCACCATGCTCTGAGTGTTTCCCAGCGCTGGCTGCTGTGAACATATGGCTTTGCCACACACCTCTTCCCCCTCCTCTAACCTCCTGCCGAAGACCTGAAGTGAGCAGAGCACCAACCTCCACACAGGCAGCACCCACTGGCCAGCGTCCGGCAGCCTGCCCACAGCCTGTCTGCCGGCATTTCTCAGCTCATTTGGAGCCGGCTCCCTCCGGCAGCTCCCAGCATGATCCCATCCCTCCTTACCCTAGCTTGCTGGCAGAAACATTTCTTGAGATGAGGCATGGATGCCCTCCCAAAACTGTCAACTTTCTCTTGCTAGAGTTGGGCTTCTGCTCCTGCCTGGGCTCCTGCTCTCAAATGACACTCAGTGACTGGTCTCTCCTCACTGTCCCATTAAAAAGCAAGATATTTTGTTGGAAATCTAATTTACATGTTGAGGTAAGCAAAGAAGAGGTTCGTGCTTCCCTTGCCTGAAAACCGGGATGAAGCTTTGTGCTTCTTTGTGTCTGTGCGGGAAATAAAACCGTCTGTGCTACAAATATGCATCTCCCTTAAATATTTTGAAAATACTTAACGGCCATCTGCCATACGAGCCATTACAGGCTTTATTAGTTGGGGAAGGTGCTGCAGAAAGCAGAGAATGGTTTTGGGGAGGGAGAAGTGGAGGACATTCGCCAAAACATGCAGAGTTTTAGCAGCGCGGGAGTGCTTTTGAACAGCTCCATTTTCCTGAGCAGCTTTCCAAAATGTGACGACCACTGCCAGAAAAAAGCCCATCGATAGGGCCATTTAAAACCGGGTGCGGCACTTGATCCTGTGTGGTATGGCAGAGTTTGGCCAAGGGGATGGGACCACTTGCGCTTTTCACTCTCTGGAGTCTTCAACTCCAACTTCTTTATTTATATTTTCTTCTTGAGGACAGATTTAAACCCAAGGTGTTGTGCTTTCTATCAGAAAGCCTAGCGCACCTTGGGGAACCCTATAGCAGGTGGAAGCATGGATCTGCTACACAGCATCCTGCAGAGGAGGTAGTGATGGAGGTCTCTAAGGAGGACAGGAACATTTGGGGTTGCAAGGCAATAAGGTGGCACAGTCTAGGCGCTGGGAACGTGCTAGAGAGCAGCTGTAAAACACGGGGCTTGGGTACTGAAGAGCACAAAGTAATTGTTTCTCTCTCCTGGGGAATGCTGATATTTCACTACACATTTTCTTTGTGCTGAGGTGGGTTGGGAAGCCAAAATAGCAAGTGCTTCTCTGAAGAAAAGGGGTTGAAATATTTCATTTCGGAAATATTCATGGAAAAGAAAAAAAAAAAAAAAAAAAAGGAACAAAAAGTTTCAGGACTCCAAAAAAG
>VYXH01007717.1:1746548-1767817 GCA_013397275.1 Burhinus bistriatus | reverse complement strand
AAAAAAAAAAAAGGCAGCACAAGGTTTCAGCACTCTGAAATGGAGGAAGGGAGAGAGGGGTGAATTTTCCTGAGGAAGAAACCCATGTTGACATTTGTAGCTGAGGATCCCATTTGGACTTGGCATTTTCTGAAGTCAGTGGCCCAGAGCCAGGGCTTCGCGGCTGCCAGCTGTACCCAGGGGCGGAGCTGGTTTAAACAGAGGTCTGATGTGAAGGGTAGTTTACTTAAATTGTTGTAATTTCAATGCAGACCAGGCCCTGTGGTGTCTCCCCTTTAACCTCCGCATCCCTCCATTCCTCTGCATAGCCAGCTGAGCATCCCACACTCCCCACCCCAGCCTAAATGCCACCTCAGTGGCCTCACAGCAGCCCCCTGGCTTCCCTCGATGCCTAGCTACTCTCACCCCAGCTGCAGCTCAGCCTTGAAAGAGTTCTAGAAAACCTCTGGGTACCTGAAAGCCAGTTAGATGCATGTGTAATGCCTGGAGGGCTGTAATTCACCATGCAACCCTCCACTTTGGGAAGACAGGAAGGGCCCTCAAGTGGCTGTCAGCATCTTATCTACTTCTGTGCTGTCTGTTAGGCTTTGTCACAGCACACATTATGAACCAGCAGAAAAGATGCAGTAAGTCCTTTCTTGTCAGGCTGCACGTGGCCATCTCAAGATGCATCATAGATACAGCAAATCTTTATCTTAATCCAGCCTGAATCACATCATCTTGTTGCGGGGCTGCATCCTTATCTTAGTGCCAGCTGGGGAGAGATGAAGAGATGCTCAGTTTGCCGAGATAGCATTCAAGCTGTGGAGAGGCGGGGAGGGCTCTTGTTTTCTCCAGCATTGCCAAATCTTTCTGTTCCCACTAGCCTTTTCTTGACATCGGCTCTGCATGGGCGAGAGGCTTTTCTGCTCCCTTGCCTTGCTGAAATAACAGCCTCCTCCCTCCCACTCTCTCTGCTCCCACAGGATCACTCCCCCTCGCCGCCAGCAGCATGGAAAGCGTGCGTGAGCTCCAAAACCCACTCTTGGCCAAGGCCAACGGGCACCTTCGCAGCAGCTATTCTTACCACCAGCATCACAGCCAGGACTACCCCAGTCATCGCTGCCAGGGGAAACTGTATTCCTACATCTTCCAAAACACTGGTGGTGCCAGGACTCACCAGCTGCTGGATGCCAGTTCCCTGCAGCTGGCTGTTGAAGCCTTATATGGCCCAAATTTCATCCTTGTGAAGGATGAGACCGCTCTCAAGGCCAAGGACAGCAAGACGGAAAGCTGCGAGACCACTTTTATGGAAAGCAAAGAGGCTCCATCCGAAGGTCCCGACGGGCATGATGCTCAAGGGTCCTGCCTGGTAGAGAGCGACATCCGCATCCAAACTGTGTCCTATGAGGTGGAGGAAGAGGAGCTCCAGGAGTATGAGGTGAGCTTTGCCAGGTGGGGTGGCACCAAACTCCTCCTCTGATAACTCTGGCTATTGGCCAAAATTCTTGGTCATTTATTTTCCCTTCTTTCCCCAGAGCTTCCCCCCAGACCCTACCATCTCCTGCCTCACCAGCCTTTCCCTGTGCACTCAATATTTCTTCTTCCTCCTTTTCATTTTGCTCCCTTTTCCTCACTGCAGATCTCAGAAGGAGGTCAGCTTCCCTGAGGGCAGCCTGGCTGCGTGACCACTGGGAGTGAAGGGGAGGTGGGCTCGTCTCTGCAGGACCCTTGGGATGTGGGGACCCTTTGACAAGGGCAGCCTGCAGCGCTGTGGCACTCAAGGGGAAATAGCAATCCTTGCGTAACAGCAATATTCACATGCCTGATGGCAGTAGCCGAGAGAAAGCTGAATACAAAGACAGGATGAATCTCACAAAGGAAGAATAAGAGCTGGCAAAGCAGCCTTGTGCTGCGCTCTGTGCCCCACCACGGCTCGAGTGGTGGCGCAGAGGCTGGGAACATCACCTTGAGAGGTGGGAGCGGGTCTCCGGAGCCTGCGGGAGCTGATGTCTGATGACCCAGCACAGCTCTGCTGCTTTCCGTGCCAGTGGTGGGGCCTTTTCAGATGCCAGCAGGGGTGTCCCCACCTCTGTGGGCCTTCTCCATTGAGACACATCGCTTCCAGGCTGCTTTGCGGCTGGCTGAGCGGTGCCCAAAGGCAGGAGGGCTGACCGCAGCCACTCCGAGCAATGCGCTCGCTAAGGGGACAGGACACGTCGCCCCTGTGATGGAGGCTCCAATTCAACCGCTTCTCCTCACTTGCTAAATAAGTTTAGCAGGATATCGATCTCCCAGTCCCTAATGGGGATAAGGCACTTTGTTTAAGTTTGTTTAAGCAGACAAACAGCCAGTTCTGCCAAAGCTCAAGATATCTCAGTTTAAGACTATCTATCTCCCAGGGAAATCCCAGACCCCCAGCAAGCGAGCTCAGCATTTGCTCTGGCAGGGAGCCGAGAATCCACTCGGCTCCTGAATTTGCTGAGCTACATTTTTTTCTCATCAAACCAGGCTGAGGAGGCTAAAATATTTTTGAAACTCACTTCTTGAATTTGCAGGTGGGAAACGTGTGAGAATATGTGATGGGGCCAGGAGAGAGCAGGAGCTGGGAGGAAAGGGGCTGAGACGTAGCCTGCAGGGCAGCATGGGGAGGGTGGACATGTGCTGAATCCATCTGTTTTTGCAGAGCGACTCCTCCAGCGACAGCGAAAGTGAGGATCATTTCCTGATGCTTCCCCCTCGGGACCACCTGGGCTTGGCCCTTTTCTCCATGCTGTGCTGCTTCTGGCCCCTGGGGATTGCTGCCTTCTACTTCTCCCAAGGGGTAAGAGATCCCTTTGTTTGCCTGCATGCACTGAGCACTGGAGCAAGGGCCCTGCAAGCCACCCTGGAGGGGACCAGGCACATTTCTGGCTCTAAGGCTCATGTCTGTGCCATGCCCGGACCCCTGAGGGCTGAGACAAAGGGTGCTCCTGGGTGTCTCCACAACTGCTGTGGGGTTGCAAGCCCTCCAGCTCTTGTGTGGGTTACTGGAGGTCAGGCTTTTCCTTTGGGTCTTTCGGGTCTTATTTAGGGAACTGGGGCTCCCCTTGGTCCCCTGTCCAAGTTTTCACCCTCCACTCAGGCTCAGGAAAATAGCATTTTCCCACTTGCCCTCCCATTCTCCGGTAGTGCAGAGGTCCTACACCACAACCCACTCCGAGGCAGCTCATGCCCTGGAGTCAGGCTGCTCTGGAGACTGGACTCAACAGGGAGCCTGGTCTCCATATCACACTACAGCTCCCCCATCGCACTTGTTTCTGACACACATTGGCTAAGCTGTGTGAGCCAACACCAGGCTGGCAGAGGCTGGAGAGGGTGATGGCCCTTGGGCTCCACCAGCTCAGAGGAGTTGCTGCCTTCTTGACGGCTTAGCCCAGAGCCTGGGCTCACTTACATCGCCGTTGACCCAGAAGAATTCATGCAGAGCCAGGCGATTTACTCTACGTTTGCATAGATGCTGTTGTACCAAGAATAGATGGGGGGGAGGCATTGAGAAGTTAAATCAAGATGATAGAAACAGAAATGGAAAAGTATATAACATGAGTACCTGGCACAGAGGCAGTGAGAGGCAGGGGAAGCTTTAACTGATTAGGACCCTCAGGAGTGGCTGATTTCACATTTTCCCATGTGGTGCAGGGTAGCACACTGCACTCTCCATGTGATGATGAACTTGGTGCAATTTAAATTTACCTCCATTTGCCATACCTACCACTTCTGTTCCCTACTCATTATATATATATAGAGAGAGTATATTTGTATCTAGTTGGTACCATGCAGCCATCGCCCCTGTGCACTGACCATTTGCCCGGGCTTACAAGGGGCCACCCGCCTGCTCACAGCACTGGCTGAGCACCCAGATGGCTGGGGCTTGCAGACAAACAGCCAAAGCCCACACTTGCCTTGGAGACAAAATCCACAGGGAGATGTGTGTAGGTGGCACTGCTGTGCTGAGCCATCCCGGACTGACGGACGCCTTGCTGTCTGTCCCCAGCCTTCATGGGATGCAGTGGCCAGGGAAGGGGGGTTGACTCAGTTGTGAAAGGACTGCACACAGGCTAAAAGGCCAGGTTGGTATGGCTGTGAGCAATGAGCGTTTCTTCTCCTTCCAGACCAGCAAGGCTGTCTCCAAAGGAGATTTCCATCTGGCCAGTTCAGCTTCCCGCCGAGCTCTCTTCCTCGCTGCACTTTCCATAACCATCGGCACAGGAGTGTACGTCGGGGTGGTGGTAGCACTCATCGCTTATCTCTCCAAAGGGGGCCACGTATAGCTGTCGCCCACACGTCAGTGCTGCCCTGGCCGCTGGCCCTCTTGGGATTGAGTTTTGCTGTGGAACACAGGGTGCCAGTGCCTCCAAGGGCTGCTTGCACGGCAGGACCCCAGCATATATGCCCTGTGCAGGCTCTTTCCCCTTTCAGACAAACAGTAGACCCCCGTTCTTCCCAAGGCTGTGGGGTGCCACCATCTGACAGCAGGGAACTGGGCACCGGCCTGGCTGCTGGGACCAGGAGGAGCACCTTTGCCTGCTGGAAGATGTGCAAGAGAGACACTGCATGCTGCTTCTGGGCTGGTGCCACCACCCCTGCTCTGGGGCCATGGTTTCCCCTCCCCAGCCCCACAGCCAGTAGATCCACCATTGGTGCCCAGGCTTGGCCCATGAAGGGGGCACACAGGGAGGAGAGGGGACACAGCGCTGGGGAATGACCCTGGGAAGATGGTGTCCTGATGGGTTCTCCAGACTTCTGTGATGGGGACAACATTCTCATTTCAATGCCACGGGGCAGCACCTGGCCCCTCCGCTGGAGCGAAGTAGGAGGACACAGCATGGACATGACTGAAGGGCATGCTCTCTGCATCCCTGGGCAGACAGACCCCTGATCCAGGGGACATTCCAGTTGCTGGTCCATCCCAGGCAAGAAACAAGGAGGAAGGCAGGCTGGTGGTTGCATACCATCACTCCCATGGCTGGAGCAAGCCGGCAAAGACAACAAGGTTTTCTCCATGTTAATAATGACTGTCATGATAATTGCAAGTTGGAGTGCCTGTAAGGTTGGCGTCCCATAGTTCTGGGCCCTGAAAAGACTTGTAATGGCAATTTCTACCCAAGAAACGACGTGGGAGGGGTGAGGGCCTGAAGGACTCCACTCTTGGCACTAGGTCAGGTCCTAGCACACCAAGAGGGATGGAAAGAAAAGGCTGATGTGACATGCAGAGCCCAGGGTAGGAGCACTGTTTGTGAGGGGATGAGATCCAGAGAGGGAGAAGACTTGGAGGGAGCCCAAGGCCCAGGGGTTACCCCAACACGCTTCTTCCCGTACCTCCATCCAAAGGCTCTGCTGACAAGGAAATCCCACGCGTCCCTGCTTACATCTTACTTTTGCGAAGTCGTATATTGTCAGCGACACATCAAGTGCTTCAGAGGTGGGTGTGAAAGCAATGACTGCCCCAAAAGGCCGGTGTTAAAAGGCCCTGCCTCACCCCCCTCCCCAGCATTCACCCTGACCCTCCCTCACCCTGGCCATGGCTGCCCTGCCGCCTCCTTCCCCTGTGTGCAGGAGGCTGCAGGCAGACTCTGGGCACCCATCACCCCCTCACCAGGGTTCCTGGGCAGACTGCAGCCAGCTCTGCAAGAGGCGCAGCATGTTCCTCCAACTGGGTGCCATTCAAATGTACATTTCATCCTAAAGAAGCATGTTAATGTCTGCGATTGCTGTTGTACTTGAGCCATAAAAGAGAGAAGCACATCAGAGACCTGTTCAGAAGCTGGTCTGAAAGTTCCCATTACGTTTTATAACATGGAAGAGCTAATAAAAAAAAGCAGGAAAAAAGATTCTGTTTATAAGGACATGGAGCTGGCTAGGGAAGAAGTGAGCTTTGCAGGAGTGCTGAGATCACTTAAACCTGGAGGTGTTTATGCAGTTCCTGAAGGAAGTTATAATCCAGCTGGTGTCTGGGCAACTCGGAGGGAGATGTACTGCAATGTAGATCACAGCAAGCAGCTAGCGCTGGGAGCGGGATGGTGATGTAAGCTTTGCTGTGTGTGGATGGACAAGAATTAGGGAGAGAGAGAGACAGACTGGAGCATCATCTATGTTCAGGCTGCACTGTATGTAGTAGAATTGTAAAAAAAAAATGTGCTGGAAGAGGGGCAGAAGAATATGAACATCAGGCGGGAATAAGCAGGTCTTGCTTCTGATGGTGGACAGAGAGAGATCAAATTTGCAGGGAAGGATGGGGGTGTCCAGAAGAGATGAGGTGGCTTAGAGAGGAGAGATGAGGTTCACCCTTGCCCATCAGCCAGGTTTTCATTTCCCTCTCCTGCACGTGCTTAGCCTTCCTGGGCATCCGTCCCTTCGAATAACAGAGCAGGACAGCAGCGCTATTTCAGGAGAGGGGACATCCGTGGGTGCCCGTGCAGCAGGGGTGACCAGACTCACTGTCGCTTCACTCAGTGCCATCCCAGCCAAAGCCCTCCCTGCCTCTCCCCCTTGAGCACCCCTAGCTGGGGCACAGGGATGGGGGGCTCCCTGACAATTCTGGACCAGACCAAACCATCAGGGCTGCTGGACCAGAATCGGCAATGAGAAACTGTGTTTGCTGTGAATTTGTAATTCTGCCAGCTGGTTCCCTCCAGGGGCTACCCCGGGTGGGGGACCAGCAGCCCCTAGCCCACTTCCCATGGGCACCCCAGCCCCCTGCACCCCAACCCGTCTCTTTGTCTTAATTGGAGATGCACGGGGAAGGACCGGGCTAAAGGGCCAACAGAATTAAAGTGTTTTCTGTTAATAGCCTGAATCTCTGATGATCTTGTCAAAGGAAGGGGGAAGGGGCTGTGCCAGAGCATCCCTAAGGGGGGCATTATGCAAATAGGGAAATTAGTTGGAAACAGCCTGAAGGGAAACATGTGGAAATTGAAATCTGAAGACCAGCATGGAGACTGCTGCTGAATAAGTTATTATAGACTCACAGCCTCTGCTGCAGCCGCCCGAGCAGACGGGAAGGAAGCAAAAAGGCAACAAGGCACAGCAGTCAGGGAAGACGTAAGCTCCGGAAATTTGATCGAGTTAGAAAAAATACAAATGCTAAACTAAACCCTACCAGTGGGTGTGGAAGAGGCGACTCTTTGCCCCTTCCCTCCTGTCCTCCCAGAGGAGGGGTCCCTCTCCCACGCAGGACCCCCAGCCCCATGGCAGAGCTCTGTAACAGTCCTGATCCCACAGGGGATACTTAGAAATTTGGGGTGAAGGAGGAATAGCCTCGAATTCTGTCCTGGCAACATTTTGAGCCCAGAAGAGAAGGGAGTGCAGGGAACCTGGCATGTCACAGCTGTGGGAGGTGATGCAAAGTGCAGGGAGTGCAGAGATGGTCTGTGCTGGTGGCTGGTGAGGGAAGATTTGTGGTTCTCTGGGCTGGGGGTGCGGGGGGGGTTCATTAAATAGTAATGTCCTACAAGAGCATACACTGCAACTTGCTCTGCTTCTCTGCACCCCAAAGCTTTCTAAAAAATAATCACAAGAGGTGCTGAAAAGTCCCATGATATATCAGAACAAGCTCCCCCTTCTCCATTCATGAGTAATTCATTATTCATAATTAGGACATCTATTTGCAACTGAGTACCTCCCCAGCTGGCTGCAGGTGCCTGTCTCTGTGAATGCTGTCTGGCACCCCCAGCACAGGCATGGTCCTGCAACCCCCTAGCCCCTGCAACCCCGTCCCATCACTCTCCTGCCCACTGCTCCCCAAATGCCCCTTCCCTGGCCCGGTGGCTCCACCAGCACCCCCAGCCCTCACCCTAAGTCACTGACACCAAGAGACAGACACAGAAAGTCACCAGAAAGCTCATCCCCTGCCCCTCTCCCCATGTCCATGCCCAAACACTCCTCTCTTGTCTCACACACTGAGCAGCTTTTGGGTTGAGAAAAGTGCCATCACCAGGTGGCCCAGATGCGCTCCCTGCTGTGAGGAGAAGACCCTGTGGACCAAGCCAACCCCGCTCCTCATGGCCAGCTAAACATCCCCTCCATCCCTTCCCTGCCCTGGAGATGCTCCGCGCTCAGCTAGGAGCTCGGGACAGCACTGTCTGAGGTGTGCTGGGTTTGGATTCTTTTCCCAGCAGTGGAAAATGTGTCGTCTTCCAGCTTGGGCTCCTTTCATAACCTCTGCAATGTCAAGGTGAACACTCCCCAGCAGGGCTTTCTCTTTGGAAGCAACTAAAGACAGGGTGGACAGAGCCCATGACAAGGGCAGGGGTGGCCTTTGAATCCTGCCTCCTTCTGGGATGCAGCCAGGGAGAAAGCTGCTGAGGAAAAAAGTACCGGTGCCCCAGCACAGATGTGGGTGACTAATGCATCTCAGCCACTGCCTGCTTCCCCCGGCTCTGCTCACACTGCTCGCCCCTTGGCCAGTGCTGCAGCATGCCAAAACGGGGCTGCTGGCTACAGACAGGGGCTGGGGAGCAGTGACAAGGGGTGCAAGGATGGGGCTGTGCTGGATCTCACCCCTCCTCCCACAGGGATGAGGTGAGAGGATGGAGGAGAAGGGAAAAGAAGCTGGTGCGGTTCAGCCTGTGGGACCTTGTCCCCAGCTGAAGGGATCCACTGGGGCACTGGTCCTCCCGCATCCTCCCAGCCAACCTGCTTCTCCTCGGGGTCATCCCCAAGGCAGGCGATGTGGAAAGTGCCGGGGCAGGATGCGGGGTGTCCTTCCTGCTGTGGTCCTTCATCTACCGGGGAGGATGCAGCGCCTTGCAGAGGCAAAGCTGCCGCCTGCTCTCCAAGCAGTGTCTGTCGGTAGGGTGGGGTTGCAACCAGTGCTGGTGGGGCAGAAATACCTTGATTCTCCCTACATCTGTCCTCTGGAGGTTGGAAAGAAAAGAGACACAGGGAAATAAAAGTGGAATAAATCCTTCGCCTCACTTAATGGCACAGTCAGCGTTTTACCTTACAGCAATCCAGTAAGGAAATAGCTAATTACCCGATATAGGGCAAATTTTCTATTCCTGTCCAAAAAAAAAAATTTAAAAAGCATTTAGCAGTGCATCTCTCCACCTGGCTTATCCTTTCCCCTTTGCTCCCCAAAAACAGCCTGCAGCGGAGAGAGCGTGGGGAGGCACAGCCTGTGGCAATGCCATCTCTCCTGGGGCTGGCGGGAGAGGATTTTTGCAGAGAGAAGCCAATTAAGAGCCATCACTCAGGCATCAGGTGCTGTGAAATCGGGAGGCTCATTACCTCTCCTGTCCCCGCAAATGCAGACACCAGCTCCCTCTTCCACAGCCTCCGGTAGTCACACGCGCAGGAAGGTACTAGTGGGGCCGAGCTGTCCCCCTGGGGCAGGAGGACAAGTGGTGCCCAATGGGGACAGAGCACTAGGTGGGGACATCTTGCTGGGGACAAGGCAGATGGTGTGCCCATGGCCCACCCTGAGCCACTGGGCTTGCTGCAATGCCACAGGAGGGGTTGGTTAGTGATGGTGACACACCAGATGGTGTTAGCATCACCCTCCACTGCTCATCTGTCCCCCTGCAGCGTGGAGGGGCTGTACCCCTGCACAGCCCCCTCCCCACTGTCCCCCTGCATGTCCCCGCAGTGTCCAGGCACAGGGACGTTTGGGGATGTGCCGGTCCTCTGAGCTGACCTCTGTTTTGCTGTAGTTGGTGCCCGTGCTGTATCCCAGAGCCAAGGGCTTTGCAAGGAACCGCAGCTGCCCTTCAGAAGGTGTATCTTAAAAATGCAGTTTAAATATCCTCACAAGTGATACTTTGGAGACTTACGACTAACAAGGGTGAGAAGCACCTGACTTGTGACCTCCTAGGCCAGACAGGGCCCATGTCCTCCACCCCAAAAAGGGCAGGAGCTCCCCTTGGGCCAAGCTCCCCTGAGCAGAGGAGCTGGCGCTGCCTCTCCAGCGGTGCCAGAGAGCAGGACAGGACTGGGACACGGGCTTGCATGTGGCTGGTGGAAGAGCCTCTCTTCTGCCCCTCCCTGCCACACTCGGCATGGCTGGGATTTTTCCATCTCCCTTTCTCAGCAAGCAAAAGAAGAAGCCACCCAGGCCTTGGGGAAGCGGTGCACATGCCTGATTTCCACTGATGTTGAAAATGCGCTGCTTCAGTCCCACATGCATGGGGCTCCTTTGTGCTGCCAGCTCTCGGCCTTGGTGCCACCAAGGTCTGCCCAGCTTCCCTTCCCTATGGTGTCATCTCTGCTGCTTTGAAGAGGCTGAGCTGCTGGGCTGTGTCCCAACAGCTGCTCCTCTCTGAAGCTCCACAGTTCATCTGAGCTTTTCCAGATTACTCACTTCCAAAAATGCCGTGGTGTCCTGCAACTGCTCTAGTGCTGGACACAGACAACACAAGCCCCCTGCCTCCCATATCTGCTCAGCAGCTTTTTGGCTGCAGAGTTGCGCTCAGCTCACTCCCATCCTTGGGAGCCTTTCAGAGGCTTTCCAGCCGAAATCCCCCCCACTCTGCAGGGCGCCCTCTGTACTTTTGGAGACATGGTGCTTAACTGGATTTTAATCTATTCAGTGTTTGCTGGCTTAATTTTTAGATCCATCTTGTTGCTTAGTCAAAATGTCAGGCCGGACCAAACACTGTCTCGCCGAAGTTGGCATGCATTACGGTGGCACCACCACCTCCTTGGGTGACCAAACTCTCAACCTCACTGGAGAAGCTGTGAAGTTGGACTGGTGGCTCTGTGGTTCACAGGCAAGGGGTGCTTTGCCTGCCCTACGCCTTCATGTATGCCATTGCTGGCCACAGCAAGACAGCTCTGTCTGCACGCCAGGAAAAGGCTTTCTGCAACATCTTCATGTCTTCATGGATAGGTACACAAGTGTTACAGAGCTCCACAGACCAACAAATGGCCAAAATCTGTGGTTTTAACTATGCCCCTGCCCGAAGCATGGTCCTTAAATTCATCTGTACCATCTGCAATTCAAATGTGTAACTGCCATGTGAAATCTAGCTATCAGGGGTTAATCCCTCACAAGCCGTAACGGCATGGAAACAAGATCACCCTACCTTTGGGGACACTCAGCCCTGCAAATGCCCCACACCAGGGTGGCTGCCTTGTCCTGGCATGGAGAGCTGAGGAAGAGTGCCACGGGCAAGGGATCCAGAGCCAGAACCCTCCTTCCTGCTGCACACCAAGCTCCCTGCCTGCCCCTTGCCCAGACTCATGTGGTTGCAGAAGTGCTAGGAAGATATAACTTTATTCTCAAATGTCTGAGCGTGGCAGGAGGTGTCCATCCCACCACAGCTCTTCTACCTTCCCTCAGGGCTATGGTTACTGAAGCAAAGGAAGAGGCATGGGGAGAGGGGCAAATGAAGAAGCCAGGGAAGGAGAAACGAAATGCAAATAAATGCAGTATCTTCCAAAATGCCACCCTCAAAGTAATATATCAAAGTCTAGGTGCTGGCAGTAAACTCTTGACAGTATTAGGGTAGAAAGATGGAAGTTTTTTCTTCTTGAAGTGCTTTCAGATCTGAGTACTTTCTCCAAAATTCCAGTGTTTTCCAGATGTTGACTGTGCTAAATTAGCATTACACAGCAGCTCACTTGTTCTCCAGAAGAGGAAAGGCAGGGAACACAGCATCTGGACCTTAGCCAAGTAGCTGGAATGGAGCCACACCAACAGTTGTCAGGTGGGGACTGGTTCAAGAAAGCTAAGATGGGTATTAACAGGTTATTAATATTTTAGATCTGTTGGGTTGGAGGGCAAAATCCTTGAGGATACATATGAGGATTGATTGTCCATATTTTCAATAGCAAGTTGGCATAGGAAGGAGGGGTACTTTGGTGACCTTTACTAATGAGACAAAATCAGGAGGGTTTGGAAATACAGAAGAGTAAAGAAACTGCGCTACCTTGAAGGCAGGAGGGGTGGAGACAGGATGAAATGGGTTTTAATGGGAAGGAGGCAGAGGGTGGTAGGACAACAGGGAACGGGGAGCTGGCTATGGCTGATGTAACCTGCTGGGACAGAGGCAGACAGTTCCCCACAAATACCCCAGGGGCACAGGCGGAAAAGGACTCTCATCTCAGCAGCTGGATTGGCTCAGCAGAGCTAGTTGCTTGTAGCCCAGGCCTATAGAGCAAATTACACAGGGCACTGATACAAAAGATCCCTTTTTTCCTTTTTCTTCTCATCTTCTTTCCTTCCCTCCCCACATAGATATTCTTGATAATGAATTGCTTTTGTGCTTGTCATCTCAGGATCAGTTTTGAATGGTGGCGCTGACTTTTCTGTCCTCTGGCACTGCCACATCTCCACTGTGATGATCTCGGCAAAGCACAGGACCTACCTTGCAAACCCCAACACTTTCACCACCTTGAGATACTTTGAAGACCAACACTATTGCTCTTCGCACCAAGAAACCAGCTGCCTGTGCAAAATCCGGAGGCAAAGCAGTGCTTGAGCTAACACATACCAGCTAAATGCCCCAAAGCTTTGCTTGGGCATAATCAACTATTCCTATGGCACGACATCTAGGCAGGCTCCACTGTGCTGCATTGCCCACCTCCTGCACCTGCAAACCCCTTCCTACAGACACGAACGGGGTGCGTTAGTGGCAGAGCAGAGCCCTAAATTGCAGGTGGGCAGGGGGCTGCTCCCCATGGGCTTTGCAGCCCCCCAGCCTCTGTGTTTCACTTACCTTTCAATTTCCATCTTTGCTGGGGTGAGTGCTTTTAAGCACCCGCCTGTGAGGGAGCTGGGGTGGCACCTGAGCTAAACCTCACTCCACACATGCAAAGGGAGAGATGTATCTGCCGGTGCCCAGCAGTGCGATGCAGAGCAGCTGAGGTCGCCTCAAATTCATCTCCCACCACCAGCTCAACACGAGAGCAGCATGACAGGTATGAATTGAGTACTGTAGTTCTCCACACACACACTTAAACTCTGCTAAGCCACAAACTACATCAGTAAGTAACAAGCACCCACCATTTAGGTGGTGCCAACTGGCAGAGACCCACCATGACCCTGCTGCCAGGGAGGGAGAAATGTAAGGGCACTTGTAAAACCTCAGAGGGAGATGTATTCTTTTCCCACCATGCCCCACCAAGGCACCAAGCTAAGGGCAGAAAAACCATCATACCTACATCTCTTCACCAGGGCTCCTCAAAAATGTCTTGCAAGGGGGCGGTGGAGGATGGGGGAAGCAAGCCCAAGGCCAGCACCTGGGAGAGATTCATCCTGCAACCATACCCCAGTGTGAGGCATGCAAGACTCCTAGCTCAGGGAGAGTTGGGTGATGGGAAGCAGGAGAAGCCATCCCTCCGCCCTGCAGAGCACTGGGTACCTCCCACCACGGAGGCTCCCCCAGGCTTTTCTGATGCCCACCTGCCCCCAGCAGCAGCTGGCAGCCACCCACCATGCCATGCCATGGCAATAGATGCCCCAGCCACTGCCCTGCTGCCAGGCACAGTCTGCCCCAGCCTCGGGGCCACCCAAATGAGGCCTGTGTTAGCACCCACGGTCAGAAGACCCACCCTCCCTGCTCCTTCCCTGGGCTCAGCTGAGGAAGGACACGCTTTGGGGGTCTCGCATCCACCTTCACAGCTGCTGCTGCAGCCGCCACTGCTGATGCAAACAGCTATCACCAGCCTCCGGCAGTTTGGAGACACGGGTAATCATTCTGGAGTAATTACCAGCTTACTCCCTTGGAGGAGTACGCTGGTGAGAAGTCACTGGCAGCTAATTACTCCAATTACTTCCTGACACACAGAGCCCAGGTGCCCAGGGCTCTCTGCAGCAGCACACACCGCTGCTGAACAACTGGCAGCTCCCCGTGTGCCTTCCTCCCCAGGGCACCCACTGCCTCAGATCCCCTCCTCTGGGACTGCACAGGGTACACTGGGGTGGATGGGTGGTGGCGAGAACCCACTGGCACCAAGGACACAGAGCTAAGTGGTACCTGGAGACATGCCCCGTCACATAGCTCAGGCCCAAGGATGCCACAGGACAACCCTGAGCACCTCTTCCTCCTGCAGGCTGATGCCCAGGAAAGCTCAGCAGAGCTTCCTAGCACAAATCCCCCTCTGCCTCGGGGGCTCAGGGCAAATGAAGGCAGACTGCATCCAGAGCAGGACTGGGCTGCAGCAGCCAGCGAGAGGTCCCAGACATGTTGAAGGAGGAAAAACAAATTATTTGCAGGCAAGATAGGGGGGCAGGGGGGAAGACCAGGCACATGACACCACAACATGCATTATTGCATCTCAACTCTTAACAATGTCACCAAAGCTCCTGATGCCCCTGCAAAGACCTGAGGGTAAGAAAGACAAGACTCAGCCCTGCTGTTAGACCTGGCCTCAGGGGCTGATCTTATAAGTGCAGGGCTCAAAAGGCTCTCCCCTCGCAGTTGTACGGTGCTCTAACTCCCAGCAGCTTTGTGGGAAATAAGATCAGGTACTGTAGTTGTCACCACCCTCCTCAGTGGTAGCAGCCAGCCCCAGACCCCCTACAGCTCAGCGCGGCACAGCCACGCTGGCAGACACCACAGGTCTCACATACTAAGAAGACAAGGCTTTTTGGAGACAAAAGAGCCTGGGCAGGCATGGACACCCAGAGCCCCACACCCCAAGACACTGGCAGAGCAGAGGTGCAAACAGCTGCGCTGTCCCTAGCCCTGGGTCCAATCTGGGAGGCAAGTCCTGACCTCTCACCAGGGAGAGCACGGCTCCTGCCAGGCCTCCAGAGCACCACTGAGCAGATGGCCCCCTACCAGGTCCCACAAAGCAGAAGAGGACCTTCACAGGAGCAGTGACTGAGGTGCGCACAGGCTCTTCCCATCAACAAGTCACTTCTAGAAGCAGACACAGAGGGGAAAGCCTTGCTCAGAAATCACACAAGCAAGAGCAAGAAACCACACAGGACCAGGAGTGGAAGAGACTTTATTGCTTTGGTTTCTTTCAAGTGAGAGATACGCATCTAGACTTGCTGCAAGGAGACACCCGCATTGCATCCAGCTTGCAGCACAGTACAGGTGATGTAGGGACACTGGGCACACAAGGTTCGGTCTCTCTGCCTTCTCCCAAGCACGAGGGAAGAGAGAGACCCTAGGAAAGTAAGGCAGTTACCAGCTGTGAGAGAGTAAAGGATTGGGTGAAAGGTTATTGCTACAAGACCAGAAAGGTCAAGGACAGCTTCTCCAGAGCCTGCAAAGGACACCGGCTCCCAGCTTAGCAATCCCAGCAGACAGACTACAGTGGGGACACAAACAAGTCCCCTCCTCTACCAGCCTCGCTCCCTCTAGGGAAGATCAAGGCAGCCAGAGGCAGGTATTAAGATCCAGAAAGCCAAGGTGGCATCGATGCTGACCCCAAGTGACACTTTTATTCTCCTTATCAGGGAAGACCCCAGATCAAAGATGCTCCTCCCATAAAGCTGAGCACTCCCCAAGCCCCTCCTCACCCACAGCTGAACCAGCTCTGCTCTGCTCACCAAGAGGATGCTGGGCACCTCCACGCCCATCCTGCATATCGACATTACTCATTCAAGCAAGTGGCTGGGGCAGAGAGACCTCCACATCCTCCATCTCAAGAGGCCCAGCAGCATCCCATGACACTGGCACAGTACTGCCTCCCTTGCTCACCCTCTGAGCACAAAGAGAGGACAACCCCCCAGCCCCTCTCCTTTGAGGCAGCTCAGTGCCTTCTCCTTCCACTCCTCCCATCTCCGGGAATGGGCACTGCGAGGATGCTCCCATACCTGATTGAACCACACAGAAAAGAAAGCCAGAGACTAGGAACAAAACAAAACCGGAACAAAAGCTACAGCGGGGCCCCAGCCCGGGCACCCCACCAGAGACCCAAAGGGCATGTCAGCAGAGGAGCTGTGGCCAAGCCAGCTGGCAACTGGCACTCAGGCATCCACAAGCGTCAGCCCATCGTGCAGGGCACGCTTCCACATGTAATAGGTGGAACGAGCTGTGAGCGGGAAGCGGGCACTGAACTCCTTGTAGGTGGGGAAGGTCTTCGACTCGAAGCGCTGCTGCAGGAACAGCTTGGCCTGTGCCTTGAACTGGGCAGTGGCGATCACATCCATCACAAACATCCGGCTGTTGGCTCTCTCTGACATGGCGTAGCCCGAAATGGTGGTGTGGTATGGCATGGCCAGCACTGGCTTATCTAGGTGCTTGGGGGCTCCCTCCACGTGGCACTGGGGCTTGAGGCCTGGCTCCACTGTGGGAGGTGCCTGGGAAGCAACCTGGTTCAATGGCCGGCCGGAGCTGGTCCAGGACAGGCGATGCTGCCCAATGGCCCGGCCACTGCCCTTCCAAAACCAGTAGGCGGTGGAGGAAAGAGACGGGTAGCGCAGGCGGTACTTGCAGAACGGCAGCCGCCATTGCTGGACCTGCCTCCTGGCCACATCTCGCAGCTGCTTTCTCCAGCACAGAGATGGCTTGAGCTGCAGGAGACTCCTGGGTGCTGGCCGGTCTCCATTCAGCCTCTTCCTGACAGGCACACTGCTTGGCTTCAACTGCAGGAATGGCTTTCCCATCACTAGAGGTTTCTGGTTATCCAAGGGAGACTGGGGGGGTTTGAAGTTGGGGTTCTCCTTGATTGCTTTTCTTCGCCAGTTGTAGTAGGTGGACCTGGAGATGCCAGGGAAGCTGCGCTTGAAGCACCTGTAAGGCACCAGAGTGTTCATGGAAATACATTTCTCCAGGTAGGATTTGGCTCCTTGCATGAAGATTCCTGCTTGGATGGGGTCTAAGGAAGGACTCGGGGATCTCAAGCTCCCCCGTGAATTTGCTGGCTCATCCACATCAGCCTTTTTTGGGACATCCCTGTGAAGCTCCTGCAACCCGTGGGCCTCAGCCAGAGCAGAGGCATCACCATTGACCATGCTCTGCATCTCATGCTTCCAGGCATAGTACGTGGATCGGGAGATTTCTGGAAACATTTGCCGGAAGTGCTGGAGGGGGATTATATTGCCCTCCTGAAAGCAGGACTGGAGGAAGTGTTTAGCTGCAAACCTGGCAGCCGCTTTCTGCCGGTGTTCACGAGACTGGCGCTTCCAGCGATAAAAGGTGCTCTTGGTAATGCTGTACCGGTCACGCAGGTTGGAGTAGGTCAGCTGGGGGTCACTGTTCAGCAGCTCAAGGGTCTTCATGGGCTGGACAGGAGGCTCTGGCGAAGGCATTGTGGGTTCCACCTCCTCCAGGCCAACCACAGCCACAAAGTACTGCGCTTTGAAGACCTGCCGGGAGAGCTGCTGCCCTGACCACATGATGTGGAGTGTGGAGGTTCGTGGGCCACACTTCCTGGGCCGGATGAGCCGGTTGAAATAGGGACGGATCTTCAAGTTGCTCATGGGGTAGATGGAGTAGATGTTACACTGCAGTACTGAGGCAAGAGCATAGACATGCCACATGTTAGCAAAGGTGCCAGGAAAACAGGTAGCTTTGATATCAGCATCGAAGATGGCCTCCAGGATAGCCATGGGAAGGCTGGTCATCTCTGGGGTCTCCTCAGTGCAGAGGGAATAACGGGCAGCCTGCAGCATCACCTTGGAGTCGATCATGCCATTCAAGTAGTATTGCTTGTGTAGCAGCATCTCCACCACTGTACGCACCTGCAGCTCCAGGCTGAGGCTGGGGTTGCCCCAGAGCAGCACACTGGCAGCCTCAAAGAGGCGATTCCCCTCACCTTTGCAAACCAGAGGCAGCATGTTACTTGGGGCATCCTCAGGATAGAGGCTCCTGGCTACCCGGTCAACCTCCAGCTCCTCTTGGAACTGCCTCCCACAATAGCCAGGCAGGGAGAAAGATGACAGGGTCCTCTCTGCCTCCAGCGCAGCACTGGTGAGGCCCTCCAGACCAAAGCATTCGGTGGCTTCCTGAAGTTCCTGCAGCACAGACTGCACCAGCTGGTGTCGCTGGATCATCCTGAAGGATGGCAAAAAGAAAGAAGTCACTGGAGGTGAAGTCAGTGCATGCTCCAGCCTGCCAGGGGCCTGGCCTCCAGGTCCAGCTCTTCCCCAAAGGACAAGATAAGGGAAACGGATAGAGGAAAGGCCACCGCTCACCCCTCCACCCGCACTCCCAAGGACAAAGGAAGAAGCCTGGGTCCCTACAGGCAGACCTGGGACAGGGACATGGGCTTAACTTGCTCTCCAGTGACCTCCAGTGAGCAGCACACATGGCACACAGCCTCCAGAGACACTTGTCTAGGTGAAACTAAGGAGTGACTGCATCCATCAGAGTAGGAAGCAAGGTCACCTCCTATCCCTGCATGCCTGGCTTTGAGCCCAGCCTCACCCCTACACTGGTCACTCCCACCAGTAGCTCCATCCCTTTCGTTTTACCACCCCACTACCAGCACCCAGACAGAAGGAAGCCTCAAAGGGGAAACATTTGTCATGTCTGCAGGAAGAGATCTGTAACAGAGCAACACTGCATGGGGGCATGGAGGGACCTGGCTCAAGGTGTTCAAGCCCAACAGAAGAAGCGGCAAGGAGCTTGCCCCCTCCCTCAGAGCAGGGCACTGCAGCTGCACCCATTGCATGCACCGAAAACTGCTGTTACAGAACCTGGGATGAGAGGAGGAGACGGAGACAGCCCAAGCCATGACTACTGCTGACTGAGCTGACACTAGATGTCACTTGCTGCTCAGCAGGCACACACCACCAGCCAAGGAGAAGCCACAAAGGGACAGCTTCTAGAGGAGCCACCAGGCAGGAGGCAACCCAAAAGCGCAGATGGAGCATGAGCACTGGGTGGGTAATTCAGAAGCTGTATGGAGCCCTCTTCCATGCCTAAGTCCATCTCAGGCCTGTCGTCCCTCCCTCTGCATGCCAGTTCCCACTCAGGCAAACCAAAGGGTCAAACCTGTATCGCCCCCACTTTGTCAGCTTTTTGAGACCTACACGGCTCTGCCCCCACCCCTCCAGGAGCTTTCATGATGACTGTGTGGTCCTTACCCCATGATCCAGATCCATCTGTGCAACCCTCTTCAGTCTCTCACCCCAACCAGCCCAGTCTCTCCCTCTTGAACCAGTTTCCTGGTTCACTCACTTCACTCCACTAGGGAATCTAATCTCCTCCATTTTCTCCTAAGGCTCATTCACATGCCACCCCCAATACGTAGGGCATCAATTTGCAGTCTACTGAATTTATATCCCAGCCAAAGCCCACCTTCTCACAACACTCCACAGGTATCACTACACACTCGCAGCTCTGTAGGAAGAAGGGGAAACAGCAAAGCCAGGCAGGAAAAGCAGCAGCTCTGCAGCAAAGCAGATGCCCTGCCTGACCTCTCCCAGTTCTCAGCCCTGCACCCTGCTGCAGATAAGGTTACTATTGTCGTAGCATCTACGGCCCCTGGCCATGACCAAACAGCAAACGAAATGAGGTGCCACAGAATCACATGGCCGCATCCAGGCTACTTCACCGCAGGGAGCCTCCGTCCTGCTGCTGCCACCCCTTGCCTTTAATCAGACCACAGCTAGTCACAAAATCGACTCCCTTCCCTTGCTCCAAACTTCTCCAGTCTCCTGCATGTCAGAGGCCACAGCCCTCTTACAGCTGTGGGGCATCAGGTATCAGAGACAACAAACACAGGAGAACGCACACAGCTGTGAAGCAGGGGAAATAAACTTGTCCTAAAAACCTGGTCTAAGCAAGTGTGAGGTTGTCAGTTCTGTATTGTTGTTCTCCTGGAAGTTCATAAAAGTTTATAGAAATATTGACTAAGACTGTGGTGAACAACATGTGCTCGAGGAGGTGAAGCAAAGGCATCCCTCAGGAGAGCTGCAGGGCTGGCAGAGCCCAAGTTCTCCTTCTCCTTGGCCTGCCAAACCATTTCAGGGCTGGCCACCTCCCCCTGCAGCAGCCGCTGCCTCCCCTTTCAGCCCCCGCAGCCCATCTGCACTACTGGCCAGCAGAGCCAGGAAAGGTAACACAAGCTTTTCCCCTGGAGGGGGTGAGGAGCTGACACAGTGTAGGGAGCATCAGCAGCAACCTTGGTCTTTATGGCCTGGTGGGCATTTCCCACCCTCTTATAGCTTGGGGGGAGAGCAAAAGCTGGAGGCGCGTTAACCCCACTGCCTCAATGTCACTGCCAGCTCCTGCTGCCCAGAGCAGGAGGACCTCGAAAGCTGTCCAAGGCAAAACTCACAGCTTAAGCAGCACAGATGAGCTGCCAGGGCAGGGTGGAGAGGGGCTCAGGTAAGCCAGAAGCAGAAGTCAGCCAAGCTGGAGGCTTGGGTTCATCACCAGATCAATCCCAGCAGCTCTCAACACAGAGGACCCACCGCAAAGGGAACATTTTTCCCCGCACACCCCCAGCAAAGCCAGCTGAACACGTCAGACAAGCGCTCCCTAAAGTGCCTCAGCACCAAGAGTCAACCAAGGGAGCTTTTCCCCACTGATAAAGGAGGCTTTACCTAACCTAGCCGCTCTTGCATTGTAACAGATAAGCAAGCACTTGCAGATCACGTTCCCTCACCTAAACTGATGGGCTGGTGGCATCCAGTAGTGCAAGTTCCCTGAGCCAGCCCAAAAAACACTCCCGCCAGCAGGAATCCAGGAGACCTCAGCCCCTGCCGCCCTGGCTGCTCAGGACCACCAGTGCCTTGCAGGAGCAGGGATGTCCAACCGCCCCAGCCCAGCTGGATTAGATGGCTCACTTCCCAGCCCCAGCTGTGGGCTCAGGCCACCCTGGCCATCATGGCTCTCATTTGAGAGGGGAAGGTTTGAATCACCACAACTACACAACCGAAGCACCGAAGTGGTAATCTCAAGGAGCTGTCTAGGCTAGAAATATCACCACACTAGAAATCCCGGGGGGGTTCTGGTGGGTGAGCAGCACTGGCAGCCCAGGCAGCGGGAGAAGCCTGCTCCATCTGCCAACACCCGCATCCCCACCAAATCCCAGAAATGGGGCAACACTCGCCCGGAGAAAGAAAAGTCACCGCCCCGCCTCCACCCAGGCCGAAGCACTGCAGCTAAGCCTGGTTTCAGGGGCACCGACTGCCCGAGTGCGAGCGGCTCCTGACAGCCGCCTCCAGCCCCGTCCACCCGTGAGCGCCCCCCCGCGGCCGCCCCCACGGCCGCTCACGCCTCTCCCGAGCGCGGCGGAGGCGGCTCGGCGCGGCCATCCCCGGGACGGGGACAGCCCTGCACCTCGGTGGGAGCACGGGCGGTGGCTTCCCTCGCCCGGCAGACAAAGAGACGGACAGCCCCGGGGCAGGGGAAGAGGTCGCCGGTGCCCGGCCAGCCGCCGAGCAGCCACCGAGAGCAGGGCGG
>VYXH01007717.1:1718098-1739337 GCA_013397275.1 Burhinus bistriatus | reverse complement strand
GGCCGGCGGCCGGTGAGGAGGCGCCGGGCTGGGGGTGCCCGAGGGGCGGGCTCGGGGGTCGCCCCCCGCGGCCGGAGTCCCGGTGGGGCGGAGGGGAGGTGGGCACCCCCCAGCGCTCACCGCCGGCCCCCGCGTCTTTCTCCGTTTGCAGGCCTGGGCCCTGGCTGGACGNAACGTGCAGGAATCAGCCCTGCTCTTCCTTTCCCGTGTCCCCTGTGACAAGTGGGCAATGCCAGCTGCCCATGGGGACCGTTCCTCAGCCTCTGGTGTCCCCAGAGGGAGCTGCTCATGCTTGTCCAGCTCCTTCCTCAGGAGAAGAGGCGGCAGTGCTCCATTTCTCCCGCCCTGTTGCCTTTGGCAGCCAGGATGCGGCTCGACCATGGAGCCGGCCCGGAGGCCGCAGCCCTGCCAGGACACAGCCTCCGGACCTCTGTCCCGGCTGGCGCTGAGCGCAGGCGGCCGGGACACCGCAGCTCAGCCCGCCGGCCGGCTGTGTAAGCAGCCAGGCGGCGAGAAGGCGACGAGGGGAAGCGAGCACACCCCNGAGGGGAGGTGGGCACCCCCCAGCGCTCACCGCCGGCCCCCGCGTCTTTCTCCGTTTGCAGGCCTGGGCCCTGGCTGGACGGGCTGTTCCTGCGGCGGTTCCTGCGGCTGCAGGCCGTGCTCTTCCCCGGCTGGCCCTCCCCGGGCGCCCTCATGTTCCTGACGCTGCTCTGCGTCGCCTTACTGGGTGAGCCTGGGGTGGTGGGGATGGGGGGCTGCACCCCTCCTCAGCCCCCTGTTCCCCCCTGCTCCCCCACTTTGCCGTGCCACCGCTGTCCTTCATTTCCTTCCCGTGCTTGCCTGTTTCCTCCAGAGCAGCTGGTTATTTACCAGGTCGGCGTCATCCCCAGCCAGTACTATGAGGTCCTGGGGAACAAGGACTTCTCCGGGTTCAAAACACTGACTGCCGTGGCCCTGACTCTCATCGTAGTGAACTCCACGGTAAGACAGGGCAGAGGCTCCCATGTCTTGGCAGAGGAAGGGAAGGCTGCCTATGGCTCCTGGCATGATCCTGGTGACAAAAGGATCTAGGCCTGCCCTTGCCCCATTAGATAGCTACGTGTGGGACAGATCACTGGTACAAACTGTTAGTTTTTATTTCATTTTGGGAAATGCTTGTTCTTCTCACTCATCTCTTCCTGTCTCTCTCCTTGCCTTCATTCCAGCTAAAAAGCTTCGACCAGTTTATCTGCAATATGATGTACGTGAGCTGGAGAAAATCTCTCACTGAATACCTCCACAGCTGCTACTTCCAGGGCCAGGTCTACTACAGCCTGCACGTGCTGCGCGAGGACATCGATAACCCGTAGGCTGCCTGTGGCTTCTCTCAACTTCTTGCTTGGCTTCTCGTGGGCTGCTCCCTGCCTTTTCCTGACTTCTCTGTGTCTCCTGGTAGGGGCTTGAGCCCTAGAAGCTTTTGCCATCTAGGCACAAATACCTTCATCTGCCCTGGGTGGGATGTGGTACCTGTTGCTGGGAACTCCTGTGACTGCTGGTCATGGTGGTTTTAGGGGTAGGATGGTTCTGTTGCAAGGAAAATGGATGCCCAGCAGAACAGGGATCTAGTGCTGCTATAAAACATGCTGTCGGCAGACTCAACCCTTGACACTCAGTGTGACGTTGCAAAGGGCCTGGCTGAAGTTGGAGAGCATTGCCTCTCCCTGCCTTCACGCAGCCAGTGCGTTAGGATGGTCCCTGTTGTTCTGTTTGAACTTCAGCCACCAGAGTCTCCAGCAGAACACAGTTTTATTTAATTGGGTTTTTAGTGGTTTTGATAACCCATTGGAGCCACATACGGGAAGGGCTTTGCTTTGCACTGTATGAGGGCTGCATTTCCTCTTTCCTGTTCCTAGGAAGGAAATGTCAGGGGTGACTTGAAATATGAGAGAAGAAGGAACATTCAGTCCTTCCTTGCTTATCTCAGCCCACCCCGAGATCCCCTTCCAGTTTGCTTCATGCACTGTCCTGCTTACTGCGGAGCTGCTGAACTACCTGGGCTGTGCAGTGAAGGTCGAATGCCTTCCTTCCTCACAACTGCCTGCTGGTGCTGGCCTTCTGGCCTGTCCTTGCACACAGGACACTGCTGTCATAATTACATACTTTGAAGAGTTGAAGATCCTACATTAGGCATCATGTGAGAGGCAGAAGCTTTTTTTTTCCCCTCCAGAGTTTAAATAAGTTATTATTAAATACTTGCTGAAAAACTAGAAACCAGGGGATAACTATAACTTTTTCCAAACTGTGTGGCTTTATACAGTTGTTTTGAGACCCCAAGCTCCCCTCCCCTGGAGGGGGCACCCCTGGTCTAGTCACTGCACTGGTGCCATCTCCCGTGTTGGTGACACCAGAGGAGACCAAGGCCTGTGAGAAATAGCTGTCTTGCAGGGACTCCTAACTGTTGCTGATAGTGGTGACCTCAAGGAACTGAAGGAGCCTCTGTGCTTCTGCTGCCCAGTGCCTGTATTTGTCCCTTTGTTGCACAGCATCGTGGTCTGTTGTGGTCTGTACAGTGAAATCATGCTGGGTATCTCAAATGCTTTTCTGTCTATTGTTTTTCATCCAGACCTGTTCCCTAGCTGCTTCTGCTGGCCCAGTTCTAGGAGACAGCCCAAGTAAGAGCAGCCGACTGTGCGCAGGGGGAGCAGCAAGCAAGGAGAAGGCTTAGTTTGGGTCAAACAGCCCTATTGCCAAACGTGAAATCACAGCTTCATGATACTGATGCACTTTCCAGCTGTTGTCGAGGTTACTCCCACCCTGGTTAAATGTTCATTTTTGGCAGTGTTTTGCAGTGGTGTGGAGTTGCAAGGAGAGATTAAAAAGCCATGCCTGTCACCAAGGCATGCAGCGGTTCCCAGGCTGCACAGTATAGCACATTCGCCACGGCCAGGAGCTCCTGCACACCTGTCTTTTCCTTTGGAGGGGGTGGTGAGGAAGGGGAGGACAGAGGCCCCTCACCACATGACTATCCTGCTCAGGTTTATTTTTAACCAGGGAATGTGTTCACATTGTACAGTGAAATGCGTGAGATAACCAGGTCACTCTGCTCCACAGAGACAGAGCCAGCTCTCCTGACCTTCACAGATCAAATGTATGAGATGTCTGTGGAGTATTTTTCATTACCACTTTGCTTCTGCTCAAACATCCAATCTTATTGTTTAGTGTCTTTTTTGGTGCCACTACAAAAATTCTCTTTATCTTGCGATTCCATGATGAGATTTTTTTCCCTGCACCGGGTACTTAGAGTGAACTAGAGTGCTGAAGTGACGTTCCATTATGCAGTGCAAACGAAACAGTGTTAGATGCATGGTGTCATCCATCTAGAAGGAATGAAGAGTAGGTTCTGAGTGGCATACAAACACTTGCGGCTCCTAGCAGCGCATTTGAGTTGATGTTTATGTGTTATCATTACATGTTGCTTAATAGCTCGTAAAAAGCAATATCCTGCCATCAGTCTATAGCACGACTTAAATTATAACTTTATGGGAACAGTTGCAGTCTGAGGAAAAGGAAAAATGACGACTGTAAGGTCAGCCAGGGTGAGAGCTGCCCCAAAATTAAAGCCATTGCTGTTCCAGGACTGCAAAAGAGTTGAGATAATGTCCTTGTGGTTGTATCTGCACTGATGTCTAAACAGGAGTCCAGCCTTGCTCTTCATTCCGGACTCCGGCATTCACAGTCACAGCCTTTTCACCTGTCCTTAGCTCATCAGACTGAACAGATGAGGTGCCGAGGGAGTAGATATGCTGAAATCCTTTCTGGTTACCCTAAGTGCAACTCCTGTTCAGCAGTGGGATGGATGGGACTTGAGGGTCTGTCACCTATGTGCCTGCTGCTGAGGGGGTGAGGAGGCTTGATGCGCTGCTGCCTGCTCTTGTGGGATGGGGTTGGGTGGAAGCACTTTCTTCCTTAGAGCAAAGGGACCAGAGGGCACTCTATGCAGAGCAAAGGGACCACCTACTGTGGAAAGGTGGCTTTCATGGAAGCATTTGCAAATACCCAACAGCTGGCAAAGGCCTGGCCTGTGCCCTAGCCAGTCCTGGTAGCTCTGGTGCCTGAGATACAGCACTGGTACTGAAAGTTTGGGAGAGAGTCAGTAGTTTTTGGTATTACAGGGCTGGGTCCAGGAGAGGAGTAAAGGACCATGATGCCGAGACCTTTACCACAGAGTTGGATAATGTTGTTGAAAGTGGAACAAGGGATTAATACAAGGAACAAGGTGAAAGTAACAGCAGGAGCTGTTCTTCCTGGGTGGCAGGAAGGCCCTTGGGTGTGTCGTGCTGGGCCATGGAAATTGTCTCCTGTGGGGGAACAGGAGTCACAGCTGTAGGTCCCTCCCAGGCAGGGTTGTTCACCTGTACCATGTCCAAAGTTCAGGCAATGAAACAGCCTGGCTTGTGCCTTGTTAGAGGGTTAGTACTGGTTCTTGCTCCTGGGCTTTAACAGTGTCAATGGCTCTTTGTGTTGAGCAGGGACCAGCGCATCAGCCAGGATGTGGAGAGGTTCTGCAGGCAGCTCAGCTCCATGGCCAGCAAGCTCATCATCTCGCCCTTCACGCTGGCCTACTACACGTACCAGTGCTTCCGCAGGTAAGGACCCATCCTGGCCCTGCTTCCATACCTCTTTCCTATGCTCGTTTTTGGAGCCTGGCACCCACGTTACAACTCCCCACGTGGTTGCTTGTACATGTGGGTGAGTGGTCTCTGCACTGCAAAGGGAATTATCCCTTGAGGATGCTGGAGTGTGCAGCACCAAACCTTTGTGAAAGCCAAGAGAGGTGACAGTTGAGGGCTCTGACTGCTTGGGCCCAAGGGTCCTGGGGTGTCCTTTTGCTTGGATTGTTACCTGACCTCTCTTTCTCCTCTGTAGCACAGGCTGGCTAGGCCCAGTGAGCATCTTCGGGTATTTCATCATTGGGACGATCGTCAACAAGTTATTGATGAGCCCAATTGTGTCTAAACTTGTGCAGCAGGAAAAACTGGAGGGAGATTTCAGGTGAGTCCCAGCAGAGCAGCATTTTCACTGCCTCTTGGCAGCTCCTGCAAAAGCTGCGTTTTTGTCCCCATTCAGCACCATATATGCAGCTACTTCTCTTATCTGTGACTTTCCCCACACTCCAAGAAACGTGCCTGCACAGTGCTGCCCCAAAGTCTGTGTACTGAGCCCCTGCCACCCCTTTCTGTGTCATGGCAGCCGGTGCCCTTGGTTCAGTCTCCTGGTTCAGTCTCCAGGCTGCTTGCCTGGTCATTGCTGTTGCTGGTGCCTCTGCTAGGGCATTGGATGTGTAGAAGAAAAATGCACATGAAACTTCCTGCAGTTCAGTAAACTGCATCTACTGACAGAAATCAGATTTCTGCTTCACCACCACCTTCATAAACTGCTCAAAACAGCACAGTCTTTCCATGTGCTCTGTAACTCGTCTACTCCCCTTCCCCTGCAGGGTTGGCTGAGTGTGTGGCAGGGCCTTTGCAGCTTTCCCTGGAGCTCATGGTATCCAGGGACAGCAGCAGAAGCTGGTGTGGCACAGGGAGCCCAGACCAGGACAGTTGGTTGTGGTGGATCTGTATGGTGAAGATGCTGGGCCAGCAAACAGGAGGCCCAAGGGCTGAGAAGATGCGCACAGAAAGCGGGATACCAAACAAATGTGCAACTGAGCTAGCCCAGAATGATGTCACCTTGTGCTAAGCCTTAGTCTCTGGTGCCTTTTTGAGCCTGTTGAGTATTTCTGTCAAGAGATGCCTCAGGTCAGTGCTCTGACAGATGGAAGACGAGTTTCCTGTAGCAAAGATGTTGGCTATATAATTCACTGGGCATTTGTGCACAATCCTGATGATGATTTTTTGGGTTGTCCAGGTTCAAGCACATGCAGATTCGTGTCAATGCAGAACCAGCTGCTTTCTACAGGTTAGTAGCATTCATTTCTTTGCGTCCTCATAAGGATCCTCCCAGCTTGGGGCATTCATGTATCCCAGAGGAGTCCAAGTCCTGTTGCTGCAGCTGGAGCTTTCTGTCCCCTCCATCCTCCTGCAGTGTCATGTGGCCCTGACACTCTGCTCTCCTTTGCGTTCTGCACATCTTCTGCAGAAATGCTCCACAGCAGATGGAGACAACTATTTTTTTTCTGCCTCCCTTCTGACATCCCCAGAGGCCTGGTACAGATTTGGTGCTGGCTTAGAGACCATTGCTGATGTTTTGCCAGGTCCTTACCTGGAAGATTGCTTGAGGTCTCATTGCATCTTGTCAGGATGTTCCCCTGGGGACTTGTTACAGGTTGCTTCTGGCCCCATCCTGCTGCTGCTAACCTGTGTGTCTTCTGTCGATATGCTAGCCGTTGCCTGACCTCCTTATCTCTGCTTGCTTCTCTAGGTCAGTCTGTGCCCTGACCTTGCCAACACTGTACTGCTACTCTCCAAATTTGCTCAGTGCCATTTACTCTCGAACTGAGCACACAATTGGGAGCCCAGCAGCGCCTCCCTGCGTAGTGATGCCCTGAAGTCTGTTGAGCTGCTGCTTGAAGCCTTTAAGGTGTTCCACAGAAATGGCTAGAACCCAGGAAAAGGGACATGATTTTACTGTAGCTTGTGTTGGGATGCCTGGTTGGTGGCAGGAGGTCATATCTCCTCTCTTGTCACGTGGTCTGCCGTTGTCCTGTGCATTGTGAAATCGTCCAGGAATTTAAGCAAGCAGCAGCCGTCCTGTTTCTGGTCTTCCCTGCCTGTGATCTGTATTTAGCTTCTTCATGCTGTAATGACTGGGCATTTCAAGTGTTGTGGTGCTGTCCCCGAAGTGGTTTGATTCAAAATCACTGATTTCATAAAGATTTATATTGACTCTGATTTAAATAACTGAAATCAATCCTGGTTTGCATTGGCAAGTTTGAGTTATTTCTTTGCGGGCTGGTTGATTCTTGTTGGTTGATGATAATTTTTCTTAATGGAGAAGATACTCTAATTACATGCCCTTATTTAAGCTGCAGTACTTTTCCTCACAATTTTGAAGTTTTTTATTCTATTATTAAGTAGAAAATGGAAAGTGAATTATTATACCAGAAAACAGAGTGCCTTATTCAATACAGTTCATTAGTAGAAAAGCTTCGCTTGGTGGGAAAGTAGAATTTAATTGAATTGCACAAACCCAGGCATTTTCATGGTATTAGCCTTAATTAAAAATAAAGGAATTTTTTAAAGGTTGCATTCCTAGAATCCTGTAAGGGGAGAAGCAGGTGGCTAGTGGCTGGTTTTGATTGCCAGGCTTCTCTAGCTTGTAGAAGCTGTTAGATCTTGTCCTCTTGCACCTGCCTAACGATTGTTTTGGTAAAGGAAGAAACAAAACCTGAGCACTGTCATCTTTTTACTTCTTTGGTTTCTAAGCCTTTGACAAACTTGCTTTAAAAGTGAACTGAATGTGAGGAAAAGCTGAAACTAATACAGCAATCTCTCCTCATCCGCAAAAGAAATATTATCTCTGGTCCCCGATGCCTTCCTCGCCTTAAACTCCTCATGTCCAAGGCTTTGTCCTTTCAGAATACTGAGCAGCAAAGATTGCAGCACAGTAGTTACCTGAGATGGGTTGTAGAGCAGTAATGCCAAATTGAATTCTAACTGGAGGTATTTTTGAGGAAGAAGATGTATTTTTCTAAGAACTGAGAATCTTTAAAACTGAGACTCTTCAAAAATCTTAATTTGTATTTTTTTGTGCAGCTCCTGGCCCTATCTGCTCGGGCCCTAATGACTCCCCCATTGCATGGACCCTGGTCGGAGCATGGGTGTGTGCTGGGCACAAGCATGTGTTGGGTGGCAGGGGCAATAGCTGCTGTGGCAGGTGGGAGTCTGGAGTGAGACATGAAGCTCTCTCTGCATTTTGCCACCTGAGGGCAGCCCAGCCCTTGCAAAGGAGCAGAAGGAGCTGCTACGCTTGCTGAAGGTGGTGGTTTAGAGCCGAGATGTGCCACCTTGCTACTGGCTCAGCCTGGCCATGGGAGCATCACAACTAACTCAGGTGGTAGGCGACCCCCTGATGCCTGCAGAGATATCCCTGGGAAAAGGGGGGCTGTGGAGCTGGGTTCACCCACACTGGGGGCTGCACTGCTCGCAGCTTGTCTGTGTCCCACTCCTCTGGGGTGGGGAATGGGAAGAGGCAGACTGAGGCTGCTGACCGTGCAGGTGGTGTTGGCTTGCTGTCACCTCACCTCTGCCCTCTTCTTTCTGGCTCCAGCTGCATAGTGGCACTGTCCCACTTTTCCAACCAGGCTCTGCTTGGAAAGTGTGTGTGACCTTGGGTGTGAATTGCTCCAGGCTGGGGCCTTGCTGACAGTGTCTGGCCTTGCCTCACCTCCTTTATGCAGCAGCAGCATCCATGGGCATGTTGCAATCTTATTTTACAGGGCTGGGCGAGTGGAGCACATGCGCACGGACCGGAGGCTGCAGAGCCTGCTGCAGACCCAGAGGGAGCTGATAGGCAAGGAGCTGTGGCTATACAGTGAGTGAGGAGTTTGTGGGGTGAAGTGGGGCATGTGGTAGCTCCATTGCCATGGCCCACAGGCTTGGGACCCTTACTGCTAGAGCAGCAGTGCTGGGTTTTTCTCTCCCGCCTCTTGCTGGGAGAGAAGGCCCTGAGGGTGAACAGAGGGTGCCTCCTGCAGTCCTAAATGGGAATCCTGTTGTGAAAAAACCTCGTAGAGAGCAAGGTTGTAGAGAATCCAGCTACGTCAGAGTCAGAGAACACAAGCCCCAAAAGGTGAATCTGCAGGAATCTGTGCTTGTTGTGGGGCAGCTGTTCAATGGCCAGGAAGAGAGAGAAGAGCTTCAGCTTTGGGGAATAAGACTCTGTATATGTGGTTGAGAGCAGTGGAAACTTCTTTCCTTTAGAGCCTGTTCCTTGAGCATAGTTGTCCCCTGAAAATCTCCCCTCTCCCATTGTCACTGGGTCCAGGTTTGGGTGTTAAATGACCACTATAAAGACAGCTTTTCCTCATCTCACCAGCATAGTGAGCTTCTGAGCAACATAAGGGAGGGAGAGCCCTGAAAGCAGGTGTCTCCATGGGCGTTTGGGGTCTTAAGTCTTTCTGCCTGTCCTGTGCTCCAAGACAGACTTCACGGTCAACCATCTTGCTGCAGAGCTTCCTTTTTGCCCTCCCTCCTGTTTCTTGTGAGTCATCCAGGCCCCTGAAGAGTAGAAACAAGCAGGCAAAGTGGCTTTTGCTCCGTGGTGGTTCCTGAGCTGTCTGTCTGGATGATGTTTCTCTGCTCAGGGGCCTGCCCGAAAGTGCTCTTTGCTTGGCAAATGGATTTTCACCCCAGTGCTTGTGCTGTCCTGCGAAATGGGTTCTTCTGCTCCGGTGCATTGTGAAGTGCTGAGGCTAGACCATGGGTCTTCTGCTGACCAGGCTCATGGGCTGCACTTGAGACTGGCTGGGACAGAGGTTCCCACCCTAACTTACTGTCTTGTCTCAATGTGCTTCTGCCCAGTTGGGATCAACACCTTTGACTACCTGGGCAGCATCCTGAGCTACGTGGTCATTGCCATTCCCATCTTTTCTGGGGTATACGGTGACCTGACTCCAACAGAGCTCAGCGCCCTCGTCAGCAAGGTGAGCTAAGGGTGATCTGCCATACCCTATTGTGGAGGGTGAGCAGTCACTGAGGATAGAGGTTTCGTATGGGGCTAGTGGCATTGGGGCAGGATAACCTGCAGCAATTGACCTTCAGGTTAGACTGTTCCTGTCCATGGTGGCATGGAAATGGGAGCTTGGAGCCAGCTAGTGTATGATTAACCTGGGGGTGAGAGCTGTCAAGGGCACGTCTATGTAAGTGTTTCCTAGCTCAGACCTCTGTGTCTAAAAAAAAAACAGGGCTCAGAAAGCCTCTGGCTTTCAGCAGTGTGGGTGGGGATTGGGTCCACACAGCGCTGCAGGTCCAGGTTATGCCCTGGGCTGCTGCCTGTGATGACCCTGGCCACTTGTGAGGCTGAGCTGGCTTGCATTCACCTTCCTGACTTGACTTGTTCCCAGATATTCAAAAGTGGCTTGTGTTAGAGAATGCAGAGCTAAAAATAGCTAAATGGGCACTGCAGGCTAAGATACTCTGCTCTGAGCCAGGTGTGGTTCTGGGGCAGGGCTGGTAGCATGGATCTGCGTGACTTAGATGGGGCAAGTGTGCTTGGCCCTGGGCTGGCCAGCAGGCACTCTGCAAACACCATCCCTGGGTGGCAGGAGATGTGTCCACCTGGCAAAAACTGCTGTGCAGACCATCCAGATATAGTCATCTGCTCCTTCACTCCCACCGCCCTGACTGACTTCTCCACCCCTCCGTCATCTTGCTGGGACTGCTGATGTGGCCAAATGTCTAGACTCTTTGGCTGCCTCCTTGCAGCCATGGAAGGAGGGGCAGTACCCCAGCTCAGCACTGACCCTTGCTCTGATGTGTGATTTCTCCCCAGAATGCCTTTGTTTCCATCTACCTCATTGGCTGCTTCAGCCAGCTCATAGATCTCTGCAGCACCGTGACTGATGTTGCTGGCTACACGCACAGGTGAGCTTCTCCACAGGAAAGGGAAGTGCGGGACAAGACTCTGCCCAGATCTGTGCTAAATAAATAAGAAACAGTTGTTTGAGAGCAAGCACACACAAATTTGGATATTGTGAGGAGGCTGCTGGCGTTGTTCCTGGTATTCATGCAACCTCTTGTTTATCTAGGATTGGTGAACTGCAGGAGACCTTACTGAGCCTTGCCAGGAAAAAAAATGATAACTACTCAGAAGCCAAAGCCAGCTGGGATTTGGACAGGTGAGTCTCCTGTCAGCAACTGGTGGGCTTGCAGCTTACATGCCAGAGTTAGGGATGGTCATGGGATGGAGGTGGCCCTTGGTGTCACAGCCTGTTGCATGCAGTTGACTGGAGCAGGCAGTGCTCACTGTGATTTGTCGTTCCTGGGGCGCATGGGGCAGGGCTGCTGTCACAAAGGTGCAAGAGGTCTAAGGTGCCTGATCTTTGCCAGTCTCGGCATGATCGCTTACCCTGACATCTCTCCTCTTTTGTCTTCGTGGTGGCCCAGCAGCCTTTCTGGGGAGGGCCCCGTGCCAAGGGATACAGCTTTCCTTCTGGAGCAAGTGACGCTCTCGGTGCCATCCTCTGGCAAGCTACTCATCAAGGACTTGAGCCTCAGGATCTCACAAGGAAGCAGTGTGATGATTGTGGGGAACACTGGCACAGGGAAGACATCTCTCCTGAGGGTCCTTGGAGGACTCTGGGAGAGCACACGGGGTAAGGACTGTTGCTCACTGCAGCTTTCTCTTTCTCAACCAGGGCTGCCCTGAGTTTGGAAGGGGGCAGTACGGGGTTGTGAGGCCAGTGCCACCTTGTGATGGTGAATGTGTCCCTGATGCATTGGAGCCACCCATCTCAGTTGCATACTCTGCTCTGGCTCTCATTGCTTTGCCCTGTGTTGCAAGTATACCTTTTCTGGGGTTTGTTGCCTACTTCACGGGCAGGACTGCACCAGGGGGTGGTGGGGAGTTGCTGGCTGGCACTGCAGGCTTGGCATGAGTGTGTCTCTGTGCAGGGAGCATCAAGATGCTGACCTGCTTTGGCCCCCGGGGAGTGGTGTTCCTGCCTCAGCGGCCTTTCTTCACCGATGGAAGCCTGCGCGAGCAGGTGAGCCCAGGGGCTGCCTCTACTCTGGCCCCAGCCCTGCTCCCAGCTGTGGTCATGCCCTGCAAACCTGTGTGCTGCAGAAAACCCTGCAAGAGGGAGGATGCCCGTGGCTGCTCCTTCCCTCATGCCTGAGTTCATGCCACTGCTGTCGCATCTCTGATGAACTGTGTCCAGCTCCCTCTGACATGTCTTCTTTTGCTCTGTTAAACAGGTGATCTATCCCCTGAAGGAGATCTATCCAGTTTCAGGTATGTGGTAATTCATTAGAGCAATTAGCCAACCCTGTGGTGTCAGCTCCCTGTCCTGTAGCCAGTGCAGCTTCTCCCCTACCATGCCCCATCAGATGCGCTCATCCATTTCACTTTTGTTGCTCTCTGCTTTTTCCTGGAAGATTTACCTTAGTGTAGGTTGAGGTGGGCTCTGTGTTCCCTCCCTTTTGGGGGGGAACATATTATCTCGATAAGAACATACTCTCTTGATGCAATGACAACAAGCTAGTGCTCTGCATGTTGTGCTAAATATGTGATACATGTTGAGGCACCTTGCTGTTGGGATACATCTGACCCGTCTGGTACAACCTGCCTTTGGACAAGCCATGTTTTCTTTCATCTCATTTTCCATCCACCTCCATCTTTCACTGTTCCTCTTTTTCAAATGATGTCCCAGGGCCTCGCATGCTGTCGAGGTCAGACTACATTAGGACAAGAGGAAATGGCCTCAAGTTGCACCAGGAGAGGTTTACATTGGATATTAGGAAAAAATTCTTCACAGAAAGGGTTATCAAGCATTGGAACAGGCTGCCCAGGGAAGTGGTGGAATCGCCATCCCTGGAGGTATTTAAAAGATGGGTAGACATGGTGCTTAGGGACGTGGTTTAGTGGTGGTTTTGGCAGTGTTACGTTGATGGTTGGACTCAATGATCTTAAAGGTCCCTTCCAACCTAGGTGATTCAATGATTCCGTGATTCTACGTAGGTCCTTTCTCTCCCCTGCCCTCTTCCAAAGCCAGACCACACGTGGTCTGCAGCAGCTTGCAGATGTCCAGGTTTAAGTTTCTGTCTGAGTGATGCAGTGTTACGTGCTGCTTTCAAACACTTGGGAGTCACAGTCTTGCAGAGAGTAACTGCAGCCATCAGCTACTGTTGTGGCTCTCCAGCAGCTTCAGAGAGGTCCAGGGCAGATGCATAACCCTTCTGCTCAGCTTCCATAGCTGCTGACTGTACCAGCTCAAGTGTGTGTTCTGCTCCATAGCTGGTTCGCCCTGAGGTTTTTCCCATCCCACGTAAGATCCTTTTGCTGGTTGTTAGCCAAGTCCTGCTCCCGTGACTCCACCACCTGCAGTGTACAGTGGGCAGTCATCCATAAGAGAGCAGCTGGTGGACAGGGCCTTGGCAAATGAAGCCCTTGTGTTCTGGCTGTGTCTGTCTGTCACCATGAACTGAGGCAAGTCTCAGGTGTATCTGTGGAGCCCAGCTACCTCCTGGCTTGCTGCCCACAAGCATGGTTAACATTTTTAAGGAAGGTCAGGCTTTGGGAGATCTCTTTGCCAAAGCTCAGGACCTGATACAGTTAAGTAGTCAAGTTACCCACGCTGGACCTCAGGAGATCCTCTAAAACTTCCCTCCTGCCCCACCAACTCCTCCTTGCAGCTGTGGCCTCAGCACACATTGCCTCTGCTTATATTATTGCTTTCTCCCCAAGGGTCTGCAGATGATGAGAGAATTGTGCGATTCCTGGAGCTAGCTGGGCTGGTGAGTCCCTGGTAGTACTTCTTTCCTGGTGCTGCCAGCAAGGGAAGAACGGATGAGGTTTTGTGGCAGCACAGCGTGACCATGTGCTGGACACATGCAGGGACATTGTCCACAGCTGGGACAGGACTGTCCATGGGACAGGCAGAGGAGGGAGGGATACAGAGCAACTTCAGCTCAAGCGGGAAAAGAGGGAGTAGCAGGAAGGGGGTGGTTATACTCAGGACTGCAGGCTGGCAGGGCTGGGGCTGTGTTCACAAGTCTGTTGTGCTCTCTCCAGGCTGATTTGCTGGTGAGGGCTGGAGGACTGGACAAGCAAGTGGACTGGAACTGGTAAGGGAGCTTGCCATCTGCGTGAATTTGGGTGATCCCTCTGGGCGGGGAACACTTCTAAAGCAGATACACATTGCTGCTGAACTGATGAACGTCTGTGTCCAGCTGTGTCCTGTGGGAGGTGGGCAGTGTACAGGGACACAGCGTCCTGTGCCCCAAGCATCAATGCCAACAATCACCAGCCATGCTGCTGTGCAGGCAGCTGTCTGTGCACAGGGGTGCAGAGCCAGTCCCAGCGGGGAGGGGGGCATGGGGGACACACAGTTGCTTGCTGGGGTCTCTGATATCAGCAACCATAAGCTCTTGCAAATGAGCTTTTTTTGTTGAGGGAGATTTTGAATCTCAACCCTGCTGCAGGTATGACATCCTGTCCCCAGGGGAGATGCAGAGGCTCTCGTTTGCACGGCTCTTCTACCTCCAGCCAAAATATGCAGGTGAGTGACTGTGAAAGAAAAAAGGGGGGGGGGAAAAAAAAGGCAGGGCCTTTGGTGTAAAGAGAAGGTGGTACAGAGACAGATCATGAAATCTCTTCTTTGCTAGGAATGTGCTTCGTGTTGGCCACTATTTTAGCAGCATAGCATGCAGAGGATTCAGGGGTGAAAATATTTCATTATCCGTGTGGAGGGTGGTAAATCAAGAGGCTGTGTATAAGACATTATCTTCTTAGGGAGCTAGTGATTAATGTTCTTGGTCCAGGTCTGATGGCACCTGAAGAAGCCTGTGGGAAATTCAGCTGTAATGCAGCAAAAGAAGACAAGGAGAAGTGGGAGAAGTGGTCATGAAAGATCACAGAAATAGCTCCTATTAGCAGATGGGGCTAATTCCTTTCCACACCTAGGTTGCTAGTGACTGCTGGGGGCTGTGGAGGTCTGTTGGAGGATTTGTCATGAGGGCCAGGGTGGGTATCGGTGAACAGAGCCAGTGTCGGTAGCATGTAGCCACATGTAAGTACCTCTCTTCCCCTGAAGCCTGTGGCATGGCTCGATGCTGTCTGGGCAGAAGGAACCTGTGGATTGCAAACTAAAAGCTGTAGAGATGATGTAAAACAAATTGAATTTGTCAGCTCCAGATTTGTAGTATTTACTCTTAACTGACAAGAAGGTGCCTCACACTGTCCTGGATGTTCCAGGTGGGGTCTGGGCTGGAGGGGTGCACAGGCTGCTGTGCAGCCTGGTGCTCTGGCACACAGCCTGCCTTGAGAAGGTCGTGTCTTGGCTTTCACAACAGTGGGGATGAGGCAGTGTCTGGCAGCTGTTGAGGGAAAGGAATGAGGTGAACGGTGCTGTTTGGGTGGATTTGAGGGCTTGTGGGGAAGGGCAGCTTTCCCAGTTGACTGACACCAGCTGTGCCAGAGGAAAATCAGAGTGCTTAGACTTCTCCTCACTTGCTTTGTGCAGATGCTCTTGGTGGACTCCGGTTGATATGTGAAATGTTCTCGGCAGTTGCTGCTCTTTGGCTAGGGGGAGGTGACTGATTGGGAAGGATTTGTGGGGCTTACAACTTTTCTCTCAGTGCTAGATGAAGCCACCAGCGCCCTGACAGAAGAGGTGGAACATGAACTGTACCGTGTCTGCCTTCAGCTGGGCATGACACTGATCAGCGTGGGACACAGGGCAAGTCTGGAAAAGGTGAGATGGAGAGACAGTGCTCCGTGCCTCCCTGGTAGTGGCAAGACAGGGGAGGTAGAGAGAGTCCCTGGTGAGCAGAAGGGAGTGACTGAGGCTGGAGAGCCTCATTGTGGGAGGACATGGCCTCACAGAGATATCCTTCAGTCATTGTGTTATTAAATTGCAGTTCCACAGCTGGATTTTGAAACTTCATGGGGAGGGAAGATGGGAGCTCACTCGATGCGAGAAGATGAAGCTGGGGAAGGATGCTGAAAAACATGCCCTTGTCTGGCCAGCCACAGAACCTGCACACCCATGGGAGAGCTCTGGATAGCAGACATGGAGCTGCTGAGCCAGGAGATGTCAACAAGGGATTCATCCAGTGCAAGATCAGTTCTGGATTTTGCTGATGGACTCAGAGCCAGTTCTGTGGGGTTCTGCCAGGACCAGACACATCTATGCCATCCTTCTCCCGGCCCCCTTCTCCTACTTCCCTGCCTCTCATGAAGGAAAGGGCCAAGCTGTTAGGCTGCCCAAAGAGATCATGCTGCATCATGGGGCTTGTAGAAGCAACGGCCAGAGGAACCTCAACATGTCCAAGATGCAATGGTGCGAGGCTAGGATGCAGCCTCCTGTTCTGCCCTCTGTGCCTCACTGGGACCTCTCTTTGATACGTAGCTCTGCAGAACAGACTTCTGTACCTGTGACTCTGTTGAGGGTTGTGCTCCCCAGCAGGTGCCAAGGGATGCACTGTAAGGGGAGGAAAATGCTGACACAGAAGGGGCATGTCTCTGCTCTCCTTATGACACAGGGTTACAGGTCGAAGGAACATTTTTGTATTAAAATCTGGGGCCTGTTTTCCAACAATGTTTATGGAGAAGAGTAAGTATTTGTTAACCAAACTACTGCATCTTTTCCTTTTGGGATTTGCTTTGGAGGAGATTCTTGTATATTGGCAATGGTCCTGGACTAGACTATTGCTGAAGAGCAGAGCAGGAGTAGGAGTAATATACCTATCCAGGGCTGGGCATCCTGCCCTGCTGCTACTTCCACAGCTACTGCAAGGCACAAGGAACCCCAAGGAGGGCTTTTGGCCCTCTGTTTTCAAGGGAGGAAACAGAACTTACCTCCCCTTACTGTTCTGCCTATGATGAGTCATGTTCTCTCCCCTGCCTCCCATAGGTGTGTGGAGACAGTTTTTGAGGGTTTCCATGTTGTGGAGAAGTCAGTCTGAGACTGCAGTGGAGCTACCATCTCTGAGCACTTACTGGCCACTAGTTGCTTAGTGACATTTCTGGATATGGCTCCAGTTCTGCAGTGGAGGAGCAGGAGGTGGCTGCTGGCAAAGCCAAACTAGCAGCTCTTCTGCCCTTCCACCAGGTGCTTGCGTCCCTCTATGATCTGCTGCACAGCTTCATGGTCGTCCAGGGTGGTTAGGTCTCCGAGCTCAGTGGCTTTGTCCTCCACAATTTTCCGTAGCACCCGACGCATAATCTTCCCCGAGCGTGTCTTGGGCAGCCGGTGTGTGACCTGTGACGGGGAGGAGCTGAGCTAAGGCTGAAGGAAGAGGGTTATCCAGGCTGCCGGGGTGGGTGTTGGACCAGCTTGCACATGTTACCTGAACATACTCTGGTGCTGCGTACTTAGCGATCTTCTTTGAGATCAGCTCCCGTAGCTCAGCAGTGAGAGTCTCCTGCGTGTAGCCGCTGTCCTTCTTCAGCACAACAAACACGTAGGCTCCTGGCAGAAGGACCACCAGGTTACTGAGCACCGAGTGCAGCACGCTCCTGAGACCCTGCCTGGCTCTGGTGCTGGGAGAGGTCCCTCCCAGCTGGTAACCTCAGGGCATGCTCTGGAGCCTGAAGCTGTAAGTGCTTCTGGCCATGGTGTGGCAACTGCCGCTTTATGCAAAGTCCAGCTGGTCTCGTGTAGGTTGTGATGTCTGTGGTGAGACCCACACTAACATGCTGTAGGGTGTTGGCACTGCCTTGCTACCAAGGGTTGGTGTGACAGTGCCACTTCCCACTGCAGTGCGATAGTCCCGGGAGAGACATTTCAGGGACAGGAAAGCAGGCATCTTACCTTCTCCCTTGATCTCATGTGGGTAGCCGATGACAGCAGACTCCGCCACTGCCACGTGGTGATTCTGGAAGAGAACAGGGCTGGGGTTTGGCTCGATGCTTTCGGCAGGCTGGCTGCCACCTGGAAGCTGCCCTGACCTGGCTTGGCTGCTACAGTCCATGGAAACACAAAGTGATAAGGATGGGCGTCACATGGCCTCTGCCCTTTTGCCTCCTTGCCTCAGCAGGTCTGTCTGCAAACACAAGTCTTCCCCCTGCCCCTGGCTGCTTTAGGCTTGCACCTTCTAGACCCTGTTCCGTGCCTCCAGGTTGCTCCAGCAGGTCCCACAATCTTTACTGGCCCATGGATGCTCCTCCTTAACATGTCCGGCTGCCACTATGGGATTCACCCACTTACAGCATCAGCCTTATCAGGCTTTGACCCTCCCTTGCTGTGGAGTGAGAAGGGAGGGGAGAGGGTGGGAAGCTGTTCCCACAGGCAGCCCATGGGTCCCACGGTGTTCCCTGCTGCTACATCAGCAGCGTGTTTCTGTCTGGGTATTTTAAAGAGGCTTCCCTGAGCACCACCAGTGTGCCTTTGCTGCCCCCTCAGATGGCTTTACCTCCCACCCCCACCTCTTACCACAACATCCTCCACCTCTGCAGTGCCCAGCCGGTGCCCGCTGATGTTAATGATGTCATCCAGCCGTCCTGTCAGCTGGTAGTAGCCCTCACTGGTACGATACACACCATCCCCGGTGAAGAAAAACCCTGCAGTGGCCAGAATCATGCCATGGTCACTTGTTGCAGTAAACACATGAGGCGCCCGCCAGCCGTGCTCTCACCTCACCCCCTTTCCTCTCTGTTGGCAGCAGGACTCATGTACTCTGCTTCTTCCTCAACTGCTCAGGGGTGGAGGTGCCTACCTTCCTTGTTAAATCTTCTGCCTCTCTTGGTACCTGCTCCATCATCAGGCTCCTTCCCTCATTCTGCAGTGTGCTGGCTAATAGCTGGCCTGCCTCATCACCCCAAGCCAGGAGCACTTTACTCCAGTGCAGGTGCCTGTGGTCCTGCTGCTTCACCCATTTGCTTCACATCAAGACACACATACTCTTGGGCTTGCTCATTGTCTCTGGATGAATGACAGAAGCCAACAGGGTTTGCAAGAGATGCACCAAGAGGCCTGGGGACAGAAGGACAAATCCGCTGCCCTAAAACCACACGTGATCCAATGGGGAAGGTGGGTGAGAGAGATCCGTTCCCAGGGCAGTGCTGAGGTATCAGGCATGGGGAGATGGAGGGCCTCAACACTGCGGAGAGTCTGTGGAAGAATGAAGCAGCAGTACCAGCTTTCCTGAGTCCTGCCCTTGTGCAGAAAACCAGCAGGCAGACCCAACCAAACACCTCTGCAGTGACTTGCCATGTTTTCCTTACCTGGATAAGGAGTCAGATAGGTTTCCAGAAATCTCTTGTGGTCATTGTAAATGGTTCGTGCCATACCTGGCCAGGCTTGCGAGATACAAAGGGCTCCAGAAATGTTGTTTTCCAGAAGGACATTTCCCTGTAAAATAGTTACCTTTTAGTAACCATAGCTGATGGTGCTTGGGATGTTTAGTCATTGCCTATTTAACAGTCCTATAATGGAAATGTAAAGGGAGGCAGTGAGGAGAGTCCTGTGCCCTCATCTCCAGTGGGACAGGCTCAGTCTCTCCCAGCAGATGTCTGCAACCAGCTGCATACTATGGTGGGCCACAGGCCCCTGCAGGAAGGCTGGCTGTCCCTGCCCGGCTACCTCACCTTGGAAGGACATGTGCCAGGGAGCCCAAGCACAGCCCATCTTCTCAGGACAGAGCAAGCTAGAAAACAACTCAACTTCTGCACTAGTTGGAAGAACAGCTTCACTGTTAGTTCCTTTCCAGTAAATAAGGTTGCCATCTAGCAGAGGTGAGCAGGAAAGACATGCTTACAGATCTCCACTCCTGGCAGCAAGTACACGCTGCAAGCGCCTGGGGAAAAGTGGGCTGAGCCAGTGCCTGGGCTGCAGGTTATAAATGTACCTTGTCATCCATGAGGGAGGGGCTGATCCCAAAAAAAGGTCTCATAGCCATGCCCGGAAGGATGTCAGCTCCAGGATTAGAAGGACGGGGTGAGATACAGATGCCTCCTGTTTCTAAAGCAAAAGAAACTGTAATGTTCATCAGTCAGGGACAAGAGGAAAGCCAGGTAGCACTGCTCGGCTAAAAGCCTTTGCCCTGACCCTCGCTGCACCCTGCTGGACCACAGGCTGGGGCTGGGATTGCCAGAGAGCTGGGGAAGGCTCTTTGCAGAAGCTTGATCTTGCTTATTTAGTTCAGCAGAGATCTGCTCCCTACCATGAATTCCCCCATGTTTCTCTGGGTTAGCTTTAAAGGCCGTTTCTCTCTTTAACGTTTTGGTGTCTGCTTATACAAGAGTGTCACTAACAACCATTCCTGCTTGGCCAACAAAGCAGCAGGTCACTCTGAAAGCCTGGGAGAGCAGAAGCTGGAATGAGGGGTTGTATGCATCTCACCAGTTTGCCACCACGTGTCCACTACTGGGCACCGTGTCTCGCCAACCACACGGAAGTACCAATCCCATGCCTCCTTGTTGATGGGTTCCCCCACTGCAAGGGGAAGACAAGGGGACAGAGCTCAAAGATCAGGTCAAAGACAGTTTCCCAGGCCTTGCTTGCAGAGCCACACCCAGATAGCACAGTCTCCTCCCTTTTGGCTCCCATGTGGTGCTGCTGTTGGCATTTGTGGGAAGAGGCACAACGCGATTCCCAAGGATTTGTTGCTTCAGCCAGCTCATGCAACTAGCAGTTACCTGAGCCAAGCACTTTGAGAGAAGAGCGGTCATGCTTCTTCACCCATTCATCGCCGTATCTCAGGAGCAAGCGGATGGCAGTGGGTGCTCCATAGAACTGGTTAATTTTTAACCTCTCCACTGTTTCCCAGTAGCGGCCTGCAATGGAAACAGGGCCAGTAACCATCCACACAGGTCCTCCCAGCCCAAGACCAAGAAAGAGTGAGAGGAGGCAAAAGCAAGGGCTCTCTAGCAGTGTTTGGGCCCTCAGCCAAGCTAATCCCACTCTGAGAAGGACTGAAGCAGTCCAGGAGCAGCAGTGGCCCCTTTTCTTCCACATCACCTAGCACTCTCTGCTGCAGGGAGGGACAGGAAGAAACAGCTTTACCTCTGGAGAAGCAGCAGTGGCTTCCTAACCAGGGGGAAAGACTTCCCCTCGCAGCTCTCTGCTGGGCACAGCCTGTAGGCAGAAGAGCTGTTGCTGCCTGTGTCCTGGCATCAAGCCACCAGATCTCTGCCTGCTGCGGGTCTCTCAGGGTGGCTGTGGCATGTCCCTGGCTCCCCTGAGACGCCTTCTCACTCACCAGGGTTAGGATGGATGGGCGTGCTCTCAAAAAGGACTGTGGTGCCACCATTGCAGAGGGGGCCGTAAACCACATAGGTGTGCCCCGTGATCCAACCAATGTCTGCCATGCAGCCAAAGACGTCCCTGTCCTGGTAGTCGAACACATACTGCGCAAGAGAGGAGAGGCAGTGAGGGGTACAGCCGGGGCCTGTCCTCCCAGCAAGGGGGACAACTGGGAGCAGTGTACCCTCTCTCAGCCCTGATGTTATTGCATCCTTCTGTCTCCCAACCACCCCTGCAGGAACAACTTCCTGCAGAGACTGTTTTAAAACATTATGAGAAAAAAATAAAATGAAATGTCAGTTGCTTTATGAAGGTGCAGGAGGAGAGAGACACTTTAAAAAAAAAAAAA
>VYXH01007717.1:1686718-1705674 GCA_013397275.1 Burhinus bistriatus | reverse complement strand
TAGCGCTCTCTCTCCGATTTCCATTCCTCTTGTCTCCCTCGCCTTCCTCCCTCCCCGACTCCCCTCCCTTCCACCGAGCAGAGGCATCAGCTTTAGATGAAAAATTGCTCGAGGTCTATTCAGAAGGAGGCAAAGGAAGAGTCAGCCCCAGGGGCAGCCCAGGCCTGATTGAAAAATAAGTTAATTTCAGTTTGAATCGATGGGCCTCAGGCACTGAAATATCACGGGAAATTAAAGCAGCTGGTCCCCAGGGAACCACACCATTGACCTGCGCTAATTAATGCCATGGAGTTACCAGGCCCCTCTCCGAGAGGCAGCCCCTCCCTCCCCGCGGACACCCCAAACACCTCCTCATTTAACTAATTAGACTCTCAGAAAATTGGGTGTTAATTTGTTTAGGATTTTTTTTCTATTCTATTTTTTCCCTCCCTTTCCCAGAAAGTACACGGCAGAATGGAAATGAATGGCGGGGTCTCGCTGGCAGATGGATGCTCGGGGTCACTCCGCAATCTTCTCCGACTTGATTGCTTGATTAGGTCGTTAGCACATTAAAAAAAAAAATTGCTTGCCGTCTGGCGCTGGCCTGATGAGTGGGATGAGGCGGGAATCGCCTGGGTAATTTATCTTTTTATACTGCAAAGAATTTGATTTCAATCTGCAGATATATGGAGGTGCCTTTGACACCTGTTTAACATTACAGAGCTGACAGCTTAACCCTCTGTTGTCCCACCACCGGTAGCCGTGGGGGAGCTCAGGCTACAGCGGGGAGCACTGGGCGACTGGGGCAGACCCCCGCCTCTGCTGTGGGGACCACGGGACTGATGCCGCGGAGTGATGTCCTGTTCTCAGCTGGCAAAGCAAGCTCGCCTCTTCTACCTGTGCAGAGGGGAACTGCCCAGCACCGAAGCGTTATGGGGACAGAGCTGCAGGGTAGGTGGGTGGCTTGCCAGTGCTGGTGACAGCCAGCCTTGGCCATTCCTGGGAGCCCAGCCAGCCTGGCCCCGCAGGGAGTTCTGTGGGGTGGGTGGGGTGTTGGTCCCAGCAGCTGTGATCCCACCTTCTCCCAGCAGAAGATACTCCGTGCATGTCTGAGAGGATTTTACAGCCAGGCTGCTTCACCACACTTGCCACCTCCTCTGCACAATAAACAGTCTGATTTACGCTTTTATACTGCCGATATGTAACCCCTGGACCATGGATGGCTGTGAATCCACCAGGGACTGAGCAAGGACCCTCAGGAGTGCACAGCTTCGTCTCGCCACCTGCTCCTCCATGCCTGTGTGACACATGGGTTTGCTCAGTAGTGCAGTCAGCAGTATGCTGGCAGGGTCTCTCACTCCAGGCCACGTACTCTTCCCACTCCCAGAACCCAGAGGGCAGAGCTGGAGGGAACTGGCTCATCCCCTCTGCAACCTCAGCACAAACCCCTGTGGTTCCTTCTCACCCACCAGACCCCGGGGAAGCGGGGCAGCCATCGCTGACTCCTCCATGCTGCGAGGGGGCGGCTCGACTCACCAGGGCCAGGAGGGGGATCCTGCCTGTTCTGCCCAGGATAAACCAGTACAGTTACGTCCCTCACCACAGAGCTCCTCTCTGTCTCCCTTGGCTTCAGGGAGAAATTCTTGCACAACCTAAGGGCTGATGCCTGCAAATCTGCCTTGATTTGGGACTGCAGTGACACCCTTCCATGTACCCAGAGCGGCTTGCAGGGTTTTTCTCTGAACAGCTGTTTTTGTCACCAGTTGCCACACCTGGGATCTCAGCCAGGAACAGTTTTTTCCATCAAGTACCAGTGGGCAACTTTTTAAACTCTCCTCGATCCTCTTTTATCCAGGTGCCTCTTCACTGATGCTTTTACCACCCCTCCCTTTCCCCTCCCTCCTGCCTTGATGCCCCAAATATCTTCCCCACTGCCTCATGCTCCCCTGCCCTTCTCCCTGACCAGGTCTCAGCCTTCCCTGGCACTGCCCGCTGCCACTAAACCTGCTGCCCTGGAGCACCCCCTCTCCCACGGCAGGGCCACGCAAATGCTGGAGCCAACAGCAGCTTTGCCAGCTGGCAGCCCAATTTTGACTAGAGCCGGTGGAAAATTTTCAATCAAAAAATGCTGATTCAATCACACAGGAAAAACTGCATCCGGCCAGTGGAAGTGTAATCAAAATTATCTATGGCTTTCTTTTGAATGCTGTATTTTAATCTTGGCCACCTAAGAGGTGCAAAATCTATGCTTTAAAGCCAAATGGGAAAATCAAAACTACATCAACACCTCAGTTAAATCATTCTGAGATTTCCCAAACTAATTTTTTTAATGTGATGGGAATTTCCTCTTGGTTTTGACTAGGAAAAAGGAAAGTTTGAAATCCCAGAATTTCTAGCAGAACAGAAATCGGGAGGACTGACCATCTTGCTTTAATACCAGGAGCCATATCTTCAGCTCATGCATGAAGTCGAGTGAAACCTGTGGTGCTCAATACTGAATATTGCTGGGATCGGACCCCAGCCCAGCACCTGTGCCACAAGCCTGTCCCAAGAGCATGGAGGGAAGAGCTCCAGCATGGCACTGGCAGCCCCCACACCATTGTAGATCAGCAGAATTATTCCTTGTGGCCCGTTTTCAGGATTTTGCCCTTATTCAGATGGCTCCATCAGTGGGACTTTCTTCTGGAAGAAGATCTCACTGCTTTCTTCAAATTTCTTGACGTGTTACCAAAATTTTCCTGTGCCTTGATTCTGAGCTGAATTACGCACTAGTTTTAGTAATTCTGAGGTGTTTTCAGCTGTGTTGATACATCAGCCACAACTTCCAAATATGCAATTATTTATTATTGGCACCTCACTTTTCCTGGAGAGGGTTTCACCCTTACACTGACATTTGCTCATGGTTTTGGTATTCTGTTTCTTCTTTGGCTGCCTGTTGTATTTGGTTGGACATATCTACTGTACAACTTCCTCTGGCTCTGTAATATTCAGTCTGCTTCAAGCAACGTTTAGGTTTGTCCACGTTTCCTCTTGCCCCTTCCCATCACGTGGATCAGCTGAGCTTTGTGAAATGCTTTATTGACGTGGCGGTGTACCACACACCTTCCTTCTCACTTGCTTTTGTCTCTCTAACCCCACTGTGCACATCACACTGACACTGTCTCCTCCAAGAGCAGCCACAGCCTATGAACCAAGATAGCAGCAAACGCCAGCACCTTCAGTGTCATCTCCTGGATCCTTGTTCCACATGCCTGTTCTTCTGAGGCCCTCTTACCAAATCAGCAATATTGCAAAGCCTTATAAATGGGAATGTTTCTAATCTTAATCATCATCTAATTCTCACCCTCAGTGCCCACTGCCCAAAGCAGTAAAACTTGAGGCACTCTGTGCTTGACCGCAGGGTTGCAGCATTTTGGAGTCAAGACTGGCAAGGTTATTCTTGCCAGTTTCCTCCTCTGAATCACAAATGACGACTGACACTTCTTCGGCTTATTAATGATGCAGAAGAGCAAATTGTAGGAGGAGGAATCTCTCATTTTGCAAAGGGACATGAGACTCAACGTGTCCTTGTTTTCCACATTCATCATATTAGTTAGTTTGTTTACCTAATCAGCTCCGGAAACATTGTCTGCTAAAGAGAGAAATCTCTCCCAGGTTGGCCATGAGCCAAGAATCTGAATTAGCAAAGGGATATTTTAAGGCATCTAGGGTTTTACTGTGTATTGTTTCTGTATTGTTTCAACCTAAAATCTTCACTGGTTACACTCATTTGCTTGGCTACTACTTTCCAAGCTGGTGCACACAGACAGAATTAGTAGTGGCCTTTTTTGTCTTTCTAATAAAAAAATTTATATTTTTCCTGCTCAAGCATTCCTCATCTCTTAAAGGAAAATTCCAGGCTAGATAATAGGGACTTTGCTTCACCAAATCTCACATACTGCCTTTGACATAGTATTTCAACAGGGGTCTTTCAAGCAACAAGCTTTATAGCGCACAGGATGGTCCCAGCTCAAAACAGTGCATGCTGAAGTGTCCACTAGATGGCCACAAGCAAATGCACGTCCACACATGCACAGACACGCACACACACCAGCACTTGCCCCACCAGCACATGCCTTTGCCAGGCTGTGGGGAGCAGTCGCACACAGCTGTTGGCAAACCAGCAACTAAGGCAAGGGACAAAATCCCAAGTCCACCCAGCAGCAATGCTGAGACTATGTCCCCCGCCCATGGACTAACAGGCATATCTTCTTTGCTCTCTGGCAATTCCCTTGGCGCAAACCTTCAGCTTCGGGGACCCAAACTGTTGCTCTGTACAATCCCTGCAAAGAAGCCATTTCTGATGCTGAGCTCTTCAAGAGACAACACAGCAGAGAAACCCTGTCCTGCCCAGCCAGGCAGCCTGGAGAACTTCCTGGACTTCTCCTGTGACGTTGCCTTGCGTTGTAGGCCTCTGTCATGGTCCCACCTGACATGTTGGTGCTGATGGCTTTCTGACCCAACACACTCATGTCCACCTAGCACCAAGCTCTTCTCTCAGGGGTCCGGCCATCTCAGGCTGAACCGTGCAGAACCCGAACTTCTCATGTTCATCCACCAGATCTCTTCCTTCTGTGGCATTTACTGCTGTGGGAAACATCCAGACATCTACACCAACACGCTGTAGTTGCTTATGTCCCTTTCCCCACCACACTGCTCTGGACTGATCCTGTCACCTCACTGCACGCACAGCAAAGCGTTTGCACAGAGAAACTCTGTTTCTCAGTGCGAGCTTTTCACACCTCTGCCTGCATACTGGTTTCCCCTCTCCTGGACTAGAAAAACCTGGTCAGGCCCACTATCCCCCTCATAGCAGAATGTTGCTCCTAAAATCATGCCCAGAGGCAAACCTGTCATTTCCCCACTTGAAGCCCTTTGGTGGGTCCAGCTGCAGACCAGAGAACACCTCCAGCTTACCTCCACGCCCGGGGCCCTGCTGCCATCTCAGCACTCAGTTCCTCCTGACAACTATACATCTCCCTTTCCATCTTCTTCCTTTCCAACCCAAGACTCTACAATGAGAGCAGTGAAAATGAAAACCTCCTCTGAAATGTCCTCACTCTCCTATTGGACAGGGCCAGTGGCCTTGGCTGCGTTCAATCTGAGGATGTGAGCACTGCAAAGACTGGCCTCATATCTTCCTCAGAGCATGTCCCCATCTGCACTCATGGGCCCTGAGGCTTTTTAATGAACTGCCACAAGAGTGTAGGGTCTGACTGGGTCCTGGGGCTTCTCCAAATCCCTCCCTGTAGCAATCACCCCAGGAAAGCTTCCTGTCCCCAGGCAGCTGGTGGAGACAGCACCAGTTGTGACAGCCTGGAAACGGTTTATTGCTGTCTTTTCAAATGTAATGTCAAAATCGTTGGCACTGTTTATGGTGACATCACTTTCTATGGCTGGTGTAAAGTGGGTATGAAGTTAAATGAGAGCAGTAAAGGTTGCACATGGGCTGCATGGCTGATCGAAGGACTCATCATCCCTCCTCTTACTAAACACTGGGAAAGAGCTTTCTTAGCTCACATTAGAAAGAGCAATTTCCATACACAGCATGGCAAGAGACCTTCCTGGTAATAGCTGGAGTTGTGTCTGACCCACCCAGCTAACAGGTCCAACCAGACATACTGAGATGAGCTGTGAGATGGTACTCATCCCTTTCAAGCAAAGACATGATGGTTCATCCAAGTTTGGGTATCCTCTACGCTAAACTAGCACTGGGCACACATTGAACACAGGCTTAATACGGCACCCAGCAAAAATGTACATGCTGTTACCATGCCACCAGTCCTGCTGGCCATGCCTGCCTCTGAATCCTGCTCTTAAAAGCACTATGTGGGCCAAGTATAGCTACTTGTTGCAGTTTATCTGACTAACACAGCCAAAGCCGTAAAATCCCTCCTGACCAGGCAACATGTCTTAAACTGTGTCCCCTTGGCAAATCTGGGGTTTTCACCGGGCCTTCCCAACTCATGTGGCGGCAACATGTTTTCTCACTTGTAACCTTCAAAAAGTGAAGAACTTCAATGGGTGCAGGGCTCCCATCTTCCCCAAAGAAAAACAAGTGCGCACACGATGGGCATGGTACGTATAGTGAGATCAGTGCTTCAGCAAACAATCGATCTGTGCAACACATCTGCACAGCAAATGCATCCCTGAGACATTGACTTCATCATGGCCAGACCGTGATGCCAGCTGACCAGCAGCTTAGCTGGAGCTACAGCTCCGTATAGGCTGCCAGATGCAGATAAACACTGAAATTCCCCTTTTCCTAACATGTTGATTGAAAAACAGGAAAAACATCAGGGTCATGGGTGCATGATAGTCACAGGAAAGCTGGCAAGAGTGTGCCCATCATCCTAGTCTGCGCAAACCCAGGGAGACATTTGTCATTGTCAGAAAGGGTGATACTGCACATCCATCCTTTGGGTGCTCACAATGCCTGGCTCTGTTAACCAAGCTGCTATCCTGCCTGTATAATTTCATTTTGCCTCCTTTTCCCCCACTAACAGTGCTTTGCAGGTCCTGTGGCACAGAGGAAACCTTAGCATAGGTCTTCATAAACATCCATATGCAATGCACTCTGTGAACATGCAGGGACATACCATATTATCACCTTCACGTTAGAGCAAGGCGAGTCAGGGCAGTCGGAGGAGAAATGCCACATCCTCTTCATGATGCCTTTCAATGGGCACCAAAATCAGAGCTTGGGATGCCAGCCTTTCTCTGAGGCTGTGGAGCGCTGCCTGTGCTCTGGGGCTGCCCCTTGCACACCAGAAGCAGCTGCATGTTTCCCTTTCCTTTATCAGTACGCACACAGTAAAGAGCAAACGTGAGCTCTGGCCTTCTCCGGAAAAAAAATGTAGGAGCCAGAGGCTGTGCACCAGCAGGAGATGGTGTCTGCAGCACTACTTGGTGCCCACCATTTCCCAGCATAAGGCTCAAGCCCATCCCTGCATGCACGGGGACAGCCCGCAAAGTCCCCCCTGAGGGCTACAGTGCGGGCTCACCAATGCATGGGAACTCTTGGTGCGTTTAAGCATTAGCTGGAAGATATCTATGGAAACATGTTATGTATTGTAAAACTCTGTAACATTTTGTAATAAGTTTCCGTGCAGCAGCTTGGACTGAGCACTAAAAGGAGAAAGTTGCAGTCCTTTACAGTCTTCCCTTAGGAAGATACATAGTAAGGATGGTGTTTGCAATTCCTTGCCTCATGCAATAAGGAGATATGTAACCGCCCAACCTCAGTAAATCCTTCACCAGGCTCTCTTGAATCTAGGGAAGAAGGAGGACCACCAGAGCCAAAGAGCAGGCCAGAACAGTGCTCTGTCCTCTGACCATCACCCAAGAGGTCAGGGCTGGCAGTTACGTTGGCTACACTGGGGTGGCCCTTCAGCGCTCTACTCCTACCACATGCCTGCTCCTGGCTCTGCATGTTCCTCAGCTCTGTGTACCCTTAACCTTCTTTGGGTAATTCACAACTCCAGGAGTTTTCACATGACACCTTACAGCTGCAGAAGATTCATTCCCCGGGCACGGGCTGCTGCTGTGCCACTAACACCTGCAGCCGACATTGTCAGCTCGGGCTAGTGCGCAGCACAGCTAATGGTGTTGCCTGCAGAGCTGGCAACACGCAACCTGCTTGTGCATGCTGCTCGCATCAGGGCAGCACAACTGAGCTCACCAGGACATTCCCAGGTATCCCCCATGCTTAGTCCACTCAAGCTAAGATCTCCCAGGCAGGGACACTCCCTCAGCTGTCACTTAGCCACTGAAGCTTTGATCTCAGTTATGGTCATCATATAAGCTCAACAAGTTGATCCAATCAACAAACAAATGGTGGGGTGCTATAGCAACAGTCATGCAGGACTCTGAGTTGGAAGGATGGCAGTGAAGCCAAAGATACGAAGGGACCTAGAGATATCAGAAACACCTGGTGGACATAAAACAAGTTATGCTGGAACGGATGCCACTGGTACGTCTGGCTAGGAGCAGTGACCATCACAGATACTCATCATGTACAATTACATGGATGGGTTAGCCAGATCCTTCCAAGGTGTTGTTTCCCAACGACACTCAGAGTTCAGCCTCCCTCTAGTTGAGCCAGCAGTACCTTTAGAGAGGAAAGGGTAGGACGGATGAGAAGGTACTTCCCCCAGTGGCACACCCTGCAGACCCTGCAGCTGCAGGTGAACCAGAGCTTCCCAGAGGCATGGGTGGGCAGCCTGGCTGCACTGGCCTGGCTGAAGAACATGGGTATGGGCTAACCCAGCCCAGCAAAGTGCTGCTGCTTATCCACATTGTAGCAGGTCAGTTCCAACAGCCAGGCAGGAGTCAGTCAGTCGGTTACTTCTAGACCACAGAGGGGACATAATACCCATGTTTATGAATGTGCAACATGCGTGCCATGGGCCTTTATATAAGTCACAGGAAGGTGACCAGCTATAAACAATGTTTTGCTTGCATTCCCTTGCTATGAATTTGGAGAGAAAGCTGCCGCTGAAAGCTCTAATAACTACCAGGCAAAGTTTCAGCTCTGCCTTTGAACAGAAACCCACTGAACGGGAAGTAGGGAGCAAACTGTGCGTCTCACACCAGGCAGGTCCTAAATTGAACGCCTCTTGCTGCTCCCAGGGCAATGCCACTCAGAGTAGGCAGGAGAGCACCCAATGCTTTCTCACATTCTCTGATGAAGGTGGTCTCTGGAAGCCACCTTTGCTGTAGGATATTGTAGTAACAGTTTGTTCGGCAACTCAGTTCCTCTTCTCTGCTCCACAGAAGGACCTGCCAGCCTCACGTGCTGGAGGTCAGGGTCATCTGTATGTCTGTTGAGGACTAGACTTCTCAACAATGCACAGGCCTGTGCAAAACCTGGCCCGCAGAACACCCACAAAGAAGGACAATGAAACGGCAGAGGAGATTCGTGCTGCCAGAGAAGAATCAGAAGAACTTGTTGAGATCTATCAGGGTAAAAGATAAACACTATAGAGAAAAATAGATCCATTAAGAAATAAAGGGGAGAGTAAATTAACTGTGTCTCTACAAGTGCCTGTGTTATTGAACTGTTAAAAAAATCTCTATTCAAAGTCAGGAAAGGAAGAAAACTTTATAATAAAGGGTCATTAAAGGAAAACCTGAACACACAACCATCAGCTGGTCCCTCTGCCAGGTATCCTAAGGCTGGAGGGGAATTAACTATTGAACTTGGTGGGCTGCCCAATTATTTTTTTAAAAATCAGTTGTGAAAAAGTGCAGCAGTATCAGAAGAGATAAAAGAAAGTTCATCATTAAAAGAAGGAGTGAATGCAAGTGTTCCCAGCACGGGGATTTAGGGTAGCATTACCAGAAGAGCTTAAGTGATTGAGGAACCACAGTGCCTAAGCTAACTCTGAGAAGTGTTACCCTTAACCTACTGTTGTTAAGAAAATTGGGGGATAAATAAGGGGAAGAGTTGTCACAGCCTGGCATTAAGCCTGCAAAGCCATTCCTCATTCTCCTGGCCATGATGGGGAAAGTCTTTGCCAAGGCACTCCACAGCAATGGGCTACAGCATATTTTGTTGACTGCCTGTCTTTCCTCTTGCAAGGAGCTTAAGTGCCTCAACACCTGAAGGTATCTGACCCTCGGTGATGGTGTCCCCAAACCATGGAGAGAACAAGGCAGGAGCTGTCACTGCAAAGCCCCATTTTCCTCCCGATACTGTGGAGGAGCACACCAAAATCACACTGTCCCTTATGCTGTGACAGCCATAAACATCTTGCAAGGAACAGAGCACAAGGCAAGGACAGGCAAGTTTGGCGTTATTTGTTTTTCTGTCCCACTTAGAAAATGGGTCAGTGGCTGAAGCAACTCAGGGACTGACCATAGAGGGATAAAGCAGTACCTGGATATGCAAAATATTCCTAACTCTATAGCTCCACCTCTGCACCAAAAAATAACTTTAAAACCGCACCTACCACCCCAGCTGTAGCAGGGTAAATCCCACAGGCTGGGCAGGTAACCTGCATGGTCTAGCAACAAGCAGGAGAGTCCTCACTTCACAGTAAGCTGAAGAGATGTTCCTGGGCCTCCGTTTTCCTTCCTGTCTCCTGCCACATTGTCTTCCTCTGTCCAAAGGCACACGGTGTAAGACTTTTCAGACAGAAAGCCCTTTGGGAAGGCTTGCCTGGGCCCTTGCTCTTGCCCATCACCCAGCCCTTCTGTTTGCAGCTCTGGTAATTAACTTGTAAACGAAGTTCTAGCACATGGACTGAAAACGGGCCATAGATAAAGGGTAATGAAAACACTCCATTACAGAAAGGGCCAAATTAAACAACTCTTAATTGAAAAATGGAAATTAATATGAATTTAGATCAACTAAACAAGCATGTTATTGAAGAGGCAGCAAAGTGGATGAACTCCTCACATACCAATTAAAGACGTGGAGGCAGAGATGCACCATACGCCATGAGAAACACTCATAATAATATTCTCACAAAGCCAGTAAGTTTGATTAGTTTTATTACTCTCACTTGTACACTTCCTACATTTCTAAAAGCATAGGGGAAGTTAATGACACTTATCTGGTATCACACTGCTGTGGCTTGCCCCAGTGCTCAGGAATTATTGGCAAAGGTAGCCAGAACTAACTGCTCAGCTCTATTTCATGATTAACTTCTTGTACATTTTGCAGGGTTCTTAAAAAAAATTAAGATATTGAAAAGGTTGGCTCACACAGCAGCAACACTTTCAGCTTCTCCATCACCTTGGTAATCTACCTCCAACCACCCTAATCGCTCTGGTAATTCCCCTCCAGCGACATGGTCTCCATGAATGTGCTGTATAGACATACAGGTGGGAACCCGCTGGCACTGTGCCTCATGCTGGCCTTTTTCTCTTCTAAGTGTGAGAGTCACCCAAAGTTTCAGCAAGAATAGACAGGTCCTCACTTATTGAGAGTAATAGTGACAAGCATAAGCTTAGAGAAACCAACACCACCACTACTTTCTGCAGAACTGAGAAGTCCCTTGGTGGCCATTCCAGGCACAGATTGAGGAAAGGTCAGCAACTCCATGGAGCAATCATCCCCATTCCACACTTAAAGCATGGGATTAGGACAATTCAACTCTGCAATGAGCAGAAAAATCTGGCAGGAGGGGGGAAAACCAGGGCTGCTAAAGCCAATTTTTCCTTCACGCTTTCTATCATGTTTCTTGAGGGGACTCTGTGGGTTGCTCCTGAGCTCCTGCTCAGTGCAATACAGGTTCCTCAGGCCTTTCCAAATTACATTCACCTCTAAATAGAGAATGTTTTTGCAAAACTGAAGCAAGATAAGTCTCTTGTTCTGGAAAAATACTCTTGGTAAGAATGCTCCCCTCCAAGTGACCGCCCCTCCTGATTCCTCCATCCCCAGTCAACTCCTAAAAGGCTATGCAGTGATACTGAAACGTGTTAATCTGATAGCAGCTAAAACAATACATTTTCAATTAGAGTTTTAGTTGGCTTTGGTTTTAGCCAGAATTGACCTCTTAGCTGCCTGACAAAGCTTGCTGGGTATACAGACAATCCCCACTCCTCACACATAGCACCAGCATCTCCTTGGAGTTCCTTTTGCTTACATGAGCAATTTTATTTGTCCCCAAATTCTTCATCCACATAATTACCATACAATCATTTAACAACAAGAACTGATATTTTTTACCACTTTTATTCTCTTTTTTAATTGTTTAATTCCCTTAAAAGGTCAATCTAGTGTCCCCACAATGGCAGTCAGGATCTTATTTTTTGGAAATACTGAACTGATTAATCAATTTGTTTGATCGGTAGGAGACAAGTAGTAATAACAAACATACACAGTCATTTCAATAATCCCAAATCAAACTGTTACTGAACTTTAATATTGTAGATACTGGTGTTTAAAGTTTGGAACTGTCACATATTAATAAATTCAATAGGGATAACTTATCTAAAATCTACAGATTACACTGAAGAGTATCTGTTATGAGAAACACTGATTTAAGTCAAGTGTCTGAATACTTGCCAGTTTGAGGCCATTTTGAATACTTCAAGTTGTCTGTTAAGGATACACTTCCCCACAGAAATCTACTTACCTCACCTGGATTTTACAGAATGGTCTGGGTTTATTCTAATAGCGGCACTTCAACTCTTCTGAATATTCTTTCAAATACATTGATTAACCTAGTCTTTTTAAAGTATCTTGCAAAATGGCCACAGTGACATCTGCTCTGACTTGGGCAAAGTGTCTCACTAGGAAAATTAAATTCTTTTCCCACATTGCCCAATGGGAGGATGCTCATGTTCCCGCCAGGAGCAGCCAGTTCAATACGGGAGGAAGATGCATGCAATGTGAAAGAGTGCTGCCTTGAAAAAAAAATACACGTTCATCTTCTCTTTAAATGGAGGATTTGAATATTTTTTCCTGAATTCAATGTCTCCTCAAACCAATAACTTTCTTGGAGTCTGATGGCTATTTGTAGTGTTCTGCTGAAGGTTTTACATGCAAGTAGTTCCTATATATCATTCTCTCAATTGCACTCTTTGAATTTCACTTTCATATTGAATTTCATAGGTGATTTACTTTCTCTTTGACTACTACCTCCTGAGAAATAATTCCATGAATGAAAATAAGGGGTAGATATCACTCTTAGGTGTGGGTCCAGTGGGAACCCGCATGAAATGCTGTGAAAGTCCACAGCACGTGATGCTCACAACAATCTCAGAAAACACTTTCATTAATGACCTACAAGAGTGAGAGAACAATGTTGAAAGATGAGAGGAACTGCAAGCTACAATGAAAATGCAAAAATATAGAGCTCCCTTGAGCAGTTAGAAACACATGCAAGGAAAAAAAAATATGATGACATGAAATTATAAATATTATGAAGAAGGGAATAAAGATCCATTGGCAGTTGTCTCTTCCAAGGGGCATTAAATGATGCTGATATAGATTGAAAGCAAGGTTTACTTCACTCGTGCAGTTCTGCTGCAGAACTCCTTGCTGCAGGATATTAAGATATTTACATGTGTTCAAAATCCCAGGAGTCTGTCAAAGTACTCAGTAAGTATCACTAGGTAGCTGCCCTGCTCTCATGCACTCTCTAACATCCATGTCTTGCAGTGTCAGAGCTAGTAGGGCCGTTATTACACTTGTTAGCCAAAGTTAATAAAATGCCATATGAAATCCAGAACACTGAAGGGAAAATCCTGAGGATAAAAACCCAAAATCTGTCTAAAAAAAGCTTGAAGTGACTGAATTAAATAAATAGAAAGAAATAAATAAGGAAACAAGTCGACCAGTGCTAATCTGAGGCTGTTTCTGCAAGGACTCAGAAGTCCAGCTGAACTGGTGTGAACACACCCATTATGCAGCTGTAGGTATGTGGTCCCTTCTCTCCAGGAAGACTGACAGGCAGGATGGGCTTCACAGAAGAACAATCACACAATTAAGAGACTAGCATGTGATTTATGAAGAATGATTTAAGAAAAGATCTTCACAGCTTGCTTAAGCGACGATAAAAACCAAAAGTGACAGCCGGGAGAAGAAATAGCTTAGATTTATTTAAAGAGTGTGAACATCATAAGAAGGGGGAAAGAATTAGGCTCCTACAAAAGGGTCTAAAGTTGAAAAGGAACATGAAATGAATTATCAAGAAGCATGATTGAGGTTGGGAATCATCTTGTCATGGCTTGTGACACACAAAAAAAGTATGGACAAGGAAACTTCACAGAATATGTGATAAAGGACAATTGGGTGCTGACCCATTGGAAAGATCAGTGGTGCTTGGGACTCCTACGTGACCCTGATGCTCACTCTGGCAGAGTGCTCATGCTCGCACACAACAGATGCCACAGAAATTCTGCCGTTTCTCATGACTTCCCCTTTCATAATGAGCAAAAGCGTTACTTACAAGCACTTTCTCCTGGAATACATGTGCCATTAGCGATACCTGATGTTCAGAGCAGCCACATCACGCGGTGCTTCTGCTGTCTAAAGCTAACCTGATCTCTAGGGCAGAGGGGTCACAGTAAGGAGCACTCCTATGTTTAAAAACTCTGCAGTACAGGAAGAGCAGGCAGTTGTTCATTAGCCAGCTGCAGAATGGCACGCTGGCAGCAAGTCAGTGACAGCTAAGATACGTTAGCCACTATTTCACTTCCAGATCAGATAAAACACTGAGTCTCAGCATTAGAAGGATGCTCCAGATGCTGAAGCAGGACGTGCACTGTACAGCTCTGCACTGTCTGCCACATCTCCCTCCACCTCACCCATAGTGAAGGTTCTCAGCTCTGGCCAGAGAAATGGTGCCTCTGCGGGTCAACATATATACTGTGCCACAAGATGAACCTCTTCCTTGAAAAGGCCCTTTATGGGAAATCAAAGGATCTTTTTTCCAGCCCAGCATCAGATGGTGGGTGTAGGCAACACTAAACTCCCAACAGGTCTCTCCCCTCATGATGGGGCCCTCCATCCAGCTCGCTCTCTCTAGAGGCAAAGCATCAGGGCCTGTTGCTCAGAGCAAAATCCTAATGTGTCAGGTAGGATTTCAGATGATGGGCCATTATTTCTGAAGACCGGTGGAAACACTGTCAGCATGCAGGTTATCTACAAGCTGTTAGGTCAGCAGGAGTCCTGCCAGCACAACAGGATAAGATGTACAACCTGCTTTCATAAAAATGTCACTCTTGATTGAGCACAAGAATAAGGGCAGTGAGGGGGCTCAGGACTGAGGGAAAAAGGGCTGCACTTTTGTTAGGGAGGATCTCCCTAGGTCCCTGCAGAGGCTCATCCTCAGCATCTTCCAGCATCAGCGTTATCTTGCTAAGTGCCCTCTGAGCTACCTTCCAAACCCACAAGGGAACAGCCTCCTTAGCAAAGAAAGAGCACAGGCTGAAGGAACAGATTGGCAGGTGCTAGGCACGCATGAAGGACTGAGCAGAGGAGGAACCAGGGAAACCAGGACCCTCCCAACATCATGTGGCACTCAGGCCAATGCCTCTTGTAGAAACTGCTATGCACCAGCCACAGAGGCAGCCACTGCCACTGGGTGGAGGACCAGGCCAGTTTATCTCCCAGCCAGCCAAGAAACATCACCTGCATCAGTAAAAATGGGTTCAAGGCTTGGCCATTACAGCCCTGTGCCTTGTGCAGTAACCTGGCAGGAGCAGGGCATGAGGAGGAGGGACACAGCAGAAGCTGCTGGAGTCTACCCTTGTGAACGTCATGTTTGGTCTGTCCAAGCACATTGTGCCTCCCACGCTGTACACACCAGCTGTAAGTCTTCTCCAGCTTTCTGGGCTGTAATGCTTGTTTGCATACTGGCTGCCATGCATGCCAAAGGCTGGTGCTGGCACAGCCCTGCAGCTCAGGCTGCTCTCTACCGCCGGAGGATTCACCACACAGTGGCGGCACTCCACACCACCTTGTTCTACCTCCTCACAATGGCACAACAGGACTAGTATGCAATTAAACCCCAAACATTAAAAATCATTAAAAAAAAATATCTCCAGAAACTTTCAGGGAAGCTTTACTTGAGGAAGCAAATGCAGTGAAAGTGCAGAGACGGTGCAAACATCTCACTGGAACTCACCTGTCACCCCCACACTGTGGTCCTACCCAGAGTAGTACACGTTGCCTGCAACATCCCTGTGCATCCTCCTGCGCCCAAAGGAGCTGAGATGAGCTCTTTCCCTCCCACACTGCCCACCCAGACCTGCTCTCTGGGAGCCTCTCTTCTTGCGTATACCACTAAGTCCTCAAAACACTGTGATCTTGCCTTGCACACCCGTGCCCCTTCAGTGATTTTGGATTCCCTCTGTTACACACCCCCTGAATCACCAGTACAACATGCCACGTACAGCACATGTCAACATACAAACACCAAATACAAATCTGCCAAGAACATCTGATCTGGCCTCCTACCCATGGAGAGCAGGGGAGTGGACAGCCTGGGGAGGTTTATTTGGAGCAATGTCAGCCTTCCCATGCCGCTACCTTTTCTTCAGGGAGGGATGAACATGGCTGAGAGGCGCAGGATAAGGGGGTCCAAGAGATATGATTACCTGTATCCTGTCTTCTGGCAACTCTGTTTTCATGGCCAACATCTCTCTAGCATATACGTCAGGATAGTGGGCCTCATTGAAGGCCTTTTCCAGTTCCTCCAGTTGGTAGGATGTGAAGATTGTCCTGAGGGGAGTAAAACTCTTTGATCAAAAAACACAAGAAAAAGAAGCAAAGATGATGAAGAGTCAGAGAAATGGACACAGAAGCTACAGAAACCTGGGTAACCTGCTAACGCATAGCTTTTCCCCCTCCATCTCCTGTGTTTCTGTGCACAAAAGGTCAGGTGCCAGGGTGAAAGGAGAACCAGAAAATGCCAGAAGACAGCGCTTTAAACTGTTACAAATCACCTTCCCTTTCAGGGACTTCCCTCTGGAGACTGTCCCTCCCCAGCAGTGAGCACCTGCAGCCAGCAGCAATGGCAGCTGCTCTTACATCTCACACCCTGCTGCCTCTTGTGAGGATCCCGGGGGCATCCCTATCCCTCACTCCCTCTACAAACAGCGCACCCACCCTTGGCCTGGCTTAAACCCACCCCCCTCCTTCTCTTGCATCCAGAGGTTTCTTAACCCTTTGACAGTCACACTGAGATAAAGCAGCATCCCCTCAGCACCTAGTGTGGAGAGGTGCTGAGCCCTTCCCCAGCTGCTGGTCCTTAGCCTCTTCAACCTCCATGAGCAAATAATCCTCCCCTGGAGCCCCGGTCCTTGGCTGAATCCTCCAAAGGTTTTATCCATTCTGCTCCCCGCTGCTTTTCACCAGTCCTTCCCCATGACAGCCAGTGCCAGCTCCATTCCTCTGCCTTTACCCTCGTTGCTTCCACTCCGATATCCCATTAGCTGCTCTCTGCCAGTTTGCATTACCCCATTATCCTCTGGAAATCCTCCTGGACCGCCCTGGGCGGGCAGCAGCCCAACCCGCCTCTGCACAGCCAGTTCTCAGCTTGGGACAACCAGATTGAAAAATCAGCAGCTGGAAAGCCGAGATGGATGAAAGCCCTTCTCCAGGGGATGGATGAGAGGTCTCAGACCGCTTCCACTCCCTCGAGGGTTAAAACTCCCACCCTCCAAACCTCTGGTACACAGAACACAATTTTCAATAAAAACTAACAACACTCCAGTGGCAAAAAAAACCCCTCAACGAATTGCAGCCTTTGTTCAAAGTAAATGTATAAATATATTATCAAACTAAGAAACATGCAGCTCCCAGAAGGGGAAAGGAAAGAGGAAAAAAAAAAGTAATCTTCTAAAATACACCTGAATTTCAGAAAAGCCCTGCAATTCCAGAGAGCATAAACAGAAAATCTCAGAAATATCCTCCGCTATTCAGAATCGAAAGGATTCCAACAGATCGATAACATTACTAACAAAAGCAGCATGCAAATGCAAGGGACCTGCCTGCAATCAGATTCTTCTTTAAATTCACTCCTAAATCCATTCTCTTTTCAAACAGTTTTCCTTCAGCTCCGACAAACCTGTGAACTCTAGGGACACCAGAGGCACATTAGCTCGTGCATTTTCTCTCTCTGGGACCACAGGAAAAATTATTCCAATTTTGATCCAGTTTAGATTTCAAGCATTCTGCTCCACCCTCCCCCAACCAGAGCGCCGAAGCCCAGCAACGCTTATCGGCGGGAGGATTTTGCCTAACATTCAGCTGAAGTTTTCCCCTTTTAGCTCTCGTCCCTGGGTAGCCCCTGTCTCTTTTGCAATACACAATCCACTCTCCCTTTTGGTGTTTCTATCCTGCAGATACCTGCAGACTATTGGCCTCCCAGCCCATTCCTGGTACAACTAGAGGTCTTAACCATTTAGTACAGAATATACAACTATAGTTAAATGTTGCGGGTTTGTTTCTGTCTAGAAGTGAAAATAAAATAAATCTGAATTTCCTTTCCTTTCTCCCACCCGGACCGCCACCTGTGCACCAGCCCCTGCTGTGCTTTCACCCAGCCCTGTCCAGTCCACAAAGAAAACGAACCGATATTTACTCCAGATCACCCAAACAGGGAGCCTGGGGAGGGACCCCGGGTTTGGGATGAGCCCTCCAGCCCAAGCCTCCTGTTGCACGCATAGCAGGACGTCTCCTGGGATAGTCGGTCTCCTTCCACCCCGCATCCTGCTAAGCTTTCACTGGGGCATCTTTTAATCCACCCTTCCTGCATCGTGGCAGGATTGATTTAATTATTCCTAAATCACCCTCGGTGGATGGTGTCTGGCCTTCCTTTGTCCTGACTCTCTGGCCACAGCAATGCCAGAACCCAGCACGGTATTTTTCGTTTCCGTTTATAAGGTGCAGACAATCCAACTCCATTTTAACTGTTGGGAGAAGTCAGGCAAAGTCTATTACCCTGACTTGTTCCCGAGGGGAAACCAAATCCCCTCCGGATCGCCTAGAGTGGATCTTCGTTTCCTTAACCAATTCTCCAGCCTTCATCTTCTCTGCAGGCTGGGTCTGATTCCCAACTATTTAATCTATCGGCAAAACATTTATTTATAAGTAATAAAATATTTAAATCATTGATAGAAATTCTCTTTTGCTGACAGCCAGTATTAAGCTTGCTATATGCGGAGCAGGGAACGGTTTTGATTCTTTAACTGCTTCAGTTTCGGACGGGTTGATGATTTTTTTCCCCCTGAACACCGGTGATCCGCATCCCGCCGAAATGCTCACGGGCTGCTCGGGTTTGCGGCTCGGGATAGTTGGATCCGCAGCCAGAAAAATGAAATGAAATGACACTTGTGGCCGATCGCCCCGCTCCCTAAAGGCACGTCCGCAAATCCGATTTATTTTGGACGAGGAGAAAGAAAAAAGGAAAGGGTCCGCGGGAGAAGCCCGGAGAAGCAGGGGAGCCGGGGCTCGCCGGCGGCCGGTGCCGGGGGGG
>VYXH01007717.1:1588625-1683772 GCA_013397275.1 Burhinus bistriatus | reverse complement strand
GGAGGCATCCGTGCTTTCAGAAACACGGCTCCAGCCTGGCCGCTCACGGCGCGGGGCACCGGCCCCGAGGAGGGATGCACGAAACAGCCGTGTACAGAAGCGCCGGCGTCCCCGGCTTTCTCGCTTATCCCATATTCTGAGATAAATGCATGGTCAGCAGGGAAGGAAAGGTGCACGGAGGAAACCTAAGGATTAAAGCCAAGCAGTGTTCCTTGAAAGTGTAGAGCTGGAAGCACTGTGTTTTGGAGAAACATACAGCTTCACACCATCAGAGGTGGTGAAATAGCTGCTTGGACTCTCTAGACACCCCTGCCCATGAGCATGGTTTCTGAGCCACACGGTTCTTCAGTAACTGACAGCATCTTTCACCACCCATGGGCAAGATACCACACACCTCGTCCCTGCAAACGCACCTCAACCAAAGACATCAAATTAAGAGAAAGCCTAAAGCATCCTCTGTTTCACTCAACCTGAGGCAAAAGCTCCACCATAGCATGTACCTTGATAGTTCTAAATAGTCCACAGAGACTTTAGGTCTGCTCATGGGGGCCAGTTAATCAGTGGGACACCAAGCTGGGGCTGGGACTGCAGCTTCAGATCAGCACAAAAAGCCCACCTTCCACCTCAGCTCCGAAGGGAAGCATTTCCCCGTTTCTCCTCTTCTCAGCTTTGCAGGCCTCTGGGGTGGTCCATCAGGTCAAGCGGCTCCTGCCTTCCTCTGAAGAGGAGGCTCTCCTGGTCTCTGGAGGAGGCTCTACAGTACCTGGTGTATGACAGCACAGGAAGGGCTGGGAACTGCCTCAGAAATTGGGGGGATCTGTCCAGGACAGCCACAGGTTTTTTTGACTGCCCACAGGCTGTGTTCCGCATACTTTGGGAATCATGGTTTAGAATCCTGGCCTGCCAAAGGATTGGGGCTGCCGCAGATGCTGGATACCACCCCTTTCCTGAGTGAACTGAGGGCACCTCCACCCCAATGGCAGTATTGCTGAGGCTGTCCCCTGTCAGAGCTGCGAGGGAGTCAGGTACTGACTTGGTGTTTCAGATATTCCCAGATGTGATTGTAAAGCAACTCGTGTCTCCACAGTGATGGAAATGGTTCCTAAGAAGTGAATGAAGGCTGCCAGGGCACTGCTCCATAAGGGACAGGGATCTGGGAGCCAAGTGTGATAACACAGCTGACAGGGCAGGATTTCCCCACCCAGGGCTCCGTCCCACTGTACCTGAGCAACGCAAGCATAATAGTTTGTGGGCAGCAGCGAAGATCAGCCACCAGTCCAGACCACCAGACAAGTTGATGAGGATGAGGCAGATCCCACTTCAAGCCAGGTAGTCAAGTCCCTGAGTGGGAGTCCAGATGAGTGGGCTGCATGGCCAAGTACAGGCACTGCTGCAGTGTAGCTCAGGCAGGAACCGGGAATGAGCCTCAGCTTAAAAGCAGCTGCCAAGCAAAGGAGGGGGGAGCACCTACTGAGACTGCCTCCGGGTCTTTCCTAACACCTGCATCAGTGAGCTGACCTTAAGCAGGCAGCTTCGCTCCTAGAAGGTGAGGAGGCTGCGCTACAGGTCCTGACAAGGTCGCCACAAGCCATCCTACCACCTCAAACCTTGATTGTGTCTTGTCTGTGTTAACTAATGCATGGTTTGCCCTCTGTCCCATCCCGCTGGGGTTCCCCAGCTATGGTATGCAATTTCCTTCCCCAGCAATCAGCCTGGAGTTGCCCAAACCCCGCCTCAGCATAACTGGGCCTGTTAGGGTAAAAATTCAAGCTATCAGGTTGCCAATAAATTATTCAGAACTTTATTCCAATTATTCCTTTAATTCTCAAGTTCTCCAGGAACTGATTCAAATTTCTCCGGAAACAGCTCCTCCCCACATATCTCTGGTTCAGCTCTGCATTATCTGGGTTACATGGCCCGAAGATGCAGTCTGCTGCAGAGCCAAGACCACCAGGTCTGAAGCCCTCTGAAATGTTGCAACTACCTCTGTTTGGTTCCAGCATTGGTGAAGAGTTGCGCTCTGTGGCTCTGCCTAAAGAACTGCACAGGGCTCACCCAGGGTGTAGAGATGCACAGAGGCTGCTTCCCAACTTGAGCCCATGTTCTCATCTCTCTTTGTGCACCACCCTTCCTCCTCTTTTTCCTTCAGACCTAGCTCTGCTTTCCTACCCAAGGACAGGTACGGGGATGTGGGTTATTTGAGCATGACAGTATTTTCTAGCTCAAGCAGTACTGCCACAGAGCCCAACTTGATTAGCCCATCAGAGCTTATCAGCCTGAGGTCCACTCTACAACATGTGTCACCTGTATCATTTTGTGCCTCCTTGACTGGTAGTCTGAAGCAAGCACTGTAGTTCATCCAAAGTTAATGCTCTGAGCACTGCCAGGCTGTAGAGGTATGGACATAGGGTCCTGTTGATACATACTGGAGTTTCTTGGTGTTTTTATTGCTTTGCTCCAAACACTTTATCGCCTTGCCCACTGAGGTGTCTTGCTGGCTTTGCAGTGGAATGTCACCCAATGGTACCCTGCTTAACCTCACCTCTGTTTCTCCTGGGGGTGCTGGAGGGCCTTCTGTTCTCCTGACCATGCCTCCAAAGCTGTGAGGACAGGTCTGTCCCTCTCTGCCAAGTTCTTTGTGAGTCTCTGGTTGTTGAGCTGCAAAACTCAGTGCTTGGCTGTCTGTTTTTCAGTATGCCTTCTCTCGTTCCTCTTTGCCTCTCTGCAAGCTTTTGTGATTAGGAAACTGAACTTGTATTTCAATACCTGTATTTCAGTACTTATATTTCAGTACCTCTGGCAACATTTTCAACCTGTCTTGACCAAAAGAAATTCTGGCTTTATTTGAGCTTTCTTCAGCTAAATGGCTCAGATGCTCTCCTGGGGAGAAAAACCTCAGCAGCCTCAGATCCTCTCACATTTTCCTGGTCCAGCTCACCTTTGGCCCTTTTCTATCATTTTGCTGCATTATCCTCGATGTTGAACTTTTCCACTTCGCCCATTTCTCTTTGCAAATCTGTCCTTCATCCAGGGCACACATATTGGGCTGACTTGATTCTTTATCCAGTCTTGATTTTCTCCCAACCTCCTTCTTTGTCCGTGGACATCCTGAATCCCAGTAGAAGCAATGTTTGTCATCACCCCCTCAGTCTGAAAAAAAGTGTCACTTCTCCTCCATTTCTATCACATAAGTGTGTTTTGTGTCATTTCTTTCAGCACCCAGTTCAAAGCTGCCTTGCCCTTTGTCAAGAAAAACTTCAGTGGATTCATACCGATAGGTCACATACCTGATGTCCCTGTGTTCTTCCATCTCCTCCACAATGGCTTTTGGGTCCTTGCAGCACATCCTCGCTTGTCTTGGTCTCCTCTGTATGTTCTCCCAGTGGGAGTGGCTACGCAGGTCCTGTCCAGGTCCTGCCCATCTCCTTTCAAATTCTATATGGGGAAAAATACTTTGAATAAAAGTCTCTCCCAGTACATTTTTATTTTAGCTGTGTTCTTTAACTTTGGGGAGCACTAGTGGTCTACTGAAGTCACAGGCATCGGGCGTTTTCACATTATCCTTCCACCATATGTTGCCATGTAGATGGATATAGGACATGATAATGCTAATATGACAAGAACAAACACTTGCTGTATTAATAAAAACTGCTGAGACACAAAGACTGATGAGAGATACCTACCCACAGATGCTGTAGATTCTCTCTGTCACATAAAGTCTTCAAATCAAGGCTGAAACTCTTTTCAAGAGATGATCTATAGCTCATCCAGCAGCTATTGGCCTGATGCAGGAATTATTTGGTGTAGTTTTCTAGCCTGTTTTACGTTGAAGTTCAGGCTAGATGGTTGTAATGCTGTCCTCAGGCCCTAAAATCTTGGACTCCATGGAACTCACATTGTCTGTTAGATACGTTCTTTCTGAAAAAAAAAACAAAAACCCAATCTTCACAAATAAGAAACTTCTGATGTCTATTCCAGTGTTCCGTTGAACATATCTTGAACATACCTTTTTCTTTACATGTCAGTATATTGATTTCTAAGTAATCAGTGGAGATACAAAGCGCACAATGACAAGGAGATTATGGCATCTGTCATGCCCTCACCTGGCAGCTGCTGGCTGAGTTACTGCAGAACACTCTGTTTCTGTCTGCTCTGAATTATCCTGGTAGTTTTGAGCTGCACCTCTTAACCCCTGGGTAAAATCCTTGCCCTACTGAAGTCAGCGGGACCTTGGTCACTGACACTTAACAGATCTAGGATTTCACTTTACGTAGCACTTCATCTGGCATTTTGCTTTTTTTCCATTATACCTCATCTTCTCTCCTGACACAAGCACATCCATATTTCTCCTGTTGTTCCTCTTTTGTGGCTGAGCACCTCCATTCATGCCACGTGGAGCTGCTAGGACTCAAGCACACCGCACCAGAGGCTGTTCTTCTGTCCTGCAGTTTTTCTGTGGCAAGGGCTGAGCAACTCATGACACGTTTCCTCTGACATCTTTCAGCTTGAGACATTGGGCAGCTCTGCCCTGCTCAGGACAAGCGGTTAGACAATGTCTTCTCTGTGTTGGGCTGCTGAGGGGTAAGGGCTGGACACCAAGGCTTTCTGTTAGCTGAATGTATCAGCTACTCCCAGTTACCTGTAAATCAGAGGGAAAAATTTAGCCCTTTGGGCCAGTCTGAAGTGGGTACTAAATGCCAGTGCTCCATCACATCTGATCCCACCTCCTCTCTCTGATAGTGGGCAGTGCTGGATGGCAAAAGACCAGAGGTTCCTTGACACTCTTTCCCATCCTCTAAAATGGAAAATAACATGCAATAAAGAAATGTTCCTATCTCCTTTTGAAAGAAGCTTACTGAAAGTGATTTTATACCAAGCTAGACCCATAGTTTAGACATGCTTTTAACTGTTGTGGAGCAACCAAGCTTATTTTTGTTCAACCAGTTTCAAGTGCTTCTGGTGTTGATTCATTAGAAAGTAACAAAGCAACCAGACATGGGCTATACCAGGGTACAAGCAAGTGGATTAAAATCAGTTCAGCAGAGATAATTTTAAAGCCAGCTAAAATGTGGCACAGGAAAGTAATGATGCTTGACCTGGACATCCTAAACAAAGCTCCCATGAACGTATATAAAGATTTTCTTGATCAACTCTGACTGTTGGCCACCTCATTAGCCATTTAATTCTAACACTAATTTTTGGGTGAGGATGTCCTGCTGACTTCTAAATAATGTTTTAGCATATATGTACCACAGGTAAATTTTACACTGTGCCAAAGGATTTTCTCTGATGCATTGTCCTTTAACTGTATTAAGTATATAAAGCAACTTTCTAGCCAGTCCATGGCCTGGGTTGCACCCTGCTCTACCCCTTCTGGGTACTGAGCTTCAGGACAGATCGGGACTAATTGATGAGGGACCAGAGAAAAACAATGAGATGTCCAGAAAGCATAGATTTCTTTGGTCTAGACAGAAGATAATGGAAGTGAGATACCATCAAGTCTTCAAATACATTTAAAAAAAAGTAGCAGTGGTGAGCTTCCAAAATTGTCCACTATATCTACTGAGGATAGTAGGTAGAGTGGACAATTATGAGAGATGGCTTAGTCTGTAGCAAGACGGTAAGAGAAACTCTAGCAGAAACTCTATAGGACAGGTATTAGGATAGGATGCCTATCTTGAAGAAACTTAATTGGGTAGGTTTAAGGACAGGTTACACAAACGTCTCAAAAGATTGGTTTGTGTATAGTGGATAGCATTTACCGCTAAGGGAAGGACTACAAGGCCTCCTGAGGTCCTTTTGAGCTGTAACTGCTATGTTTCTATGAATAACAAGTCAAGATGCCAAGAACATTGCTTATTCCACTGCCACTTAGAAGACAGAAGCCCTCTACCAAGAATAAAGTCTAACAATCAAATTTGGGAAAACGCGGGGATTTTTTTCCCAGAGGAAGTAATCCGGTTTTACAGACCCTAAATATTAACTAAGGAAAAAATTATATTACCTATAAAATTGCATCAAAAATCTTAAAATTACGAAGTGAACATAAAATCATGCTGGGAAATCTAAGCAGCCTGAAGCTCCAGCGTTGTAGAGAACTGTTTTTATTCATGTCATGTATTGCTAATCGGGACAGTTCAAATTTCGCTCTCTCACTTTCTCACTTCGGAAACAAGTTTGTGTTTCATACTGGAAGGAGAAATCTGAGCAGGTAAAGGCTTGTTCTTACGAATTTACCAGATGTCTTTCATGAAGTCGCTTGTGAGGGAACTCAGCAACTTCCCAGCTTTGGCAAATGTGCCGGCTATAACCCATTGCAAACGACACCTTGCCTGGGAGCTTGCTGTGGGCTGGATTTAACTTGTGGCTGTAGTGTTGGGAAGAAGTATCCCTGGTGGGATTTTTCCTCCAGTGCACCTGCAAAGAGGTTGGGGTTTCCAAACTCAGGGCACACAGACAATCTCAAAATGATCCAGCAAGGTGGTGGGACCAGCTGCAGCCTTCCTCACTGCACCTGGTGCCTATGGGGAGCGTGTGCGAGGAGGCAGGGGGCTGCGGCAGCCCCCACCACAGCACCCACCAGCAGCTGCGGTGCTGCTCTTGCCCCACAGCCTTGCTCCTGCCATGGGATCCTGCCCCCTCCTGTGGGGACCAGGCACAGGTCATATCTGGGAGCTGCTTTCCCATGTGCGGGATGTGAAGCTGTGGGCAGGGGCACTGTGGCCAGGACATTGGGTCTGTCCAGGCAGGGGGCTTGGGAGGGCAGCGTGCCCCAGCAGCAGTGGCGACAGGTTTCCTCTCTGCCTTGCCCCACTCCTTTTGAGCTGCTCAGGTAGCAGAAAAAGAGAACAAACTCACAGCTCCCAGACCTCTGCTAGGGGTTTCTGTGCTCACCGTAACCACCCTGAGTCCATCTCCTCCTTGCAGGACGCAGCCATCTGGGTTCCCAGGCCCCAGAGATGACTTTGCGCAGGGAGGCCAGCTGGGTGATCTCCTTGGGAACCCTCCTCTCGACAGGGTGCTCCCATAGATGGACATCGCCCAGGTCCCAGGCTGGGCACCCTGCCATGCCCAGAATGAGCGCAGGGTTGCACTGGGAGCTGCCATGACATGTTACAAGTCCTGGAGCATGGGGGAATCCCGCATCCAATCTCAAGATTGTGGGTGGAACAGAGACATCCCAGGCCCATGGCATCAGTTGGGACAGGGATGCTGGGGCCAGAGGCAATTATTTGGAAGACGAGGGCTGGTATAATCATAGATGCGCAGAGGTTTGGAGTTGCAGTGCAGGGCCATGGTAAGATGTGGGTAAAAACTACCTCTGGGAAGTGGGGTCAGGAGAGAAACTTCTTCCCCGCAGCTACTCAGCACCGCATTCTGCCTTCCCCTGTGTCCAGAGAGGCTGCGTAAACCCCTGTGTACCAAGAAGGACCAAGACCGTCCAGTGGCCTCCTTACTCAGAACCCTTTTAGGAGGGATTTTAATTCGTGTAAATGAGTGTTTTTAATTTGTTATACTGGCCTTTATCTCTATTACCATCTCATTTGCTTTTAAACCTAGTTTTGCCATCCTGACTGAATTCCATTTGATGCATTAGGAGTAATTCTCTTCCCAAAGGGTTAGACATTTTCTCTCCACATAAAAGTCGCTTATTTTGGATAAAGAGACGATTAGATTTATCTTTAATATTTTAATGGCAGCCAGGATTATTGGGTGGGCAGCCCCGGGTTCGGTTGTTGTTGGGGGATTAGACTCTAATAAACTCTTCAGATTGGGATTTTTTTTCTGTTTTGCACAAAGTACTTGTATTTATTTAAAAAAATTCACTTCTTTTTGAGTCATAAATTCCATTTGCTGTTTCCTATTAGTATTAAATCAAGTTGATTAAATTCGTAGTGACTATTTGCACATATATCTTTTTAATTTTAACATCCACAACATAAAATCTTTAATGGTGCAATTTGAAATACCTGCAACATACATTGCTGTTGCTGTTTAAACAGATGGAAATGAGGATCCAGAGGGAGGGGGGAGGGAGAGAGGAAGGGATGGAGGGCCGGACAGACAGACTGATGTTGAAAAGGGGGTGAACTGGCTCTCCCCATCACATGGAACGTCAAAGGTTTGGGGGTTTATAAGGAGACAGAATTTGGAAAGAGCTCCCTTCCTCCCCCCATAATCACCAGCATCTCTGGTGAGCAAAAGGAGCTCGCAGCCCTCCCAGGGCCGCAAGCCCAGCCCACCTCGCAGCCCTTCCAGCGCCGGGAGCCGGCAGCCCCCGGAAGGCGGCATTTACTGAGAGCGGGTGCTTGCGGGGCTGGGCGGCTGCAAACCCAAAGAGCGGGCGCCCCTCGCCCCCCGGGGCTCCGCACCCTGCCTTAGCTGTCATGGATCCGAGTTCAGGCTAATCGGAAACTTGGTAATAGAATAAAATGTCAGCAAAGTAGAAATCAATAAGTGTTAATGCTCCAGGACTTTCACTGCTGGGCTCCCCTCTCGGGCTCCCCCCTCCCGCACCATCCTGTCCCTTTGATTTCAGTCCCTTCTCTAATCCCCACCTCATCAGCTCCGGGAAGGGCTGATCTGCAGCAGAAAATCCCTCATTCGGGGCAAAATCAGCTTAATTTGCAGCAATTTGTAGCAGGTCTTTGCTGGGATTTGAGTCTCAAAATTATCCCGCGGGTGGGGGCCGCAGCCCCTTGCAATATGGGCAGAGATTTCCCCGCTCCTCTCTTTGCAGAGATTTGTCTGGGGAGTAATTACAGCCGGGGGCGCAGCCCGGCCCCCGGCCCCCGGCCCCCGGCCCGGCGCTGCGCCCCCTCCGCCCGCGGGGCCTGGCACCGGGCGAGCGGCCGAACACGCAGCCGCCCGGATTAGCAGCATTAGCAGCCAGCGCCGAGCAACAATTAATCATTTGCTGGTAAATACAAGCGGGAGCCTCCCCCGGCTGGCGGGGAAGGGAGGGAAGGGGAGAGGAGAAGAGAAGGGGGCGGCTGCCCCGGCGCGCAGTAGAGCAGTGAGGAAAGGGAAGGGACGGAGGGATGGCGGGATGGAGGCACCCGGGGACCTTGTGGCCTCGGGACGGGAGATCAGAGCAGGCAACTTTCCTTCCCCTAATGCCGCTAATTACAGGCGGCAGCTCCGGCGTCGGCCGAGGAGGGATCCCAGGCGCGGGGACCCCCGGTTCCCCCCGGGCAGGGTGCCGCCGGCAGCAGCCCCCGCAGAGCCGGGCGCCCGCAGCTTCGCCGGCGCCCCCGGGCGAGCGTCTTCCCGCGGGGGCAGCCCCCGGGCGAGCGTCTTCCCGCCGGGGCAGCCCACGGGCGAGCGTCTTCCCGCGGGAGCAGCCCCCGGGCGAGCGTCTTCCCGCCGGGGCAGCCCACGGGCGAGCCCGACCAGCTCCAGGCTGCTGCGGCGCCGCTTCGCACGGGGCGGGGTGTGTGTGAAGGTGCCCAAATCCACAGTCCCAATAATCCCAGGGGGATGCGTGCCCGAAGGGGAACACTGCAGGGAGTGCAACTTGTTTTTCAGGAAGAGGAGAAGTAAAGCGGTGTGGAGGTAGCTGTTTCACAGCGCGTGTAGGTGTCGGGCGAGACCTTCTTGGTGAAAAATTACCTTGAGGTGAAATCGGGATTATGCACGTTAAACGAATTAAAAGCCAACTAATTAGTGGTTCTGAAAAATTCAGCAGGGAATCATCCACCGGCAGAGAAGTTTTGAAGATGAGCTGCCTAGAGATCAGTTCTCAGTCCATACTGTGTAATATCTTCGTAGTGACTCAGAAGAAAATACGAAATCAATGCTGGTAATGATTTCTACTTGACATAAAAATTGGTGAAGTGATAAATAATGATGGGAGCAGGTCAGTTATACTGAGCAATCTGGATCACTTGGCAGGCTCTGCTCATTTGAACAATATGTGATTTTAATATAGCCAAATGCAAGATCATATATCTCAGAAAAGAAAATGAAGGTCACAGGATGCTGTCATGGGAAGCAGTGGCGTTGAGGAGGACGGAGGAGATGTGACAGATAATAAAAACTAAAAGTGGATTTTTGGTGTAATCTGCTCTATCGGAGCTACGCAGTTTTTGGATGTTTCGGCAAGAAAATATTACCTAGCAGGATGAGGATGGTCTTGGCATCCCAAGACCATAACAGATTCATATTGTGTCCAGTTCTGGTGTCTGCATTTCCAAAAATAACACTGAAGAACTGGAAACTGTTCAGACAAGAGCTTCAGGAACAACCCATGAGCTGCAAAACCTGCAGTACTGTGAGAATTAAGAAGCTCAACCTATTCAGCTTGTTAGGGAGAAAATTAGGAGGTGGCTTGGTCACCCTCTGTAAGTAGTTAGGAGAGACGCTTTCAGAGGGTGGAAGGTTCTTTAATTTATTAGACAAAGGCATAACAGGATTCAGCACCGGAAGGTCAAGCTAACGAATTCATAATTAAATTAATTAATTTAATTAAATATAAGTATTAATATAAGGCTGGGATTTTTCACAGTGACGATAATTAGTAGAGTAGGCGAGACATTTTTAAAAGAGCTTCTTGTTGGAAAAAAGCTGTTTTGATGGAAATGTTTGGGGTTTTGACAGAAAAACAGTTGCTTACAGAAATTCCTACAGCAATATATTTTGAAAGAGTTTGTTTTACAAAATTGTCCTGAAATGCATTTTCTCATGTTAATTTATGCATTTTCATTTTCTATTGTTGTATTATTATGACATTATATAATGAAAAATCATTGAAATCTACTTTCATTTTAATTTTCAAACTAAGTACATTTGCCGCATAGTACTGAGTGAATACTAAATTGATGGAAATTTCTTTCATTATAACACAGCAGAGAATCTTCACGCTGCCAAAAGTGTGAAATATTTCATGTGCCATGAAGTTTCTGATGATCTTAATGATTTTAAAATATAAAATAGGAATCACTGTCTCTGTTGTCCGTCACGGTGTGTTGCCAGCAATAGGTGTGTGTATACTGCAGGCAGCTCTTGCTGTCAGCTGTTGCTGATAACCTGTAAGAGTAGTAGAAAAAAAAATAAAATTAAGTTACAAAACAGCATTTTAAAATTACAATGTTAATTCTCCATGGAAACAAAATACTTTAAAATGTTAGAATTTCCCACAGTCTGAGAAAACTGGATTTACAGCCACCTCTAATATTCCAGTGTTAAAACTGTTTACCTGAGGAATGGTCTTTCCTGCTTAAACCTTCTAAAATATGCGCTCCAGCACAAAGCTTACAGCCTTGGCATGGGTCGGACTCAGCAACTGATGAGTCTGTCTACATTGAACATGGCTTTTGGATCCAGAGTGCACTCCGGATGCGAAGATCCTGATCACCTCCATTGCTGCACTTTGCACTGCACAGGGGTCTCAGGAGATGCAACCTGGTGTCCTTGTGGATGAAGTGGGATGGGAAGATGATGTGGCACGAGCCCCCTCCTCCCAGCACCCTCCAGCTGCAAACGGGAGCTCAGTCCATGGCACCAGAGAAGAGCTAATCCAAAGAAATTGCCCCAAACATCTACAGTGAAGGTGTCAAGTCTTCAGCACCGACTGACATTAGTGCCTCCTGGCTTCCCATAGTGAATTAGTAACCTGCAGGGCAGACAGATCCATGAAATGTCTAACCAAAACCATGGAGTCAACAAAGAATGTGGTCATGGGGAATCAGGGTGGAGGGATGGAGTCAAAAGATCTGTCATCCGGGCAACCCCAGGAGGATGTAAACAGGTGATATTCCCAAACCAGGGCTGCATGGAGGCTCGCTGTGACCCCATGGTACCCTTGCTCCTGTGGCAGGGAGGAAGGTTGTGCTCCAGCTGCCCAGGCATCTAGCAGCAGGTGTCACTTACACCACTTTGGTTTGAATCACTGGAGTCCCATCAGCTCTCTGCTTCCCCCTTGGTGACCCAAAGGACTGAGATGGCTAAATGAGCCCAGGGTGCCCTTTTGTTTACTCAGACTCTGTATTAGCAGCCGGGATATCTCATGTCTATCCCAACTTTGGGTTGATTGGGATAGGTCCATGGTTTATGAATGCTCCCGGGCCTCTTTCTCATCTTACCTTCTTGCATAATATCTTCCAATATGCATCCTATTTTGTTGGAAAACATGTCCTCTTCTTTTGGAAAATAGCCTCTATGTAGTAATGCATCTCTGCCTTCATCCTCGTGTGGAGCTGAGCAGCCCACCTCCAGGTCAGCGTGGATTTCTGAAAATGCCACAGTCTCACACCCCAGGCTCTTTACAACCCAACCTAGAAGACTTAGAAGAGCATTTTGACAGTCTTGGATGAGGGAAGACTCTGTCAGTGCTGCTGCTCTGGTGTGGTGGAGCACAGGCAAAGCTGGCTCACAGCCACCTACTAGAGGTTTGGTCTGCGAGGCAGAGGTGGAGCCCAGGAAAATGAGCCAGGACACAAGCATGTTTGGTAGATGGGAATGGGTTAAAGAAACAAGGAAGTACTTTGAACTGAACTAGGGTGTTTGGAGGCCCTGGAAGGAAAGTGGTGCTTGCTCCTCAGGGGTGGGGCTGGGCAAAGCCAATGGCACAGGATGGTGCCACTGCCTCTCCCAGGCGGCATGCGGCAGTATCAGCTGGCGAAGGTCCTGCACGTGGGGTGGCCTGGAAAAGCCACCTGGCTTCGGTGTGCTAAAAGCCACTGTCTTCTGACAAAGTTAGGGTAGGACTGGACTGCAAGTGCTCGTGGTCCCTTTGCTCATGCCATGGCACTGCCCTTCACCTTCAGACTCCTAACAAAACCTACACTGAAAAATAAAGCTAAACATCGCTCAGGGCATTGCAATATGCTCTTAGATTTGTTGTAAATGAACATTTTTTCCCCAAAACAACCATCAACAAAACCAGCTTCAAACAGAGGTTCCTCCAGAGGTTAATAACCATTAGAAAAGCAGATACCAAAACCCGGATGGAAACAATGCAAAAAAAAAAGGAGAAAGAAAAGGTAACATGTGTTAAGGGTTTGATTATGTTTCCAGTTCACACATCACCTAACATAAATGTAAACCTGGGAAAATTAACGGTATAGAAACATTTCAGTAATCCCTTTAACTTTGAATCTCTGCAACAGAAATACCAAGGTATATAATGCTTTCATGTGGGCTTCAGAGATGGATTTATAAAACAGAACAAAACACTTTTTTCAAAATATAAAGCATTAATATACCTTCAGTAACTATTGCTTGTCTTGCATTAACCTAAGGGGCAGATTTGCTCCCTCTCCTCATATTATCATATTGAATAATACTCGTAGAAGCCAATGAAACTACTTGTGAGTAAAATATTACTCAAAAAGGTAAGACTATCAAAGCCAAATCATATGTAAATAACATCCTTCAAAGTCTGCTGAACACGTCTTCTAGCCACAGAGCGCTAACATTTTAATTATCAAAATATAAAAATGCTCAGTGCAAAAGCCCAAGAGACCAAAGTTTTTGAATTAAGTCCATAAAAAATAAATATATTAGGTTGAAAATTATGGAAGGCTTTAAATAATGTATTAAGCTTCTTTTTTTGAGCATTAGAATGGCTCCAGTTGGTGTTGTCAAACCTTTTGCAGCAGTGGTGGTGGAAACACTTTTCAATAAAAGCTGAAATTTTCTTGTAATCTCTTGATTCTTAGAGGTCTTTGTGAAAACCGCAAACACAGTGAGATGCAAGGCAACATCGTAAAATATTTCAACAACATAGAAATTGCAATTAATGAATTATTTTGCTTGCAGTGACCTGTAAAGGAAACATGTTACCTTAACAAGATCCTGATCAGCTTCCTTTAGAACTGACAGTCCATCCTGGAGTTACCAACTAAACAGGGAATAAATATGGACCTTGTGCTTCCAGCACTTACACAGACTAGCTCGCTAGAATAAACCTTCGTAAATATTTTTGAAGGGCAGAGTGGGCTTTCCACAGGAAAAGCAAGATAATTGAACCAGACTGCATATTACTGGAAGCACAAAGTAAATCTTCACATTTATGTTTGTGCTAATGAAAGAGGGGGAATGGCAGGGTAATCAAAACTTTACATATTTCTGTTACTTTTTAAAGGGTTGGCTTGTTTTGATGCTAACATTCTCAAAACTTATTTTGTGAAATGCTTGCTGGTTGTTGGTGCAGCTGTAACATTAACTAAATTCTAACATTAAATTCCTTTCTGTCTAGAAATACCCTTCTATTTTAAAGAAATAAAAGGTACATTAAAGGGTAAAATAACCACCAAATTGCTATCACAATGTCATCTATGACCTCAGCAAAATGGTCTGCAGCCCATTAAATCAGACGTTAAGTTTTTTCTCTGGGCTTTACACCTATGATCTCTCTGATCTCTGCTCCTCTTCAATAGAGCCAACCAGAGTTGCACAGAGCTCCAGCTGCACAGAGCCAGGCTGGATTCCTCAAAATGCAGCAGCTCCCATAAAGCTGGCAGTACAGTCTTTACAGAAGCTGAGGAAGTCTGTAATAATTAAAAAGGCAGAGAACTGATCACCATACCACCAAAAGAAACCCCTCCTTAAAGTTTTCTTTGTAGAAGATAACAAAAGGACCAACACACAAAGTGTTATTTGAATCAAATTGTTTGTACTGAATTACATTCGTAGGATGCCCAGATGCCACGGTAATGAACACAGCATAAAAGTCTAGATTGGATACTTCAAATAGATGTTTGTGAATAATATTATATGCAAATATTTCTGTGCACAACACTGCTGCACCTGAAATTTTTGGAGCCTGAGCCATGCTTGGTCCTTCTCCCCTCCCTTTAACTCAGTCGTCTCTGCAGCAAAACCGAGTTCACAGCCTTGAATTCCCGTGCAAGCGCTGAGCCTGATCTGATCTCACCACTGTCAATGATACAGGATAGGTCTTAGGACAGGCTCAACTTGGGAACGTGGATTTAAATTGATGCTGGAGGAACACAGTTTGGTTGACTTTCCAAACGCTAAAGTTGTTCCTGAGAGATGGAGCAGCCATTTATGGACTAGTTTTGGGAGAAGGGATATGGACTGCAGATGGCTCAGTGCTTAGAAGAGGGAAAGGTGGACCTGCTGCTGGGAGCAGTGCTCTTAAGGGTGATGTCTGAAGGGGGAGCAGAGCTGTTAACTCGGGAACGAGGGGTCAGGGAAGACAGCTTTCACATAGTAAGCCAAGACACCCAAGGTTTTAAATATCTGGTAGCTTAACACAGGTAGATGAGTCTATGACAGTGAATGTGTTTGGGTTTTCAGCTTCACTTTTCCTGTAAAATAGTGTTACTCTAAGTCATATCCCTAATCATCACTGCCTACGTCTGGCAAGCTCCATGTTGAACTAGGGGGTAAATTTGACTTATGTTGTTAACTGATAGTTTCCAAATCATGTTATGAAATTACCTCAAATAAACACTCCACTCCAGCTCAGCAATGAACATCAGCAAATTATTTTTTTCCCCGTGTTTAATTTACAAGAGGAGTAAGAACAAACTAATCCCAGTTTTTAGTTATTCAGCTTCATGCCATTGCAAATCACAGTGAGTGATGGAGGTTTGCACTAGGGGTCCCAGCTGACATAGGTGGGTGACAGCTAGGAGGGAGGGAGGGAGGGAGGGAGCTCTGTTAGACAAGGTGGGGGACCCCCATGGAGCATTCAGGCAGCAGGCTGCTATATTTTTCTCTCCAATTTGTTCTGCCTCCAATACCTCGACAAGTGCTGTGCTCTCTCTCTCAACCTGGCTCTGGGGTATTGTGGCTGTATGCTTGGGAGAGAAGAAAATATCACTGAAAAAATAAATCCATTACAAGTTTCCTGGAAAAGTCTGGGCACACTTCTCCAGGGAGAGGCACTGCGGGGGCTCAAGGACTTGTTGCTGGTTCTTCCTGGTGCAAGAGGAGGAGCCAGAGCGTCTGCACTGCTTACGATTTTATTACATCCAGCACAATGTAGAAATTGCTCAGCACGACTCTGAAAGACACAGAGAGGGAAACCTGCAAAGAGTCTGGCTTAGGAACCCAGAGAAAAGGCAGCAATTCCAGAAATGTTTCGCAGAAAAGTGAGAGTATAAAGACACCGTCATTAACATGGCTTGAAAGACAGGACGTTAATGCCGCTGAAAGCTCTTGCTGGTTGGACCTGCCAGAACATCCCCAGCTACACAGGTGTACCAGCAGCCAGGGGGGCTTTGACTCTGTTGATGTAGGTACGTATAATCAGGAGAAGAAAGTGAAGAGAAGGCACGGGAGGGACGGACACCAAGAAACGAAAAAGAAAGAAGAGAGAGAGGAAAGAAAGGACAGAGAGAAAAGGGAAAAGGAGAAAGAGAGAAAATGGGGGGGAGAAGAAGGGAAATGGGGAAGGCGAGCAAGCGAGACTGTATTTCTATAATTACTGTGGATTGGCTCGGATTAAGGGCAACTAGCTATCTCTTGGTTTTTCCTTTTTATATAACAACTAATCTCCTTCTAATCAGTTATTATTAAATTATATTCCATTTTTAATTCATTCACAGATCATTGGTGGCACAATTCGGACATCTGGACAGATAATTGAATAGAGATAATTTATGTAAATGAGGAACAGTTGTGTACAGAGGTGGGGGAGGGGAGATTTCGGCTCCCAAGGCCAGTGACCTAATGAGGAGTCTCCAAAAGCTGCCCTTGCTCCCTGGGAGGACTCAGGTGTGAAGGGGGGTGCTGAGGATATTTGGGTATTGTGTGCTGGATATTAACACATGCAGAAGGGGCCATCAAGCCCGAGCTGTCTCACTTGACCCGAGGGACCAACCTGTATCAAACATCATTTCTCTCAAGGCTGAAGACACTGGCCAAAGCGGCATCTGAAGATGTCCCTTGCCTCCCAAGAAGAGGTTGTTTCTAACCCAGATCTTTTCACCACCCCGATTTACAGTGCGGGGTCCAGTGCTGCACTGACCCATCCATGGAGCACGGGAGCTACCCCATCTTGGTTATCCCAGGTGGAACTGAGCAGCCCAGGGAAAGGCCCTGGGTGATGATGGTCTCTCTGGGGGAATGAGCCCCCAGCTCAGCCCGCTTAGGCCTGAGCCAGGGCCAAGGGACAGAGCAGGCTTGGCTCAGTCACAGGCACACCAGGCTTCACAAGTGACTGAATGCCATTTCCCTGTGACCAGAGACTGCTATCTTGCAAAATTAAAATCTCTCAATAGCTAGCCACCCGCCAGCAGCACTGCTGAGTTGATGAACACCATCCAGCTGCCAAGCCTAGTACCTTGTGCAGGCCCCATCTTAACCCTGGGGACTATTTCTGACTCTCCAAAAACGCCACTGTGCTCTTTGATAGATGTCATCTAATCCCTCATTGCTTGTCCTGAACCCTGAATTTGTGAATCAGGACAAACTTATGTAGGTAGGCTTCAAAGAGAGCTTTCATGATCAAAGGCAATAGCAGAGCACCACAGAGGATCTGGACTAAAACATTGTGTTAGCAGCAACAGGAAAAAACTTCCCCAAAATTCCTGCTTATTGTCGTCTATATGGGAACTATCAGAATGAGCAAATGGACATCTGGAGTGAAATAACGTCCAGAGAGAGAACACAATGCGGCAATGGGATGCAGCAGACCCAGTCTGAACACCTACAGCGTAGGCTGTCTACATTGACCACATTCCCATCCTAGCCTGAGGGCTCTGGTGAGTAGGCTCAGTAGAGCCTAGGGCACAGTTCATCTTATCTTGAAATAGTTGTCCACACTGGACAAGATTGATATTGGCTACAAAAGTAGCCCATGACTAGCTCAGGTGTAGGCATCTAAAGTCAAGTGAGATAGATCCCACCTAAGGGAGACAAGGTATTATTTTGCTTTTGCAGTAATGGGACCGCACAAATGCATATTCCTCTGCCTCACAACAAGAGCAAAGATTAAAAAGAAGTTCTTGTTCTGGGCTGTGGTTGTATTATTTTTCTGCTACATTTGGATGCCACAGAGCTAGGTGCTGAAGAAAGAAGCATGATAGATAAATTTATCTTCCAAAAGGGGAAAGATTGCTAGACTCAATTGCTATGGCAAAAATCTAATTTCCATCACTCTATCATAACAGGAGGAATTTTGCTGTGCATACTGAATTGTCTTAGCATTATGGAACTGTTAGAGGAAGGGAACACCACAGATGCATTCAACGTGTGGGAAAACTACTCACAAGATTTGTTCCTCAAAATAAATTCAAGCTGAATTGCCAAGGACACAATCCAAAGGAAATGAAACTGTTTCAGATGACCTTCTTGCCTGGTGTCAGAAATACACTGGGCTTTGTTCAGCTCTGTGGTTTATTTTGTTGATTAAAAAATTCCCTTTTCAGGTCTGCTGTTGAGGTTCTAATTAGCAAAATGCGAAATTGTCACTGGGAAAATTATTGTGAATTTTCAGCTAGGAGTTATCAATGAAAATGAGAATGCAGCCAGATGACTGTAAATAATAGTCTCTGAGTGTCACTGTCAGGCTGGGACAGAAGTTCTCCAGCAAGGAGAGTTTAAATCTACCCTTCTTCAAGTCTTCATAAACAATGGAGAAAGCAGACCAAGTTGCATATTAATGCCATTTGCAGATGATTCTGAGTTGGAAGAATTTGTGCCCATCAGGCAGAGAGAACCAGAATGCTGCAGTGAAGAGAACATAAGTGGGAGTCAACTCAGCAAATTGTCACAGGGAGAAAATCCCAGAGCCAAAAATATACCTGAGAGACAGACAGCCGGACAGTGAGAACAGCTGGAAATAATAGTTTGGTGTAATCACAATGTACATGTGAAATATGACAAAGCTCTAGAAAGGATTGAGACAGTTCCACATTCAGAAACATGACATTGTGGAGCTGTATTGCTCTAATGTTGAGTTAAGACTCAAATTTTCCAGGCAGTCTTGTGCATTTGTTTTTTAAGGAAATACTGACAAACTGAAGAGTCTAGAGAAAAGGAAAAAAAATGACTGCGAACTTGGGGTTTTGGTCTGTGAGCCATGCATAGATGTGCCTTGACTTGCTTAAGTGATAACTAAAGGGAGGGGAGTAGTAATCCCTCAGCTACCAGAAAGGTACACAATCTGACGAAGAAGGCTGAAGATTTGGGCTAGCACCAGGAACAGGAGTGGTAGTCACTAAGTGAAATGCAGATCACAGATCACCCTATGCACAGGGTAAAGGTCAGCACTCAGAGGGGATGGATGACACTAGACTGTAGACATTTCCCCAGAGTACCTGGTAGGACTGTGGGAACTCTGTCATGGGGAACATTTAATGGATTAGATGTTTTCGCTCTCACACACTTGCCCTCTTACTGGTGGCCACCAGTGCCAGACACAGGAGCTGTGCAATGTTGCTGATCCCTTACATGTTGCACACTTGGCTCATACAGGTCCTGGTGAAGGCATATGCATTGCAGGAAGCTCCTACACCATGTACCACATCCTGTCCCATCCCTCCTCACCGCCCTCCCCAACCTCTTTGACAGGTTTTCCTGTAATCCTGTGTACACTGTGTGTCTTTTCCGATACTGCTCTTCCTTAAGCATACTGTGGGCTGCTGAATGGCTTAAGGTCTCAACCATTTTTCTTTAGGACCATTAAATTATTTCGGTAACTGCTAATGTAGTCTGTTAAGAAAGGATTATTGCATTTGTGTTTTGGGTTTTTTTGTTTTGTTTTGTTTTAATCATACCTCATAATATTAAGCCCTTTTTTATCTTATACTGGAAAAGCTTCTTAAGAAAGGGAGCATTGCTGTGTGTCCTAAACGTATCCAGTTTGGAGTAGTGTATTTCCTTTGCAAACTTATTCAATAGCCAAACCTCCTTGACATTTATCTCTGTTTCATCTCCAGTTTCTCTCACTTCATCATGGACTTAGTCAACTGCATTTTCCCAAAGGAGCAGGTGGGCTGTGATGAAAATGCAGACTCAGACATAATTGACTCTGAGAGAGCTTTGAAGACCGGAGCTAATACCCTCTCTTGGCAGACAATGCAATGTGAGAACTGGCACAACCGCTGGAACACAACAGTGAGCTGCTCATAGCGGCCCGAAGAAAGATGGAGCCTGGAAATACGTCCACCTTTAATCCCAGATCTACTGAATTTAAGTCCAAGGCCCATCTGGCCAAAAGACCATGATCCTCTCGTGATCTGTCTCTCATCTCAAAAGAAAGCATGAAAGGCTTTGTGCTCCTCAGGCAGACAAGGGTGTGTGGAATATCAAGTGTGCTACAAGCATCCTGGCTTGTATCAGGCATAGTGTGGCCAGCAGGACTAGGCAAGTGATCATCCCCCTGTACTTAGTACTGGTGAGGCCCCACCTCGAATGCTGTGTTCAGTTTTGGGCCTCTCACTACAAGAAAGACATTGAGGTGCTGGAGAATGTCCAAAGAAGGGGCAACGGAGCTGGTGAAGGGTCTAGAGAACAAGTTCTATGAAGAGCAGGTGAGGGAACTGGGGTTGTTTAGTCTGGAAAAAAGGAGACTGAGGGGAGTCCTTATCGCTCTCCTACCTGAAAGGAGGTTGTAGAGAGGTGGCTGTTGGTCTCTTCTCCCAAGTAACAGGCAATAGGACAAGAGGAAACTGCCTCAAGTTGTGCCAGGGGAGGTTTAGATAGGATATTAGGAAAAATTTCTTCACTGAAAGGGTTATCAAACATTGAAACAGGCTCCCCAGGGTAATGGTGGAGTCACCATCCCTGTAGGTATTTAAAAAAACAGTAGATGTGGCACTTAGGGACATGTTTTAGTGGTGGACTTCACAGTGTTAGGTTAATGGTTAGACTCGATGATCTTAAAGGTTTTTTTCCAACCTAAATGATTCTATGATTCTATGCTATAAACAGGAATGCATGGAGCCAAGAAGGTGACAGAGGATGAACATACAGACTGAAAAGGGCTGGGAATAGAGAGAAGGGGGCAAGGGAACAATTTTCAACCTTTACTTGAAACTCCATTACTTGAGGTAGATACTCATTCCAGCCTGATACATTTCCAACCTCCCAAGATTTCCCCAAGGAAATGTTGCAGAAATAGATACTTCTATTAAGGTATAGAGACAGTTTATAGTAAGTCTTCAAGCCATCGCTTGATTTAGATTTCCTACCAGGGAGGAGCAGTACCAGCAGTCACGTCTGTTGTCAGGTGGTGATGGGGACGCAGATGCTCACATCACTGTTTTAACTCCAGCAGCAATGCTCAGTCAGTCATGGGCTGGCATGGCAGTGGTCTGGGTGGCATGGCCCTGACCTTTTCTTTTAGAAGATGGTAGGGGCCAACACTTCATCCATCTCAAGGGTTCGATCATCTCTTAGGTCTCTGTCATCTCTGAGGTCTCCATTCTGTCATCATTCCTGGTTAGTAAGCGTACGCTGGGGTGTGAGTGAGGAGAACAGTGATGTGTTCGGTGAACCAGTGGCACTTCCTTATGCCTCATCCCGCTCTGTGTACTTCCATCTCCAATATTGCTGAAGGTTAGATGGTACATGTCACAAATGAGGAGATAGACTCCTAGAAAACTAGGACTGGAAAGGACCCGTAGAGGCTGTCTCTTCCTACCTCATGGTGTGATCGGCTATACCTGTCTCATTCTTGTCAGATGGACAAACACCTAAGTGATCTCTTTCAGTGTNCCCGGCTTTTCTTAATTTTGCTCCTAATGTCTAACACAGACCTTTCTTGCTACAATTTCCTGTGGACTTATCTGCCTGTCATGGGCACAGAGGACAGGTTTTTCCCTCTCCCTTTATAATTTTTGTGCCTGGGGATTTTCTTTTATCCTCTCTCAGTCTTCCCTCTTCAAGTTACACAACACCACTTCTTTCAGTTTTTCCTTGCAGGACATGTCTCAGATCTGTGATCATTCTCATTGCCCTCCTTTAGACACCCTCCAGTGGGTCCATATTGAAAGGTAACGCCAAAACTGGGCTCAAAACACCAACTAAAGTCTCACCAATGCTGATTAGAAGGAAAGATAATTTCCAGAGGTCTTGACAGCTGTAGTCTTATTTATTCCTTACAGTAGGAGGTTTGCTTTTTTTTGCAACAGCATACTATTTTTGACAGGGCTTGTAATCCAGTCTAACCCCTAGTGCTTTTTTTGGAAGAATTGCTGCCTAACAAGTTGTTTTCCAAACCCTGTTTATGCATTTCATTTTTTCTGTATCACCAACATTCTTTGCATGGTTTCTTACTGACTTTCATCTATATTTTTTCAACCACTTTCCCAATTTGCCAAGATGATTTTGAATGCTAACCCTGTCCTCCAGTGTACTTTAAGTGCCTTCCAGGTTTGTGTCTTCCTGATGTGCCCACTCTCTCTTCTGTCATCCATGTTGTTAATTAAATTGGTGAGCAGAACCAGACGCAGAACAGATCTCTGTGGAGCTATTCTCAATACATCCTTTATTTTGACAGTAAACCACTAAGGACTATTCATTGAGCACAGTTTTTCAACTAATTTTTTATTTATCTAACCGTAGATTCTGCTAATTTATATTTCCCTAGTTTCCTCATAAGGATAACTTTTTAAATGGAACCTGAACCGCTTATTGAAGTAAAGATGCACAACAACTTCTGTTCCTTCCTTATCTACAAGATCTGGTGCTTTGCAATAGCAATAAATTAGAGTGACTGGAAGGGACTGATCCTTGATAAATCCACACTGAATGCAATTGAGTGTCTCATTTTGCCTTTGATATTTAGAGATAACTTGGTGATTTATTCCAGAACATTAATGGGAATGGGAATCAAGCTGATTGGTCCGTAATTACCCATCTCCCTTTCCTTCACTTTTTAAAGAGCGATGCCTGTGGTTTTCCTGTATTCCACCACATCTCTACAGGTTCTGGAAGACAGCCACTACTGACTCTGGACTGCTGTAGCCAAATCTCTAAGTACCTACAATGAAGCTCATTACACCCAATAAATCTGAACGCATCTAACTCAATAACATTACTTCTACCATTCTCTTTCCTTATTCTGTGCCAAGTTCTTACCTCTTTATCACAGTTATTAGTTTCTCTAATATTATCCTCTGTCAATAATTTTCACTCCCCGTTGAGCAGTGATCCAGTATTTTGCTTAGTCTTCCTCTTGCTACTAATGAATTTACAGAATGATTTCTTGTTCTCTTTGATTATTCTGCTACTTGCAAACTTATTTTACGCTTGGCCTTTTTGATTATGTTCCTACATGCCTCTGCTGTTCTTCTATACTCACCTTTTGTGCTCCAGCATCCTGCTTATCTTCTGCATCCTGGAAGGTCAATGGGGAATTTGTGAATGGACCAGGTTGTTTTTAAAATATTTTTTCTTATTTTACCAGGAGGCTGCCCCTCCTGCAGCAGAGCAGCATGAGATGGCTCAGATAAATAAGGCTGGTGCTGCACGACCCCTTGCTGTTCTCCCACGTTGTTCCAGTGGAAGAAGGTTAAGGGGGAAGTTGCAGGTTGGCAATTGGATTAGGAGATGCCAGAGGTAGGGAAACACAGGAGAGCTCTTTTTCCCACAGCTGTGTTTGTTGTAAAGCAACTATTTTGAACATTATTAAAGATCATAATCATAATGCTAACAACATTTGTTTGAAGGCAGTGTAGGCTGCATCCTTGGACCCTCAGCCTGAGGTGTTAGCCTGCTACTCCAAGCTGGGTGAAGATGGTTGGTCTGATCCTCAGTCCACTGACTAACAGTGCTGGGAGTGAGTGGGTTGAGGAAGGGTGGGAAACCACGGTGCTGTGCTGCAAGGAGGCCCGACACTGCAAGGTACCCAGGGACAATGCCAGGGCCCTGGTATGCCCGTGCAGTGTGGCCCTGTCACCTCTCGCTATGCCACCACGACCCTGTCACCTCTTGCTCTTGTACACCACCAAGCCCTCCTCCGGCATCCCACCTCGACAAAGCTGGGGGCTGACTGCATGGGCAGAGGGCTTAGGGGATGCGAGGGTGAGGTCCTCCTCAGCGCCCCATCACATCACCTTGCCATTGCTGCCCCATGTCTGTGTCTTCTCCAGCGTCTCAATGCCAGTGTTCTTGTCCCCTTATACCCCCTCTTTTGCCCTGACAACAGGTCCTCCTCTTCCTCCCCCTCCTCCTGGTACTCTGGGGGTCTGTGCAGACAGCTCCCGTCCCTACGCTCATTAACACCCCTCCGAACCGGCAGGCGCAGACACGACCAGCAGCTCCTTTCCCCTCCAATCCCCTCCCCTTCCCTTCCATAATCTATCTACATATTAAAATGAGTTTGTCCCTGATTTACATGCGTAAGAAGGGATGTAATAATGAGGACGTAGATTAGAAGATTTAGCACAATCGTTTGTGTAGATTGTGTCCCATCAAAGGGCAGCTCTGACGAGCCGAGATTAAGGAGCAAACAGCTGCCGCTGGAATTCAGTCCATTTGTTTGTTTGCTGTTTTCTCTCTTGACTCCAGCAAACAGTCTCATTAACATGCAAGTGATTTGCCCCTTAAGCCTTTTCCTGTTTATTATTGGGGGAGTTGCTGACGAGGGCTTTGTAGAGTCCCTGGCCCAGTTCTGAGAGATCGACGTGCAAATCAAGATTAAAATGGGAAGTAATTAAAAACAAAGAAGGGGCCGACACCTTGGTCTGCTCTTCCCTTTGAGGGGGTCTTAAAGTTAGGGCACCGGGAGAAGGTGTGGGGTGGGGGGAAAGGGAGCACTGCCCACCATGCTGGTCCCTCTCGGCCACCACACCCAGCTCTCCCTTTCTCCTGCTCTCCTCCACTCCCCCCTTCACCTCCCCCCTCCTCAAAATGTCTGGCTGTCTACTAAACTCATTTGCAGCTTTTGCTTCAACGGCCTCGTTTGGCGGCATCTTCCATATGGTCCCTGCTCGGTTCCCGCCATGGCCTCGGAGCGCCGGGCAGCACGCCCCACACCGGCTGCTGCCTTCATGTGCATGGCTTCTAGCTCAGGGCCATCCATGCCCTCTGTCCCCTTAGCAGTGGTGTCCCCATCCAGCATCATGACCCCACCAACAGACCCTGCAGCCTTCAGCATCCTCGGTGGGTGAGGGACTGGGATGTGCAGGGATCCTGCAGCGGCCACGATCATGGGCATGGATGGTGATGCACTGAGGTGTCCTCATGCAAGGGTCTCCTGGAGCCACCCTGGTTGTGAAGGTAGCTCAGGTCACTGGAGCAACACTGGGAACAAACTGGCACAGTGTCTATCTTTCAGTACCACTCAGATTCAGCTGGGTAACTCTGCCGCAGCCCTGGGTGAACGCTGCTGGTGCCCTCAGCATCTCCAAGTTGGTGCAGCACCAGCCACCACTGCTGCCTGGGCTGTTACGCGTCTTTGGGTCTGGGGTTTTAGCTGCCCAGGGCAGGCCAGAGCCTGCTTGGAGGAAGCTTTGTGCCAGCCCGCTGCTGGTGAGAGCGCAGGGACAGCGATGGTGCGCTCATCCGCTGACTCCCCGGGTCTGGTGCACTCTATCCACAGCTGGCTAGGAATGCCACCATGAGGAACGGCACGAAGGATTTCCTGGGCTGAGAGAGAGACTGTCACATAAATCCCCTGCAAAGCAAGCAGCCTTTTCTCTTCATTTATCAGAGCACCTGCTGTATCCCCTGCAAGACAAGTGAAAATATAACGAAGCCTAGAAACTTGCTCTGGGAAGCGTTAATGGTTATTAAGTGCGTGTCTACACAGACAGGCAGGGACAGATGCGGGTTTGCTCTGGCTGGCAGCCGGCTCCAGACTGGCAGTGTGGAGCTGTGCTGGAGCATCTCCTCACCCAGCTTCATGTCTTGGTCACCCTCAAGGTTCCTGGCTCAGGCGCAGCTGCTCCTGGATCCAAGGTGGCTCCGGCCCAGGAACGGCAGCATGCTTGCACCTTGCTAAGCAGACTTGCACGCGCACGTGTGCATACCCTCAGTGCCAGGATGAGGCTGATCACCAGGTGCTACCACACGACACTGAATGGTTATGAAATTTGTGACCTTCTTTTACGGTTTTCTTAAGTGTCTGATGTTGACAGGCTGCTGTGCACCTTTCCAGCTGGAGCTCAGGACAGGCAGCCCACTCTAGGGTAGCCCAAAACCCCTGATTTGGGGGGCCTGGCCGTTGTTTTCAGTGAGGTTACCCAGTTATCGCTGAAGTTAGTTTCACGTGTGACCCAGGAGAGACTGCAGCACTGCAGATATGCGACTGCAGATTGCATTGTTATGAACAGGTGTAGGACAATCACGATGTGTGTTGTAAGTACTTGCTAACCCAAGTGCTTTATTTTTATAATCTTAGGGTAGAGCTGCACAGAGGGTTGGTCAGGAAGAGCTCACTCTCCACCTTGCTCCAGTTAGCTGTCAAGTCCAGAGAAGCTCAGAGCTTTTGTAGGATCGACTGTTTAGAGCAGCAGTGCCTTCCCCTCAAACCACTTCTGCTCCTTACCAGGACAATGCAGCAAGGAACAACCAAATCAAAACATGGCCAGCCTCAATGTTATGGCATTGCGCAAAGTAAATGAGATGGTGGTCGTGATCCTTACAAACATCCACTATTGCGTACAGACAGAATGACAGGCGGGTTGTTGTGAGTTCCCTACTGTTGTTTCTAACTCACTGGCCAAACCAATTAATGAAATAGTTACAGCTTTTGCTTTTTCAAACTCAGAAAATGGCACGGCTTCACTGCCCACACAGCTTTTTGTGTGTTTGTTATGACAGTGCCAAGGGGGGAGAAGAGCATTTTCCCAGCTGGGGCACTACCTGCAGGACAGCAGAGTCTGGTACAGCTGGAGTTGCCAGTAAGGTTCAAACAATGTCAGGGATAGGAATAAATATCTTTCTTTTTCTGTCTCGTACTTGAATAGTCGCTGGATTCCTCTGATCTGCTCTGGCACTGCCCCTGTACCCTTCCTCCTCCTCTCCAGGAGGTACCTCCCCAGCCAGCGACTGGACTCCAGGGATGCTCCCCTAAGAGGTGGCCGTGTGCGGTCTCAGTCAGGCCCTTGGCTTCCCCAGCGCTCGGCCATACAGCACCTTGCACGCTCGCCCACCATGCAGCCCCATCATCAGGCAGGTCTCCAGGCAGTGGCACCAGCAATAACACTGCCTCCCTCAGCATGGTTTTTCGACCTGTAACAACTCAGCCCTGTTGCAATTGATTTTCAGTGGATCATTGAAAGCCGCTCCATCAGTCTAGCCCTAACAGATTTCCACTGCCTGCTTCTCTGTTGGGTTTTGTTTTTTTTTTTTTTTTCATTTCCACAAAGATAGAGTTGTGCTTTATAATAGGATAAGGGTTCTGTGGTTTGGGCACTTTACCCTCATAAACACCTGAGCCCTTTTTGCTCAAACAGCACAGTCAAAGCAACCGCCGCTTCCTTGGATGGCAATCAGACCTGGAGAACTTCACACTCCCAGACTGAAAGGGTTATGAGTGATTAAGAAGGCAGCTGATAATAGAAATGCTTAGTCAACCTTGATGTAAGTTGTTTGAGTGCTCCAGCTCTAAATGGGAATGAGCTGGTGAAATCAATGTGCATCTGCAGTACGCCCGTAAATAAATGGGGAGCTGCAGGAGAGCATTGCTCGCCTGCAGCTCGCGTCACCATCCACGACACCGTCACACGGAGCATCCTTCCCAAGCTGGTCCTTGGGAATGTGCTGATGGATCCCAAAGAGCGGGGCCAAGCTTCAGCCAAAGGAAGACACAGTGGAGGCTGGAAGGCAAACACTTGTAAACTGAGGAACATGAAGATACTGGGGTGGTTCCGGATTCCCAAAAAAAGACCTGTCCCCCAAGGAGGGTCTAGAGATTCACCCTGAGATGGCAGGTGCAGGGAAGCTCTGGAAAGTAGTGGCTTTGCCAAGGGGACAGAGGGGACACTGAGTCCCCCAGCGTCTCATGGGCTCCTGCATTATGTGTGCAGAGGGGTCTCTGTCCAAACCTCCTGCTGTGGTAATAAGCACTCGACTGAGAACAGGGCAGGGAGGAAAAGAAAGTGGGGCCTCGTGGGCCCGGCTGCAGTGTGTGCCACCGCATGAGCCGGGAAGGTGGGGGCATCTCTAATCCCCCAGGGCCAGGCCAGCTGCCAGGATCTGGCTGGTTCCCCAGCATGGCAGCGCCACAGCCCCTCTCTCGTCAACCGATGACACCCTTTGCAGGCCAGGGGCTGCCTGCAGCCTCTCTTCTCAGGGTTTGTGCTCCAAATCGCTGCAGGCACAGAAATGCCACGTTTGATGTGCACCTTCTCTTGAGAGGTCCAGGGGGCTTTTGCGACCTGCATAAACACTTAGCAGGGTTAAGGGGGCAGGTTATATCTCCTAACTTGCCCCTCTAGATACTGGTTGTTTCATGCACCAACTTTGCCAGACCCGTGCTGGGCTGTTGCTTTTCCTCTCTGTCAGGAATAAAGTGTAAAATCATTCTTCTGGCACAACAGAGGGATTTTTAATCAAGGCCACTCCACTGCAGGCAGCTTCTCTCTTCAGAGCCGAGAGATCCAACTCACCCTCCACCACATCCTTCTTCTTTTCTCGACTATGATTATTGTTGCATTACTATTGCTATTATGTCATAAATTGACGTCTTGTGTTCCTGTTTGTTATCCGGGGATTCTGCTCTAATCTTGACGATCGCTAATGCAGTGTAAATCCAGTGCGTTGGGTGATAATCTGGCTACATAAAAAAAAAAAAAAGGACTTTCTAGGCATAATCAAAACCTTTCACTTTAATACTGCGCACAATACTTTTACCATGAAATTGCATTTCCCTCAGGCCTTCTTCTCTGCGGCTCAGAAAGATACTGTGCTCTGCTTGTGTTTCAGTATAGCCGGCACTGGCTGGGAGTTGGTGTGCAGGGTGCAGGATCCGGCCCTGGCGCAGCAGAGAGCAGCTTCGCCCTGTGCTCCGGTGACATCTGAAAGTTGGCAGGAGCCCCGCTCCCACCCCGGTCCCAGCGGGGAACATCTCCCCTCCACCAAACAGAGCTCTGGAGGATGGGCAGGGTGGTTTTTGGGTTGTGTTAATTCTGCACAAAAATTAATGCAGTATGACTCATTTTTATAGGGAGTAATTCCTATCCATTGAAGCTCCATCTTCCATCTACACATACCTTCACGCCGTTAAGTGTGCTTATAACCGAGGTGGGGCTGGGTCAGCGAACAGGGGATGTGTTTCAGGCCCCCTTCTCAGAGAGACATTGAAAGCATACGAGCGCAGAACACATGGCAAACCAGGGAGAGAAAACAGGGAGGGCAAGATGATATATTAAGGCACGGCGGTGCCAATATTAAGCAAGAAAAAAACCCACCCTAAACCCACGCCACGGCTTTTTTGCAGGCCAGGCCCCCCAAGCAGCAGTGCCCGGGGGCTGCCTCAGGCTGCCAGGGGCAGGGAAGCCCCCAGCCCTCACCCTGGTGGGTCCCCCCAACCCTGCCCTGCAGTGGCGGGCCCGGGATGGGGGCGGCGGGGGACGGAGCGCCTGCAAGCAGGGCGGGCGCCCGGGTGTCGGTGGCGCAGCGTCCGGGAATGCGCCGCTGATCCTAACCAAGTTTGCCAGCCATGCTTTTCTCATGGCTCCCGCACAATGGCCCGTTTTCTGCCCACCTGCCGATTATGCTTAATTAGGCGAGGAGTTGATTAATTTGAGGTAATTGACAGCTAATTACAGGCCTGAGGGCTCATTAACTTGACGTCCTGTCTGAGGGAATCGGCTGGAGGGGGTCAGGTGATGTGCAGCCCCCCTCTGGCACCCGCTCACCTGAGCGGCCTGGGGATGGGGACAAGCGAGGCCGCCCGGTGGGAGCTGGGACGCTGTGGGGCCGTGGCCGCAGATGCCCAGGGAGGACAAACACCCCCAGAGGGGACGCGACATGAGGGATGCTGTGGGGTGGGAGGGCTCCCTGCAGTGATAAAGCAGGCTGCGGGTGGAGAGGGGTTTTGGGGTCAGTGACAAGGTGGGGACTCGGGGAGAAACGGCCAAGCACATAGGCAGGAGGGGAGGGGGATGTGGATGGGCTGAGGGGTCCCAAGGCTGCGGCTCCTCGTAGGCTCAGCCAGCAGTCCCCACCATGCCTGTGGCCCCAGCAGGGGTCCGTGACAGCAGAGGGGTGCCATAGGTCTGTCACCCCAACAGGAGCCCAGAGTGGCTGCTGGCAGGCTGCGAACACCCACGCTCACCATACGGCAGGTCATTGCAAGGCATTGTTAGTCGCTTCGTATTTACATCAGAGAATACAACTACTGATTGAAAACAGGGAGATTTTTTTTTTCCGATAAGACTTTTCTCAGTTGTTCTTTACTGTGTGCAAATCAGGAGACAGCAAGAGAGCTGCTTACCTAACATCCTGTACTATCATCTCCCTCAGTGGAGAATTTGGGCACATCCTCTGGATTTACAAATTCATCCTTATTTCGCCCTCCTGGAGCAAACGGGATCCCTGCATAGAGAGAGGCTAAATGACATAACCAAGGTCACATTGAAAATTTAAGAGCTGAATCCACCTTTTTGAGCCCTAAACCCAGGGCCCTGGCCATAAAACCAGCTTCACCATATTCCTCAAGCACTAGGCAGGTTACCTGAACATGACTGACACCTGCCAGAGGTCTGGCTTTGAGGCCACTCTTCTCCTGGGGGACAGGCAGCTGCAGTGGAGCACTGACAGGTCTGGGATGTTCCTGGCAATGCTGAGGAGAGTGGCAGAGGAGGCCTTTTTAAGCTATGTACCTTGCTGCTGTCTAATTATGTTAGGCAGGACGTGGCTGAAGAAATGTACTTGAAAGGTCACAAAGGGATGGCCAAGGCTTGTTGCTGTGGGAGCGCTCACCACCCTTAGACTCCATCTCATCTTGTGGAAGTCTTGCCGCAGACATGGTACATCCCAGATGTAACAACTGATTATTAAGCTTGGTTCAGGATTCAGTGGTAAGCCGGTACAGAAAGTGGCAGAGAGGCTGACTTAAAAGTAAACCATGCCCGTGAGCCAAGTGACTACAGCACACCATAATAGCTGGACTGTCCTAGGAGCCACAGGCTCCATACCAAGGTACTTTGCACTCGCTGCTACTGGAGATGAAGGCTTGGACAACTGAAGTGGGAGGAATGGGATCTCCTGGAAAAACTGCAGACAGCTCTTCCTAGGTCCCCATATGGAAGTCTGGTGAAGAATCCGAAAAATCATCTTAAACCACAGTCTGACCTGACCGCCTGGGCTCTTCAGACAAAGGAAGCTGCTTTGCAACAGCAGCCTTCTCGGACACTTCCCTTCACCCATTGGCATCACCCCTCTGCCTTACTTTGGCCTTGCTTCTGCCTGTGGCTCCTCTGAAAGCGCTGTGCCGTCCTCACAGTCTTGGTGTGATCAGAAGGGATGAAAAATAGCTAGAGGTGTCTCATCTGCATATTGCTGACAGTGGATTTTAGAAACCTGACTAAACAGCTTGCTTCGATATCCTGCTATTGCATTCCACAGCTAACTTATACACTGCCCTTTATCCCTTTGAAATGTACTAGGGTTTCATTTTCTAAGCTCTCTTGTTTAAATTTCATGGAGTTGGGTAAAGCTGACTGGTCTCTATGGCAATCATTATTTAATACCCTTCTCCCATTTGTTGTTTCTTCTTTCTGCTCTAAAGACACCCAGACTTGGTGATGATTCATGGTACAGAGGCCAAATGGACCCATGTGATGAATAAGTTTTGCTCACCTGCTCAGAACCTCTCCCGCGTCTATCTCTTTCAGGAGCAGGTGTCCATAATTTAAGTTGTATTTGAGTGAAGAACACCCCAACAACTCTTATTATGGCATTTATTACTAAGAATCTGGGAGAGGAATTATTTGGAAGAGCCCAGACAGGTAGTTTCCTCATTTTCTCTCTAGATCCATTGTTGAAATTGGCTAAACCTTGGCCATTCCTCATCTTGGCTATTACAAGGCTGTTGCCTTCTAGTGTAAATACAAAGACTATACATTGGTGCAACAATATTAAGCATTACGTCTAGTATTGGGCTACTTAGTAGAGAATTTCTTCCTCCTTTCTGTGTTGACACAGGTTCCATCGATAGTGCACAAGAGTCTCAGAACAGGGATACATTTAACCATACACATTTTCTATGAGATCGCTTAATGTTATCATCAGTTTACAGACGGAGCACTAGGACCCCGGTAGATTAAGTGGTTGCTCACGTTTAACAAGATGTCTGAGGTAGATCCAGATAGGAAATGTGCATTCTCTGTGTTTTAACTCACTGAACCTTTAGAGATCTGTCTTGCTACAGAAAGCCTCACGCACCAAGCACCACACTGTGATGCTGAGTGACTTCCTGAAGAAGGAATGTTTTGTGGGGACCGTGACTCTTCCAAGGCCTAAGCTTTAGCAAAACTAAGCTTTTTGATACTGAATATTTGCCTGAATTCCCAAGTCATCACTAGAAGCCAGAAGCCCCACTCAACTGAGTCAAGAGCTCCTTCTGTCTATAAGGAAATTGCTGAGTCTGGTCTTAGGGGGTTAGTTCTAGTAGCAGGAAATTTTACACAGCTGTAAACCTCTGGGTAGGCAGCAACAGATATGATCCTTGAGGGAGTGGTAAGTAGCCTCACTAGGACTGTCCCATCAGATCGATGGATCAGTATAGTGTAGGATCCTTCATTTGAGAGGTGGCTCTTTAGAGCAATCCACCCTATAGCAGTATATTTTGACTTCAATTGATGTCACCTCAGCTGGAGAGACTGGTTACTGGTATATGTTCATGACAATTTATTTGTATTTAAATACAGGTCTCTTGGACATCCAAAATTTCATTAAATTTAGGCCACCCCCTTTCCATACTAAGTCTGTGGATGCTGGAGAAAAAAAATGTGGAAAAGTCACCAGTACTCAAAAAGAAGTATATAATACTGGTGGTCTGTTTTACAGTAGTAGAATTGCAAATATTCCCAACACAAACTACTCGCAAGCTTTGTAAATAACTTGACAGAATGGAAATTATTGCTGAGATCAAAGACATGGTAACCTGTTTGAATTTAATTTGCTTTTTATCTCAGAATTTTTGGCTTTGGAATCCTCTGGCTCTCGGGAATCCAAAGAAGAGGAGAAGGTCTCAGCAAATCGTTTGTCCATGGAAGGCAACTCTACCATTTTTGAAAAGCAATCTGGACTTCCAGCAGGTTGGAGTGTTTTAGAAAGGCTCCAGGTTTCAAGGAAGAGGGTAAGATGGTCTTGCTTCTGATCATTGCCTAAGTAGCTGCAAGGATGCAGTTGCTGATGCCCATGCCAGTGTAAAATGCCATGTCAGCCATCATGTGATGCAGTCATTTGTGTTGCCTGGATGAGAACCGTGCTCAGATGTGGACTGGCGACATGGATTGCTCTTTCTGGGATACCCTTTCCATTGCTTTCCTCTTTGGACATAGCTCAGGCCATTTCAGAAGGAAGAGCGTTCGATCTAAAATAATAAGGTATTCTGAATCTTCATCTGTTCTTCTCTGATTTGGCACATATGCGCCGCTGTACAGCATTAACATCCCTGGACCACGTGTCCAGCCAGATGCCTACCTCATAAGCGCATTTGCAGCTGAAGCTGTGTCTGAACCTATTCACAACACTGTCTGTTATCAGTGACTTTTAAAAAAGTGACCTGCTGATTCTCCAGTGTCTTCATTTAATTTGGGTACCTCTGTGGCATGGGATAATATGACAGGCCAAGAGGACTGCTCTGAGCCCAAGGAGTATGAACATATGGAGGGAGGGTTTCTTTGGTCTGAGTTTTCTGAAATACAGCTTTTTTTCTTACTGAAGATAATTTCTTCTGTAACATACAGAGGGAGTGGCCACCAAAATTAAGCTCTTTCTATTGAGCCTGGCTCCAGAAGTCATTTTTTTTCCAGATATACAGGGTTTGTGTGAATTAACACAAGGCTGTGATGCCAACAGCAGCTTGATGAAATGCTGCTTTAAAATCCAGGTCATAACTATTATGTATGTATATATGCCCATGTTTGCACATGTGTATGTTGGCACCTACTCTGCAGAGGCTGAAACGGCAACTCTCCCAGATCAATGAGAAGGCTGGTGGTGGCATCACTGAATTTTAGGTCAAGATCCTGCTAAATGGCTTCCAAAACTGCCACAAATATCCTTAGCGCATGGTTACACTAACCAGCTCAACTTCCCAGTTCTGAAGTTCAAAGAAAGATATTTTTCAGGTGCTGCCTGCACACGTGACATAGCTCCCAATCATCAGCAAACCAGGCCATATTTTAAGCTTAAATGAGACCTCAGGATCAAAATTCTACACTTCCAACCCAAATGCAGTACATGGTGCACAAATTACTGGTACACATGCTTAACTTAACGTGCCCGAGAAGCCAGTTAGCAGAAGAGTGTACACAGGTGCACAGGCTTTTTGTATAATTTTCAACATACTCCATCTTGAAGAGCTTTTAAGTAACTATTCTCTATCAATATCTGGGTTTCAGAAGAGAAGCTGCCTGATCGATTGCCTTGCTCAGGAGCAAGAGGGTTACTGTAATTATCTTGTTTGCAAGAAAAATAAGAACATTTATCTCATTTTAGGTTAGTAGAAGAAATAGCAATTGTGAAATTTATCATTAGCCCAAATGTATTTTTATTTTGCTGATGAATAAATGTTGAATGGCTGACTTTTGTGCTAGTATTTTTCCCATTATTTCTGTAGGAATTTTATATTAAATTTTCCATAAAATGCTGGAGTTTCTCAAGATATTTGACCCAAATAAGAACAAACCAACTTATTCTTATGTGTCCTGCATTTTAACAGTTTGAGGTGAGAGGAGAACCGAGAGTCATCAGGTTCCGTACTGCAGAAGATAAAGAATATTTCTGAACAGTTAGCTTACATGAGACCGTTAATGTTCACGTGCAGCAGTGCTGACCTGTTGTAAATCTGTTTGAATTAAACTGAACGGTCCCAAGGGGGACCTCATATCTGGTTTGTTTGAAGGTGCTGCAAGACAGTGTGAACGACAAGAATCAAAGAGAAGGAAACGTTTCTTCTGAGATCAGCAAGTCACCAGAAGGACTAGTCTCCTGGAGTCCCCAAGAGCAGTTGGTTACCTTGGAAAGAGTAAGCCGCCAAGCGAGTTTCTCCTTCCTAGGATCCACCTCTCTGTACGTCCAAGCAAAGACTGCAAGTCCAGAGTGAAGAAGGTACTTTGGTAAATACGAGACTGGCATGGGGGTATCAAATGATCTGCCATCCAACAGCAGAAGTCAGGTGCAAGCAGCGAAAGGTTTGCCTGTGCACCATCTTTTGACTAATGCACTGACAGTACCTTCGGCAGATCTGGAGAAGTGAGTCTGAGGAATGGAGTAGGGGGAGAGCTGATTCAAGTATCTAACCACACCTTCTCCCAAATAAAGGTATTTTGAAGTTGTGTAGGTGCTAGACATTAAAAGACATCAGATACTCACCCCTTCAAAGTACAGATTCTGTTCGCTTTAGTATAACTCCAGGCTGGGATTTATAACCATTTTAGCAGGACAGCTTCTCAGAATTTATAGAGGTTGATTATTTTGGCATTAATTTGATGACTGACCTCCAATCCAATGCTGAGACTAAATTAATTTACTGATCTGATAAGATAGTGTTCTTTTTGTTAGCTTCCCTCAATAATACTTATAGCTTACATATGTATATAAATATGTATGTAGCTTATTTGGATGTTATTTTTATTTCATTTTAGTTTAAGACTTTTATGAACATTATCATAAAAAACATGTACAAATACCTCCCGATACTTCTTCAGTAGGCAATAACATTTGCCCAGAATGGATATTACTAGGCAAAAAGCCTGACTGGATTCACTTAAGTTAATGATTTCCACACATTTGTTTCACTGACAACACATTTGGCTTGTTGAATATATAGCACTCTGCCTGTATGTTCAAGTTTTCAGGACGGGGGCTTATGACAAAGGGAGATCTACCCACTCGCTACAAGGAAAATGACAAACGTTACTTTTTTTAATACGGACAATAATTTTGTTAAGTTACAAAAACTAGGAAGCTGCCTAGAGGTTAGAGAAAAGGAATTGTATCATTGATCTTAAAAAAAAAAAATTAAAAAAGGCAAATTTAGAGTTCTCAGGAATACCTATTGCCAGTAAAATAACACAATAAAAAAAGGGGGAAAAAATCACTAACCACCTAGGGATAAGAAAACAAGTATCAGCACTAGGGATTTATAAAGAACAAATTGTGCAAGAGAAACCCGATTGCTTTTTTTTTAGTGTTATAAAATTAGTGGATGAAGGGAACACGATGGATTTGATACATTTGGATTTTAGTAAAGATTTGATACATAAATCCTACTCAAAATTAATTCAAATTGACTTGGCTACACCACCACATGGAACGAAAAATTGGCTGAAGACCTACAAATAAAGGATAATGATGCATAAAAAGGTATTGTGTTGGAGGGAGAGGTCTCCCTCCCTCCCTCCCTCCCAGAGATCAGCAGTCAGTTCTGTCCTATTTAACACCTCTTGACATGACACCTTCTGCCTGGAAATCAGGAAATTTTGTTGAGAGTGTGAAATATAGAAGGACATGTGGGATAGACCAGCTGAAAATAAAATGAGATCCCAGTAAAAATTCAAGTATTATCCAAACCACAGTACCCAGTCATGAGGAGGTCCCTAGAAAACACCAGATGAGAATCACTGCAGCAGAAACCAACAAGGTGGGAATTTACAGTGAAGGACAATAGAAAAACAGCTGGAGCATCTGAGTAATAGAGCTGCAATTCATCCTAGTATGGAAAGACCAGAAGGCTTTTGCAGTATCTGTGTCCTACATATGCTCTCAAGGAGATCCCACAGAATCACAGAATCACCGGGGTTGGAAGGACCTCTGGAGATCATCTAGTCCAACCTCCCTGCCAGAGCAGGTTCACCTAGAGCAGGTTGCACAGAACGGTGTCCAGGTGGGTTTGGAAAGTCTCCAGAGTCGGAGACTCCACCATCTCTCTGGGCAGCCTGTTCCAGTGCTCTCCACCCTCAAAGTAAAGAAGTTCCTCCTCATATCTAGACGGAACTTCCTATGGTCAAGTTTGTGCCCATTCCCTCTTGTCCTGTCGCTGGGCACCACTGCAAAAAGACTGGTCCCATCCTCCTGGCACCCTCCCTTTGAGTATTTATAAGCATTGATGAGATCCCCCCTCAGCCTTCTCTTCTCCAGACTAAAAAGACCCAAGTCCCTCAGCCTTTCCTCATCAGAAAGATGTTCCAGTCCGCTAATCATCTTTGTAGCCCTCTGCTGTACCCCCTCCAGCAGTTCCCTGGCCTTCTTGAACTGGGGAGCCCAGAACTGGACACAGTACTCCACATGTGGCCTCACCAGGGCAGAGCAGAGGGGGAGGATAACCTCCCGTGACCTGTTGGCCACGCTCTTCTTAATGCACCCCAGGATGCCATTTGCCTTCTAGGCCACAAGGGCACATTGCTGGCTCATGGTCATCCTGTTGTCCACCAGGACTCCCAGGTCCCTCTCTGCAGAGCTGCTTTCCAGCAGGTCAGCCCCTAACCTGTGCTGGTGCATGGGGTTATTCCTCCCCAGGTGCAGTACCCTACACTTGTCTTTGTTGAGCTTCATTAGGTCCCAGGCAGGTTGAGGTGGTGTAGCTGGTAGGGGAGCTCCTGGACTCTCTCCTATCGCATGCTGGAGAAAAAACTGCAGTAAGAGATTTTTCTCCCCAGAAAGAACCAGTACAGACACTGACAGAGAAGTTAGCCTGATTTGGGAGGAGGGCTTTAAATAGATCCTTGTTAATTTTATTTTTTTTAAAATGTAAAACCAGGAAAGAAAATGGCAGTAAAGCAAAATAAATGCATTAATAGCAGACATAAATCCCCATTTTCCTAATGTTTTCCCCTTCCCTATCGCTCACTCAGTCCATCTGCAATTTCAGTTACTCACTATCTTATCTTACCACCCATCCACCGGTGTACGTGGGTGTCCCAATGATTTTGGAACCTGTAGGCCAGTTCCAGACAACTTTACGGAGGGTAGGTAATGCATTTCTGTATGTTTTGTTGTGTAATCAGCTGACAAAAGAAAGAAATCCAATGTCTGCTCTCACTGAAGTGTGAGCATACCCTGTTAGGCATCAGAGAATCCACACATGAGGCAATCTTGAGAGACACATCCACAAGGAAAACCATGCTTCCCTGACTGGTTCCACTGCTCATGAAACTTCTGCTTTTCTCTGACCTCCTTCTTGCCGAAAACCACTACCTGTTCCTATTTGCTCCCCTTCTATTCTGCATTTTTCACTATTTTTCTTCTTAAACGGCATTTGTAACAGTCTCCTGCCTTCGCTCTTTTGCATTCTCCCCAACCTCCTGCCCATGCCTTGTCTTCCAAACTGTGCTTTCTTACCTCTCTTGATCTCCTCTCCTCTGTTTTTAAGTCCCTATTTTTAAATTCTTCTCACTTCCCTGTATTTTTCTTTCAGTCTTCCATATCTCCTTTTCCACAGTCCTCTCCCACCATGCTTGCTTGCTAATAATATTTTGGTACTTGCTAGTGAAACTTCTGTAAATCTTACCCAGCTGCATTACACCAATGGGGAACACTAATATTTATTGTAGCAAGTTCCTCCCTTTCCAAACTATTGAAGTGAATGAGAGAAGTGATCTCTCTTTTGCTAAAGCCAATAGTTTTAAGCTCCCTAGAGAGCCGCAGTGATCATTTTAATAATGTTTTCTGTTAAGGCAGGATCAGACCCACAGAGCATCAGAGCAAGAGCAAGGATTTCAACATGGCAGAATTAGGAAAATTACATTTTTCCTGCCCTGCTCTGTCCACAAACATTTGGACTGAGCAAGTGTAGAATTACATGAAATCTGGAAAGCAGCACTTACGCCCTCTTTGCGCGAGTGCGAAAGGCTCAGGAAGGTCAGAATAAGTGTTCTACATCAGTGAAGATGTTATAATTATTATTAGGATCCCTGTAATGCTCATAGCTCTCCTAAATGCACTGTGCACACTGTGGCAGTTAATAGCACTGTGAGAAACCTTCATTTTTAGTGTTCTGTTTTTAAATTCTCAATCTTTAACACTGCATTAAAGCGACTTTTAAAAAAATTTAATTCTCTCAATAGTTCTTACAGGTCTTTACAAAAAGATTAAAATGTCTGGTATTGCACTATAATTTATTATTATTTAAATTACTAATGCCTGTCAGTTGCTTAGGCGTTTGCATTTTTATTTATTTATTTTTTTTAAAGCCACATCTATTTAATGAAACAACAAGGCAGATGGCAAGCAGTGGAAGGGCCACTGGACACTGGCTAAGAAGTTACAGGGTTTGAACTGTGTTTGCTGGATAACCTCTAACAAGTCTCTTTACATCTTGGTGTCTCCTTTTCTCCTACTCTTACTGCTTCATCTGCTCATAAGCTCTTGAGGACAGAGACCTTCGCCTAATTATCTTTTTCTATGCTTCACAGCACAATAAAGTTTTGATGCTTGCTGAGGTCACTGTGACTTAAATGACTACTGTCATGCGACTGATAACTCAAGCTGCTGGAGGTGTCCCCCAAACACCACTCCAGCCCACAGGCCAGGTACCGTACAATTAGTAAGTGGTACCTGAATCCCAGAAGGTCTTAATGAAGGACACAAGAAGCCATTGCATCCATCTGCATATTTTATATGCATATATGCCCTCCATCTGCATATTCTTCACTTGCTTTCACAATATTCTCGAGTGCTGCTAATCTGTATGAAGGGTGTTCTTCACCAGAATGTCCTCCTCACAAGGACACAAAACCAACACTTTTTTTATACTCAGTCGATCCTTATCTGCACTTGGAAATCAGAAATTTGGCATGATATTATTAATACAGCAAGATGACAGGCCAGTAAAACAGAGGTATTAACAAGCAAGGACCCTAATACTTCCTTGGGCAAAGGAACTGAGATAAAGTGGGAAAATCAGCAGTGGGTCTTCTTGGAGATTTTTCCCCTGGTGTCTGCCAGTGAGGTCCAGTGTCTTGAGGGAGGCTTGACATGGGAAGTTTCACCGGCTCTTACTCAGGGAGGTCACTCAACTCCTGAGCTTCCAGAGCATGAAAATGGAGGTGGGTATGATGGTCTTTAGTTTTCTGCCATTGATTTGGGACTCCCCCTTAGACCAAGACTGAAGCACCTGAGGGCAAGGTTAAATGGCCACTTGGTGGCCATCTGCAGGCAGTAACAGTAGTTTTGCCACTTCAGAAACTGGTGTTACGGATCTGTTCTGCTGGGACACTTGAAAGCAGTGGTGATGTGGGTTTCACTGAGCATCCACCGGAGAGCCTCGGGTCAGGTGTAGTAATTGCATTCAGATGTTTCTCTCTGTGTCTGTCTATTCCTGAGGCAGCATAAAAGCTGCCAGCTCACGGGGGTAAGACAGGAGCAATAAACCTTTTTGCCTTTCCTCTCTGGGTTTTAGTAAGAGGATTACATATCTCCTCCTTCTAGAATAAACCTCTTTGCAGGGAAGATACTTCTCAAGCCCTCTTTGGAGATCAGTCCCTGCAGCAAGTCTCCTAAGATTCAAGCCATCGCAGCAGCCAGTAGGAAATGAACCCCAGTTAAAAGGGAAAGGCAGGACTGCAGGGCTAGGACATAGTGTACATGCTGCCATGGGGAAAGGGTTGTTGCTGGGTTCACAGCTATCTGAGACAGAAAAAATAAGGAGGCACAAGCACAGAGCAGAGTTCAAGCTCCATGCAAGATGACAGGAGACTGTTGCTGGAGCCTTGGAAAGACACAGCTAACTCTCTTGCTGCAACAGCTTCACCATCAGGGACAAAAACCCCAAGAAAGAAAAGTAACTCTTGTAACTTTAACACTTAATCAAATATGTCTGAAAACAGTTCCCAAGCATGCATGAGTGCATGCAATGAGTACACTGTTAAAACAGAGAAAGCAAATTGAAAGCTTTAAGACATAATTATATGTTTTACTATATCTAGCCCAAAGACACTGATTAATTAAGGACCTTTAGAAGGACCGTAACATCCAAATGAGACTTAATCACTAATACATTCCCATAACTTTGGAAACATCAACCAGCAATTACTTTTGCAAGTTACTACGTTCCTTTATGAAAACATCTATGCATTAAAATGAAAGTATGCATGACAAGTAAATAAAACTACTCACTTCCACTGACCCTCCTCAGCACCCACTGTTCTTCCCTTCTGCTGAGGCTATCTCAGCCGCTCTGACGCTAAGGACTTGCTCTGGCTCCTGTTTTGTCTTCCATCTCTCCTGTCACACTCTACTCTCACTGTAGCAGGTTTAGGCTAATGGCACGAAAGTCCACATTTATTTTTTTTTAGCGTTTCCTATGGCTCCTTTGGTCATCATCTTCACCTGCCTTAACTGATGTGAATCATTTCAATTTTGCCTAGCTGCCTTTCTGGGGCAAAAGAAACATCCCAGTACATACCTACATCTTGCTTCTCACCTCAGACCATAAGCATTCCACTGTCAGCATCAAGAGGGATAGTCTGATTCACCTCCATGTCACCCTTCATCTTTCCAGCTTTCCCCTTCCTGGCCACACTGGGACCTATGATGACAACAACTCATAGGAGATGTATTTCTTGATGGCACCTGGAGGCCCCGGCGATTCCTCAGGTCTTTCCCTGCTGCCCACTTCCCACCTCTGCAGGGCAGAAGATGACACTTTGCACTCTATGTGAAGGGGCACTGGGGAGAAGCGATTGCTGGAGCTTGACCTGCTGCTGCAGCAGCGCTATGCCCTTTTCCTCTCTCTGTTGACCATTTTAATGGTTCTTCTGCACTTATGGATGGCTGATGAATGCGTCACATGTAAACCCCCTTCCCCTTGTACACACAGCGTTTGCCTGGCTTGCCCAGCGAGATGGTTGGGTTTTGGAAGCACCAGGTGCAGCTGCTGGGACCACTGGTTGGAGAAACATTTGCCTCCTGAGCCCGTTAATTAGCACAGTAACGGTAACTGTGCTCCATTAGCCAACCCATGTGGTCGAGTCCCCTCCCCGTCCACCAACCTTGCCCTTAATGAGAGCTGGAAGGGGGACACTCACAAAACACTGCCTCAGAATAATATTCGGCTTTGTCCACGCCGGTAACGAGAGCTGACAGGATCACTACGTCCATTTCTCTTCTAATTAGCACACTTCCAGCTCGGCCTGAGCCAGCAGCCAGAGAAAAGCGATCGGACAACCGTACCGAATCACAAACACAAAGAGGCCCATTCCCCATAATTAGGTGAGACAATCCCTCAGTCTTTTCTCGGCTGGAGCTTGCCGGTAAGACTCTCGCTGTTTTGGTAAGTCCCAGCAACACAAGTTACACGTCTCCCCAGGACACTAATAAGCCCCTAATTGTCTTCCGCTTCACACGGCTCGTACCATAGGTCTGACTTGGGGGAATTCTTCTAACGAGCGGCAGCCAGCGCTCCCTGCACCGCAGACGGACGCGGAGCCGCCTCTTGGGCACCGGCAGGAGAAGAGGGACAGGGAGAAACAGCCAGAAAAGCAGCCCAAGTGCTGGGGCCCAGCTATGCGGTACAGGGCCGGCGGCTGGGCAGCAGCCACCCGCTGCTGGGTCCATGGACCTTCTCTACCCTCTCTCCATCACCACCGTCCACCCACACAATGGAAAAGCCAAGTTCAGCTCTCTGGCCTGCCTTCTCTTTTCTTGTCTCCAGTGGTACACAGGCACCTGCGCTTCCACGCAGAAACACACCATAAAAACCAAACACTTGATTTGCCTTAAGTCTCTGCTAAGGCTCGCTGGGGGCTGCCCTTAGAGAAATGCAGCATTTGACATGCGCTCTTCTCCAGTGAGGCCACGCCGTGGGTCTGCCTCAGAGTTCAGGCTAAGAAGGAGCATGGGTGTAAACGAGAGGCTGTCAGTTCCCATGGAAGGGAACACATGCTGGGTCTCGCAGGACAGCTTTCTAAAGATGCCTACAAAATAATTAAAAACACGAGAACTTCCAGAAGAAGTTGCGAGATGGGTAGGAGACCCCAGCTCAAAATCTCTGATCAAACCAAGGCACAGGAAAGGCACATACTCCCTCTAACTTTCAATCCAACACTTTGTTGAGAAACCATCGTCAACCAAACATTTTTCAGCAAAACATTTCCCCTGATTTTTGACAACAGGCTCATTTTGAGCAAAATATCTCAGCTGATCCCATTAAGGGTAGGCAGGGCCTGCAGATCCTTTTGCTTCCTGTGCAGCTGATGACAAACTGATCCCTCCTGCAAATCAGGCCAACAGGCCTCCCCAGAAGTGCTTCGTCCCCCAGTTTTACATGTGCTATTCGGCTTCGGTGTGCTAAGCAGGGGGAGAAACCTGAGACAGGGTGACAAACTGAACCATGCAGAGTACAAGAGAGAGACAGGTGTCAGTGATTACCTTGAAAGGCAATTTAGGATAATCAATATACACATATATAAATAAATAAATTAAAATGAGCTATAACTAAAAGGTACTTTAATACAGAGAGAGGAAAACAAAATAAAGGCCACATAACCAGGCAGCCTAAGCACCCATGCCCACTTGGGTCACTCTGCTGGTCACTTGTCCCTCATTATCCTGTAGCTGATGAGTCCTCCTCCTGCCTTTTCGTACATAACCTCCTGCATTTTGGGCTATTGTAGTAAGTGGAAGATGGCAAATGGCAAATTTCTGATGCTTCAGAATTAGCTTTAAAATTCTGTGATTATGAGGAAAGTTGTTAGACGTGCCTGGTATTTTGGGGAGGGGAATCTTCCCTGGCATCCAAGTGCCTGCAAGCACAAAATATAATTACCCTATATTATTACACCTACTCATCAGCTATTGGCCATAGAGCCAGCCTTTCAAGTGATACAGAACCAAGTCAAGTACTTTGTCCCCCCAGAGATCTGGTCAATAAATAAGGGGCAAGGTCATTCTTATTACCCATTTTTTTCTACTAGCAATTAAGTAAGGGCTTTCAAGCTCAGCCCTCTTCCTCTTTTCTGTTCCTTACTGAGGTGTCTATAACAGAGACAGGCAGGGAGCGTTCTGGCTTCACTGGTCACTGATCTGCATTATAGGAATCAGCAGGCAAGCCAGAGGTCAACCACACAAACCCAACAAGAAAACGCCTATTCTGTACACGCATCAGCTGCCTGGAGTCAGTCATCCTGCTCAAAGGGACACGACAGAAAAGGTCAAGTCTAAAAATCAGCAGTTTCAGTGGATGATGAAGTCAAACTGTGAAGAGATCCCGCCACGCTGAAAATCTAGCACAATCTAAATAAAAATGGCATTATTACACATATTCTATGCGGAATGTGAATGACACTTTAGAAACTGGATCAGTCCATATTTCTCTGGCCACTTGAGCTTTTAAATATCTTCACGTGGACTTCAAATGATTGGCCACAATTGACTTCACGATTTTGTATTTCACATCCTCCTGAAAGAAACTCAAAGCACTGATGTAAGGACTGGCTTGCAGCGATAACACATCTCCAGAATAGCTTTGATTCCAAGAATTACAGTATCACACAAAAGCAAAAGCATCCAGTCTTTCTCTTTTCCATTTCCTTACTTTCCTTCCTTTTTTTTCTTTTCTTAACTTTGAAAAATATCAAGGTTCATCTCTTATCAGATCTATGCATATTTGGCACCACACATACAGTATCTTTGGAAGTATCCGGCACACTGGCAGGTGTATATGCTGGGATGTGCATGTAGGAACCATGGGTTTTGGCATTTCTGTGGTGAGCCATTTTTACTGGAGTGATTACAGAAATGCGTTTACAACATTTGTGTTTGTTGTTCTAATCATGTTGATTCAGTTCAGAGTTCGTTGGTCCTTGGGATGTTTCTGTCCAACTGTGATTTTGCTGAGCTGAAGATACACAGAGGATCTTCTGGGAAATTTTCTTTCAATGAATTTTCTTCTTCTTCTATAGACTGATAATTTAATGAGTTTTTAAAAAATGTCAGTACAGAATGGTATATGAAAGTGGGGGTACAACATTAAAGATTAAGGATTACTTTCATGTTATATTAAGTTTGCATGCCATATTCACACAGCTCACTCAAAGACATGATGCATTTCCCTGTTGAGTTGTCTTTTCCTTTTGATCGTGTATGTCTAAAAATGCATATTAGTTGAGAATTATGACAGAAATGTTTATGCAATGTTACTGAAATTGTGGTAGGACAGGAGTCCAGGACTTCAGACCACATGACAACAATGTAATTTATCTTTTTTACATACTGCATAGGCTGATGATGGAATTACCCAGTATCACTTCCTCAACATGAAGTGGTTGGCATAACTGTCGTCACAATTTAGAAAAAGTGTTGCCTAAGACAAGTTACTGTGGGTGAAGATGAAGTGGATGAGATCAGCTGCATGCACAGACTGCAAATCTAAGCAATGATCCTGGTTCTTGGAGATAAAGAGGACTTAGCCCATGATGATGTGGGAGAAAATAGCAGAGGAACAAAATATAAGGTGTAATTTGGATTTACACGCCTCCACAGTATGCTCACACTCTGGATACTCCGCAGTTTTGATTATGCCATCTCAGACAGACTGTAATAGAAGACAGACAGTTGAACATTGTGAACATAAGGAAGGTGAACATAACCATGGAACCAAAAACATAACAGGAGCTGAAAAATCATGACCAGTGTACACACAGACAGCAAAGAAGAAAAAACCCAAACAACTTTTTCTGACAATAAAAGAAATGAAAGGTTCAAAATGGAATTATCAGGTAAGCAGGTTTAAAAGCATGACTTCCCGCCTCCCCCTCCTTTTTTTTTTTTTTAACTTTTCTTTCTATAACTGAATTACAGAACTCGCTGTCCAGGTGCATTTTAGAGGACAGAAGTACAGACAAATTAGGACTGAGACAAATTTATGGAGGGTAGGGTCTACTGTGGACCAGACTGAACTAAAACAGATTGCCGGATGCTGGGTAAGTTACCCTAAACCAAAATGACTCTGTGTAAGCATTTTGTTTGTATCCTTCCCTATGAAGTCTACAACTGCTTATAATCAAAGAGAAGATTACAGATAAGATGGGCTTGTGATCTGACTTGTAATAGCACCTTACATTTTTATGTAATATAAAAATCAGCAAGATAAACCAGAATAAGGTTCAAACATTACCTCTGAATTGGATTAGTCAGTTTTCACTAATCTGTTATTTCTAGGCAACTTGTTGAGGGAAATACAAAGCAAAGTTGAGAACTGTGGTTATAGGATTGTTCCAAAACTGTTAAGTTTTGTAATGGCAAAACACTGAGTTAAATGGAATATTACACTCTTCAACTGCCAGTTCAACTAGACTTTTATTTTGATAATAATTAATATAACAAACAAGAATTTATTCTCAGTTGGATTAAACAGCAAAGCATTTGATACTCCAAGACTGAAGTGAATAGCCTTTACCACTGAATATATGTAACACTGGCATTTAAAAGGAACTAAATACACATTGGGTTTATTTCCAAGGACCTCACAGTAACATTTAACATACCAACACAAGAAAACACTTTATAAACCAATGCATTACTTCGATTAATATTACCAAATCTTGATCTTCTTGTACTCTTCATTCCCATCATTTAATTTATCAAAACTTTTTTTTTTTTGTTTCAAAATACAGGAGGTTATCAGTAACAACAAGTCACCCAGATTACCTTATATAGACAGATACTGCAGGGATGTCAGAAAGGACATCGCTGAAGGAAAAAAACAGGGTTCAAATGGGTATGAAAACCCTCGGCACCATTTGGATATTGCCAAATATTTACTTACTGATGGGAACAGAGCATCCACAGGCCAAACCCTGAGGTGGTGGCATGCAGAAGTGTGAAGAAAAGCCTGAGGAAGAGTATTGCCTAGGCAGCTAAACAAAAGCTTTTGCATCTCAGAGGGCTATTCTGGAAACCCAGATGAATCTCTGAGCTTTGCATTTGTTTATCATCAAACCACAAAGCAATAACAGACAGATTACAATTCTCTGGCTAACACACAAAACTACATATAAATATTACCAATAAAAAAATACATCACTGACTCATCTCTATAGATGACAAGCACAAAGCCAATAAATATCACAATTCTAAAACGTGTTACTGGTTGCCCTATAGAAGATAAGTACTGCATATAGTAAAAGGCTTTTTTTTTTTTTTTAACACATGTATATTACTAAAAATTACCTACCATTTGAAATTCCTTACTGAATATATCAGTAAACATACACATACTTCCATGCCAGGCTTTCATATCTTCTCCTATATTCCTCCTCTTTTCACATCTCAATTTCTCAATGTGTTGGATCAACAAACCTCTATAAAATGCACAAACTCATATTGGTGATACAGATGAAGTATCCCATTATGTCACATATGTGTATATATATTATGTATATAGTACAAAAACATAAAATTGCATTCAAAATGTGTAATTTAATATTTAAAGCTACATAAAAATCAGTTTGCACCAGCAGGTTTTTTTTCTGTCTCTGAATTATCACTTTTAGCTTCCCTTCACATGCATCTGTCTTAACTCTTCTGTTCTCAAGGGACGGAGTTGCTGATAAGCTCAGCCCCACATAAACTGTGAAGTACAGAAATAAATCTGCTAAACTTAAAATCAGACTCCTGACATTCTTAAACATTCGGTATTTGTGCAGGGTCTTTCTGGGATGTGGGTTTTATCTGGTCAAACTTAGTTAACAGGAGCTGTCCAAAACGCACCTTGTTCTGACCGGTAATAACCAAGACCACAGACCGCAAACCAAAAGGCCACTGGCATTTTAGTAAAAATTCGGAGAAGTCTATTTGATTAAAAAATCTCCTCCTCTTTATTGCACATGCACCTGAAAAGAGTCTCCTCTCTCTGTAAAGACACAAAGTGCAATGCTCTAAAGACAACCTATTTCCAAGTCATTTCTCCTCTCACATGCGACTGCAGCCTGGGAAATTACAAGTTTTGAAAAGCCTGCATGAGAAAAATAACATTTCTAAATTGAGAGAAAAGCCTGCTCTTCATCTAATGTTTCAATATTATGTTGTAACCTAGAAATAACATAAAATACTGTCTTAAAAATTTTGGATTTGTAGGGGAAGAAAATTTTGAGGTTGCTGTTTTATAAGTAATTAGAAATACCACAAAATGTTATTTTCAGAAGCGTTAAGATTCTGTATAAGCATACCATCCTTGCAATGTGGCTAACAATCCCGTTGCCCCTTCTTGGAGCACTAACTGAAAATCTTGGAGCGCTTTCTTCAGTTTCTAGCTCTGTAAGAAGCAGAGAATTATAGTGCAACTGTTTCTTTGTGTACTGGTGGAAGTTTCTGCAGGGATATTTTCCTTCATGATACAGTAACACCTCCTACCCTCTATGGTCTGTAAGTCTTGATTTCACTAGAGAACCGTTCAGTGGTGAAATGAAACTCCTGGTACACCGAAGGTCTGGAGGTCCTTCTCGGAGTACCAGATGTGCTTCTCTGAAGGCAGTAAGAAACTGGAATCTAACGCACAGATTGCACTCAACTTCTGCACTAAAAGCATATGCTCCTGCTGAACCAGTGCTATCGGTCAATCCACACCCCAAACTCTGCTCAAACCTTTCAGCACAGAAGTTGCCCCATTGGAAATCAATGCATCTAAGACAAAAGACACACAAAAGGGTCAATGCCTCATGACGTGCACTGGCCAGTGTCAGATCTGCTGTGTACTTCAAACAGGTGCTGCCACTGAGAGCAATTGAATAAGGACAGTATGGCTGTTCACTTTGAATAGCTGATTAAAAGAAGTAACTTTGCCACAGCATGTCAGGGCCGAGTTCTCCTGTTGGACATCTTATGGTCAGATGAAGTTAATTCCAACGCAACCAACTGCAGTCCTTGTGACCTGTGTATGCAATGTCTCCCCTGTAAAGAGATGAGCTGTGGAAGCAAAAAGAGATGTTTGCTTCTGAAGGTCTAGAGTAAGAGCTTTGTACTTCTTAGAAGTTCTGGGGTTCATCTGGATCCGCAGTACGTAAAACGATCTAGTTGGGGTATTTTTGTCCAAACTCTAGATGCAGCAGCTACTTTTTGGGTTTCTCTAGGATGTTCAGGAATTTTCCTCGAGTCATTTCTCTAGCTGAAATCACAAGGCAGAAAAAAGAGATTAATATTTTTTAAAAAGCCAATAAACCCAAACACTTGTATCACTTACAGATTGCAACCATAGGATAAGAAATGAACTTAGATTTGTGCTTATACCAATAGTGAGTAAGGAGATCTTTTTTTTATTTTTACTTTTTTTTTTAAAGTAGAAAATAAATAAAACTGCATTCCAGCTTGAATTCGTGACATCCTAGAAATGCAGACAGGGACCAGAATCTTCTGAACTCAGCAATAATTCCCACAGGCTGTCTCGTTACATACAATCTATGCTTTCTATTCCTACTGCGTTATGGTCTCGTAGCATCTCGTTTTCTCTGTACTATCCATCTCTGAATGGTGTAATCCAGCTCTCCATCACTCTGTCTCAGAGCAATTGTTCCTGGATGTTATAATCCGTCAGAGATTATGGAACTCTCTCTTTCTCCATTTCAGGATTATTGGTCCCTGGATGCTATGATCTTCAACAGAAATTAGACAGCATTTTCCCTCTCTCAGCAGTGTCAGTCCCTGGATGCTGTAATATAATGGGGTTTATATTCCTTCAACGCAGTTCATCTAAGGATGGTGTAATAAAGTAAAGTTTATAGAGCTTTGGTCTTCTCTCTCTCTCTGTATTGTCAGTCCTTCGATGTTTAATACAGCAAGGCAAGGTTTATATGTCTCTCTCTCACTCTTGGCACCATCAATCTCCGGTATTACAGCAGGGTTTACACAGCCACTTTTCTGCATGAGACATTTCTGACTTGTGAGCCCATAAGCTCACAAGCTGGCAGAGCAGCCCTAATACTATCTTTGTCTTGCAATAACTATACAATGCATCAAAGACAACAAAATTAGCAATTGAGTCCTGGAGAAAGACAATCTTCTCACCAGTGCTTCCCTTAATTTCTTTTAAATAAAGGTGTAAGCTTTGTGCTGGACTGACAGGCATCAAAACATGGAGGGTTTTATTCACAGGATTGACAAAAGCGTGCATGTTTCCCACACCTAGCCTAGAGAGACTCAGGAAGGAGATGGGAATTCATTTTCTCTTTTATCCATTCAATTCCTGACCTCTCTACTGAGAGGAACAACAGAAATGATAATTAGCTTAAAAACTGGAGGTAGGTTTGTTGCTGATGTTGGGTTTTCTTTTGACATTACTGATTATCTGTTAGAATAGAACTAAAATGTAATAAAAATGTTCAGCTTAAAATACTCAATATGCACCCTCAGGTAAAGACATTTTGTTATTCTTTACCTAAAGGTTAGAATTTGTGCCTTAAAAGCTCTTCTTGAAATTATTACATTCTAATTTGTCTGCCCAAAATTGTGCCACAACATACTGTCATCAACAAGAACCCTGTAAAACAAGTAGGGGTGTTACGAACTGTCTGGTACATATTGATATTCCTAGGCTGCAAAGTCCACTGCCGCAAGTGGAACACGCTTCAGACCAGCTGCAGATTCAAGCAGACCACTGCATTATTCCTGTGGTTCATGCCTCCAGCTGTGAGTTACATCATCTGGGATCCATTCCCAACTCTGTTTCTGATTGACAGCGGGAACTACCACAAAAGTACTCATTTGTACCTCTACTTCCCCATGCACAAGACAGCTTGTATCTTTTAAGTGCTGCTGAAGTGCCACACAGATAGAAGGTGCTGCAGAAGGGCAGAGTGCATTGTTATTTTGTCAGGAACTAAGTTGTTATGCACAAAGAACACGATTAAGTAAAAACGCAAGTTTTCAGGAACAGATCTTCAGCAGCAATTCTTTGACACCTCCCTGCCTTGCACCATCAATAGTGCATGGTTTTAAAACACACTTAACAGAGAAAGCACAAAGCCGAACTCTAGTTGATAGAGTGGAAAGTTTTCCAGAGTGCAAGTCCCATATAGGAGATATACGAATGCGTGACAATTCTGTTCCCCCAAAGAGGGCTGCACCCTATAAATCAGGCAGAGAGCATAGACTCCTTCTGTGCGCTGAGTGAAATTACTGTGGGTTGGGGGTTGCTCCAGAGCACGTGCCCTCCTGTTCACTTGTCATCGGAGATGTTAACATTTCTGATTAATTCACAGACCTCTCATTTTATTCCTCATTCCTTTATCCCTGCTATCCTGTTCTGCTGCAGCTTAAAGATTCTTACCGACCTGCTACAATAATCACCGCCCGCCTCCCCCCCCAACCTGGTGAAATTGTTTAGTGATGCCAACCGCGCTTTTAATTTGCAAGACATCAGACACAGAGGTAATTTATACCAACATCTGTTCATTTCTGACTTCTGAAACAAACTCGCACATGCTGCTACAAAATCCCATTAGGAGCAGGAGACAGCCTTCTGCTATTCTGTATTCCTCTTCTCCTCACATTCTCAGGCTTGCATCGGGGCTTTATTTTTAAAGATACGATGCCAAACTGAAAGAAAGGACCTTACATCTTTGTATATGTATGAAAATGGCCAGGAAATAACATCCTTATATCACAAAAAGAAATCACAGCCAAACTAAGGGCAACTTTCCACAAATATTAACTATCTTGTTTTCCCTGCTTCAGCTGCTTCTCTGGTCTGCCCAAGAACCACAGTTCAATGTATTCCTGGTAAACACAGGCCAAATACATATTACATGGTAGTGTGTTCAAATGTCTTGGCTATTCCTTCTCCTTTGTTCCTCTTTAATCTGCACTGGAGTATGACTTGAGCTTGGGTTTTGCACAGAAAAGCCTCTAATATTAAACTGACTCCTCTGCTCAGTATTGCTTCTGATAAATGAATTCTTAATAATGGGAATATCATTTCCAATAGGGCCTTTTGGAGCTTGCTGGAGTGAGGGAAGAGCTTGTGAATGAAGAAACCATCACCCACATTCTAAATATGATTGCAGTTTAAGAGAGACGGTAAAACCTGCCTTAAGCAACTACCCAAGGGACCAGCGGAAGCCAGTTGCATAGAAGATAGAGGTGGATTTTTTAATTAAAAGGTTGGACAAAACTGTAGGGAGAACCTTAGGGATTTTTTCTTTCAAATGGTTGCTTTAACCACGGACTTCAAGTGAAGAGAGGGCTTGAGCGCAGGTTTCATTGTACCAGCAAACAGACACTACAGAGGCTGTGCAGCATGAAACAGAAACATGAATCTCTATGTCAAGTCACAATTTACAACCTTGCCTACGTTGTGCATCTACTACAATGGAAAAATCAACGATGGATACAATTGCAATAGCTCGGATGCAAATTAATCTCACCTACTAGGGAGGACGAAGAGGATGCTGAAGACCATAAAAAAAAAATCACTGTAAGATGTTACCAGCACTGGTTACAATGGAAGTTGAGTGCTTGAATAGACTCTTTCAGAGAAATGTATTGAAAAATGGTACCAGGCTATTATAATTAACAGAGAATGATGTACTGTATGAATTAAGTTTGCTGCCTGGCAAGATCTGCCAAGCAGATCTCAAGAACAGGTATTGGGTAGGAAAGACTAGGGTTGAAAGGAGAAGGGGAGATTTCTACTTGATAGGGGAGCAGAGTAAGGTTTAATATAATCTCCTCTTTAGAACTTCAATCCCTCAATCCCGCATTTAGCCTTGTTGCCTGGGGCTCCTTTTCTACTACAATTGTCCCCAAGCTGCCTCTCTGCAGTAAATTTTGTGGTTGCTGGTTGAAAAGATTCAGTAGTACAGATTGATTTCCTACAAGTGAGGAGATGAGGGATTACCAAAAGCAGTCCTGGTTAACAAGATTGGGTACAGAATCTCCTGCTAGAGCAGCCCACTCTGCCAGTGCTTTGCATCCTTTCACTATGACATATGGGTTTCATTACACAAAGATTTTCCTGATTTTAACTTGGAGGCGATTACATTGGAAACTCAGAGCTATCTTTACATCTGTAGCAATTTAAAGGTTAAGTAACTTTTAATCAAATGACAAAGACTCATAATGTTTTTTCCTCGATTGAAAATGAAAACTGCTGTTCCGGATATTCCTTCCGGTGACAACTTAATTAGAAAAAACCACTGCACTGGAGATTGGGGTCCAGCCTGATTGCTCCCCATAAAAAGCCTTATCACACATATGACAGCACAGGACATACTGTGTCATGAGGTCTGGATAGCCAGGAAATAACAGAAGGATTTACTGCTGCAAAATCAGCAACGAAAACAGTGATTTACACTTACATAAGCAACTTTCATCCAGGAGAATCCCTGAGCAATGCACACATGTACACACTTTTTAAACATACTATACATTTAAATGCAAAAACACAACACACTTAGTGATAAAGTCTCTGTAAAAGATATATGGGACAAACTGTATTTATCACATATTTATTATGATCATTGTACCCTCCACTGCTTACTACTTGTGGGTTTACCTAAAAATCTCAAAGCCTGTGAGCATCTTCAAATCACAGATATTTCAAAATTAAGTCACCCACTAAAGAAGCACTTCTCTGTGTCTCCCCCAGATGTACAACTTACGGGACAAATTTGACTGTGCTTCTCCTCTGACCTGAAAATATAGCTGTGTTAATATCTAAAGGTCTTACTACTATAAAGAACTGGAAATACAATTAATGCCCTGTGAACAGAACATGTTTTTAGCCCTGAAATGTCTTGTAGTATCACACTTCGAATGCTACATTCTTGACTACAAAAAGTTTATTTTAGGCACTGTCATACTTTGTTAGCTTATCAGTTATTCCTCCCATTCAGTTGTATTTATGGTAACTAAAGAACTTGTTTTTCAATGTGGAAGGATTCCTTTAGAGTACTAATCATGCACTCTCAAACTACTGCTGTGTCTTAGGACTATACAGAAAACAAAATTAAAAGGGTTTTTTCTGAAGAACTATGGGTGGAAATTACCAGTTCAGAGCAAAGAACGTTAATTGAAGAGAGACAGCAGAACACTCCTCTGATTTTTAACCCTTCTGTCACAAGGGTCTGTTGCATCAGAAATTATTTCTTTTGTCCTGAGACACAATGTTAAGATAAGATGACACAAGCACTCTTTTTCCTAGTTGGTAGGATATAAAAAAAGGTTAGAGGAATCTGCCTTTGAGTAATTGTGGGAGTCTTGCTTGACTGGACTTGTGAAAGTCAATGGCAAAGCCACATCTTTTGGCTCAGCTCAACTAGTATTGCCTTTGGAAAGGAAATTAAAAAAAACAGTCACGGGAGCAGGGGGAAGTGAAAGCAAAAAGGCAATCTAAAACCAGCAAAAATATTCGAGATTTACATTATTACTAAACAGCCCTCAAAGAAAAAAGAGGCTTATTTCAGACAAGACCAACAGACTATTATTATCCAGCCAACACAATCTGAACTTCTGTCAGAGAGAGATCTGTATAGACCACTTTCTGTCTTGAGACCAGATCCCCAAAATCCTACCACCACCTGGATGCCTTCTGGCACAAGCTCACTCCTCTTCCTTCATTAAAAGAGCTCCAATTACTTTGCTAACTGCGTAGTTCCTTAACATAATTGTCAAATGAACTGCTACTTGATGACTATGGGCCTTTGACAAATACTTATTAGTGAATGCTACACCAAGCCCAATTTCCTAAAGAGCTGCCATCTCAGGAGAGTAGTGGTTAGCAAAAGCAACGTCAGTCGCCTTTACTGAAGGTAGAACTGGCACACGCAGATACTCAGACCTGTGCTTCAGGAACTGTTACATTTACACTGGAGACCAGCGTAATCATCTAGCACTCCTGAAACACATTTTTCAGGTAAGACAACAGAATCAGCATAAACCTCCAGGTGGAATAAGCTTGCATTACTGTGGCATCTTTCAATAATCAATATCAAAGCACTTACAAAGTTTATCAAGCTTCACAGTATTCTTGAGACATACAGTGATTTAATTCCCATCTTACAGATGGGGTCACAGCCTCAGTAAGGAGTGATGTACAGATGTATACTAAAGGAGTCAGCAACCGTGCTAGAATTCAGGCTCTGAAAGATGAGCTCTGTCAAGTCTTGCTGCAGCATTTTAAAATATTAACACCACCCTTGGTACAAAACATCATCGTCCTTCCCTTGGTGAATGAGACAGCAGAATCTGCCCTTACTTCAGCTGTAGTTCAGAGTCTGGCAAGACTTGTTTTGAAATGCCAAAGAAGGTGGGGGCTTGCACAAAACCAGGCTATGAACCAGAGCAGGTGAGACACATGGACCGCTCCCCCCAGTGTGCTATGAAAACAGTCTTCTCTGACAGAGAAGTGGTAAATAGCTGAGACTGACAGAGTTTTAAACCACTGAAATAGTTTAGTGAGTGTTGAGTGTTAGCTAGAGACTTAAGAACTGGAATCAAATACCTAATGCTTTCCTGAATCATGAAATCCTCATGTGACCTCTTTCCACCTCGTTTTTCTCCACTCACAGTAGCGGTGTTTTATCATATACCTCATAAGAGATCTCAGAGATCATTCAGGATTATCCAGAATAGTGATAACAGATCTGCTGCAGATTAAGATACCCTCAAAAATGTTATTGTTGCTATCAATAAATACTAAAATTATATCAGCTCTAAAAAAAAAAAATAATCAGATTCCTTCTCTGCAGAATAATTTACCTTGTTCTCCTAATCAGATTTCCCTATCTTGCAAGGCAGCATCACTCTGTTTGCGCTCAGTTGCAAACAATGATGTTCATAGAGCTTCAAATGAAAAAACTACAAGCGGTATTCATTCACATACAGATGGGCAAAAGCCAGTCAATGAAAACACTCAAAGCAAGGGCCAATGACATCCCTGCCAATACCCAGGGAACAACTAAATTTCCAGGTCATGAATATCAGGATGTACGGATATTTTGCCCTGAGTGGCCCCCATATTAAAGGAAACTCTTACAGTACCTCCCACTTCTAGAAGCTGCCTGCGGCCAACATCCTGTGGGGCCAAAGACCTGATCCCTTTGACCCCCAAAGCAGGGAAAGAGTTACATCTTCTCTCTGCAAAGCCAATAAAAACCTCTCTTGATTATAATTTAGATAAGAGCCACTGGATTGAATAATAATGTCTGAAACTCCCCTGGCTGTTTCACCTTGAGACGTCCATCACTGGGTTAAACATGATGCTAATTGCATTTGGATTGATTAATTTCTCTCACTCCTGTCTATTCGAATAATGCTTAACAAAATAATCACAGCACCCAGAGCCAAATCTTCTCCGTCAAAGGAATGAAGCCATCAGAACCAGCAGAGATGAAAGAAATGAAGATGACCCGTAATTACTGCTACGGTGATATCATTACCATATTATAGAAAATGAGTGTACGTGGGGGGAGCGGGGGCTGCGATTATTATTTATTTTTTAATGGAACCTCACATCCCAAGAATACAGATCTGACACAGTGGAGCATACAGAAATACAGAACTAAAAAATTATTGTGCATTAAATTGCAAAATACAGTGAACACTAGGACTCTGGATGCATTGACTGTCTTGTACTGTGAGCTGCTGTTTATTCACTTCACTATTCTTTCATTGCAATAATACCTTGTATATGACTAGTATAGAGAATTAAGATGCCTACCTTCCCCAAAAGATCCTCAAGTTATCTGTGACAGAATTCACCTGTAACCCTGATGTTGAAGCCGTTCTCCTCTAATATCATTACAAGTCATCTTACTTTGAACACTGGCATTCAGATTTTTAAACCACAAGTCCTAACTTGATGCTCAAAGAGAAGCTAGCACACAAGAAATTTTTATTCTTAAATGCTGATTCCTATCTGAAGGCAGTAATAAATTCCATCATCAGCTGCAGCAGATCACTTTCAACCATTCATTACACTGGTTCTTTAAAGATAGCAAAAGTATAAAGTCTGCAAGTATTTAAATTAGGACTTAAAAAAAAACAACAAAACAACAACAACACAAAAAAAAACCCGAAAACCACAACCCTAACATCCAAAAGGAAGGCCTTCTGCTGCCTTTATTCTCCAAAATACACTCCCAAAGCCCCTCTCATTTGAGAAACAAATAGCTTGGCAATTGTATAAGATCTTCAGACACCTGTGCACTGCAATTCTAATTGTGGTTTATACAGTTCACTTCTCTCAGTGCTGCTTATGTCTGCCCCCTAGTCTCAGACCGAAGACAAAAAAACCACACAACTAGCAGTTTAAAATATTTATTCTGGAATAAAGCCAAGGTCAAATAAAGAAAAAAATTTCACATGGCAAAAATGTCAAGACCTAAGACCAGATGCTGACTCATAAAGCTAATTAAACACTGAAAAATTATGTCCAAGGATTTTACAAGGCTTAAAGAAAGAAATTCAAGTTATGCTTCTAATATTAAAAGCAGCATGAAAGGCAATTTTATATCAAAGTTGAGGATACTTTCAAGAATACCTGAAAGGGACTTCACTAGCATAAGTTATCACTGGAACAGCTACAGGTTGGGAGAGCTTTGATCTCCAAGTCCAACAGATGCCGGAGGCAAATAGTGGGATAGAAATGTGGCATGTTTTAACAAGAAACACTCTAAAGGCTTTTTTTTCTACCTGCTTGTACTAAAAGGAAAATAATCTCTTCCTGGCTTCCCAACCCCTGCAGAGGACCAAGAGTTCTTGATGATCTAAGTTTTCTCACCACAGTACCTCAAAGAGGAATCTTCTTTAATGAGCAACATGGAGAAGTGAGATCAAAACTGTTTGCTCAAAACTCTTGAGTACAAAGCACATGAAGCAGCTAGGCGGAGAGGTCTGCACTGAATATACACACACAGCCAGGTATGAAAGGTTTCTGGAGGTAAACAGACCCTTTTCAGAAGGCACGCAGGCAGAAGTGCTGCCCAAGCTCCCACAAAACAGTCCACCATGATCTGGTGCCCCAGCCCATGCTGGGGTGCGGGTATTTACCGCTTGGGAGCAAAGCAGGTGAACCTGGAAAGTAATGATTTTTTCAAGTCTTATCAGTAGCTGGGGCACACAGGCCATGGCAAAATCTGAGCCCAGGAGCCAATAGGAACAAAGGGATCAAGAGTTATTAGGAGTAGAGAGAATTACATATTTAGAGTACAGTTACTGAACAATAATCGTGTAATGATTATGTAAGTCCCTATACTCCTTTTGGCTAATAATGTCGGGATACAAGCTGTATGGTTATGCAAGCCAGGGCACACAAACCCAATCAGAAGACATCAAGGCATGTTTGCGGAGAGGCTTGCAGCTCTGGTTCAAGAATGGTACGGCTTCCTTGACCTCCAAAAAGGCAGAAACGAGCCCCTGTCAGTAGGTTAGCTAATGGCTTGAGCTGTTAAGTAGAAGTGAATTTTTAAATTTAACTTCTGCCAACAGAAGCTACTACTATGGTAGTCCATATTTGTTTGTCCAGAGGTATGTCTTTAAAAAGCAGACTAAATTTTTAAAATGTTTTCTAATCCTAAGATTCCTCATTGAAACATTTTTCCATGTAGATGACTGCAGCCCTTGACGTGACAACAAATTATCAATATTGAAGGTCTCTATGAAAAGAAGATTCATGCTTTTTATGACTGAACAATATTATTTGATTTACACATGAAGTAAACCAAGATTCCTTTGCCACTAGTACAATGATACAACACATGAAATTACATAGGACTTCTATAATTTCAAAAAAATCCAAGTAAAAAGTCTGTATGAGCAAATACAAATAAATGATTGAAATCTCAGTGTTCCAAGGCCAAAGTCTCAGCCTCAGTTAAACCAGAATTATGGAAGAACAGCAATATGCAATGTATAGGCTGCAGAAGAAAACCTTCACAATTGCCTCCATCATTTTATTCTTTCCTTCACATGAATCAAAGGTACTTTCTTTAATGACTACCCTTATCCCTATACTCATCCTTCCCAGTGTACTCGTTGCTTGCTTTAGTCCAGCTTTTTCAGTTATACTACTGACTAATGTCATGCGCTTTGCCCACCACAGTCCTCTTCTGGCAACAATATCCTGAGCTGAGGAATATTTGAAAGTCCAGAAGAGGGTTCAGGGAATTCAAAACAATCTTTACCAACTCCAAGTGGTCACAAGACATCTGAGGAAATGTATTGATTTAGAAATGTTACCATTTTTACAGCATCCAAATGCTACTAGAGTTGAGTTCAAGTTAATAGAGGAAAAAAAAAAGTATATTTGGAAGAGTTAAAAATAATGGGAAAATTGTTACTCAGAGAAACTATCACTAGTTTTAATCTGACCTACTTGATAACAAAATTGTAATACCACTCAGTGCTGCTTGGAAACGATATTAAAATACAAATAATGCAGGCTCTGCTACAATTATTACAATTTAGCTGTTAATGAGCTCAAAGGCAACTAGGCAAGGCCCAGTTATAAAAGCAGTGTTAAAGATACACCCAAAAATAAACCAGCCCAGACCCATGAAGAAATGTGAGAACATTTTTCATAAACACCCTCACACTTCTAGTATCCATGGGTTTTGAAGAAAAGCTTAAAGACATGATTCTAATACAAAAAATACAGAGGTATCGGAGTCTGCAGGTATCTCCTGAGAGTAGCACCCAGAAGAAACTCCAGTTTCTTGAAACACAGAAATAAAACATACTAGTTCACTGTCTTTCCTGAAAAAACAAGCCAAAACAAACAAAGGAACATTATTTTTCACTCCAGAAGGTCTACTGAGAGCAGCCCAGTAAGCTTTGATACTCTCTTGCTTCCAAAAAAAATCTCTTCATGTTTCTTCTCAGTCCATGCATACCACTGGTCTAAGGCCATGTCTACCATTACTTTCTTCTCTTATGAAAGCTGAATACAGTGCCACACCTATCTTTTAATGAGCAGACTAGTGTTCTTCATCCATTACTGGAAACTGAGAACAGAGGCAGTAAAGCAGAAGGCAAACCATCTACAAGACAGCTCAGAAAGCAGAGCAGAAGGTGGTGATGGCCATGAGGAGTCTCCATAGATTTAGTGACTGGTGAGATTGTTCTGAGGGTTGAGAGGCATTGAAGAAACTTTGGAAGCCAGGAGAACCCAGAACACTCCATGATTCAGTGACAATGGGACCATCAGACATATTTGGAGGTAGAAAGGCACAGCAGAGTAGAAGCGGTATAAGTAAAAAGAGAATATAAGGAGAAAGTGATGAGTGAAGAAAATTTAATCTACAAGAAGAGAACATATCAAATGATAAGGTATACAGTACAATATCATATGAGGAAAATTGTACTGAATCAGAGAATCATTCAGGTTTGAAAGGACCGTGGCAAGTCTCCAGTCAAACTTCTGTTCAGAACAGACAGGCTGCTCAGGGCTTTAGCCAGTCAACTCTTAACACCCATGGATGGAGACTGCACAACCTCTCGGCAATCTTTCCAACACCTCACTGCTCCATGGGGCTTTAGCCAGTCAACTATTAAAAACACCCACAGATGGAGACTGTACAACCTCTCAGCAATCTTTCCAACACTTGACTGCTCCATGCTGACAAACTTTTCTCTTGAATCCAGGCAGAAACCTTCTTGCTTCAATTTATGACTTGTCTCTTGTCCTCCCACCGTGCAGCACTGTGCAGAGCTTGACTCCATCGTCTCAATAACCTCCTCACAGGTACTAGCAGGCAGCTCTCAGGTCCCTGTGAAGTGACCTTTTCTCCATACTGAACAAACCCCATTCACTTGGCCTCTCTTCACAGGCAAAGTGCTCCAGCCCCCGATCATCTTGGTGGCCTTCCACTGAACTCACTCCAATTTATCAATGTGTTCCTCATGCTGAGGCATGGAGGACACCACTGGATGTGGCATTGCAGATGCAATCTAATGACTGCTGAGTAGAGGTGAGCAATCGCCTCCCTCAATCTACTAGCCATGCTTCTATCAACAGATGTAATGTAACCCTACATTCCATTCCGAGATATTACCTACCTACTATATTCCTATTCAACACTGTTTCCTAGCCTCTAACCCTCCACCCAGCCACTGCTTTGCTTACTGTTCCAGGAAACCTGAGCACCATATTCAAGAGTCAGTGTACTTCATGCCCAGAGACAGGGGAGGAACTGTTTTCTCCTCCAAGATAATGCTTACATTAGTAAACAGAAATTGTAAGCATTTTTTTTTTTAAATTAATATGGTCTCTATTTTCAAGTAAGTCAGATATTAGGCGTGAAAATCTTGAGGCAACCCAGAGAACTATCTGTTGAAAACTGAATGACAGCTTGGCCTGCTACCCAGAAACATCCATCACCCAGCCCTTTTCTGTTGGGATTTGTGTTGAATGACGTCTTCTGCAGGTTAACAATTAGAGTCCCGTGTCATCATCGTCATCTCCCCAGGAGAAAGAAACAGGCTGAGTGATTTTTTAGATTATATGCTCTGATAAGACACAGGCTCCTGACTCCCTGTGTGCTTGTGCCATGCAGGCCACCTGCTCTATGGAGCTGCCACCAGGGACACCCTCAAAAAGGTTTAATAATAATGTTCTCTCTAGAGATGTAACTCTGAGCATGCTCTGAATTCACATTCTATATCACTGACTAAAATCTTGTATATAAAAGCCTATCAATAGATAGGATCTAAGACTAGTCACTAAAAAAAGAGTAATATAGTATATTGTAGAAGTGTTATGTCCTATTAAACAAGAATGTCAGGTCAGTAGCCATAAAAACTGTAAGTGAAGACAGGAATTGATAGAGCTGGGCAGATCAGTGATCTACCCAGTCAGTTATCTTGTCCGACAGCACCCAATATCAAAAACATCACAGGAAAAAAACAAAAAACAAAACAAAAAAAAGGACCCCTATTATGAAGACGTATGAAATAATAGTCTCTGAAGGATTCCTCCTCTTCCTAAGTGCTTGTTTTATATCCTGAAGCAGTTGATATTTCCTACTTCATTTTATATTTTATTCTGCTATAACTAGAAATGTTCTCATCATCCATTTAATTGCCCGATTCCTTTTCAATAACTGCTAAGTACTTGGTCAAAAAAAAAAATAAAACCCTGGTGTGCAGAAAGTTCTACATCAAATTATTCATTGTGTAAAAAGCATTCCTTTTTGCTACTTTTAATCTGACTTCCATTACTTTTTTTTTCCCCCTGAATTCCCCCCCCTCTTATTCTTTTCAGGGTTGGGAGTCAATAGGAATTTTCAATTTATCTTCTCAATTGTAGAGATGTAAAATAACTGCGCTACCTTTCAAAATCAGAGATCCGCTTTTTTTTCCACATTCTCATGAAGAAATCTCTTGATTTATAAGCAGCTCTCTAGAAGTGAATGGTGTATTTCACACTATCTCGAAATTACTCCTACCAAAAGACTGCCTGAAGTGACAGAGTATCAGTATCTGAAGTTACACAAGAGAGAATGAGACTTCCTTTCTGGGAAAAGATTATGAAACCTTATGCAGAAATATGGGTTGTAAAGTGCAAACAATTATTAGAGTCAAGCAGAAGAGGTAGGAAACAGCACAATAATTTGCTGTGTCTTGCAGCTTCACTCAAGCCTGAAGACATACAGAGGTAGAACAATCCATTCAGCTTCTCCGTGCTGGGGACTGTGCTTCCACCTGGCTATTCTGGACCATCCCAGGAGCTCAGGAGGTTTGTGGGGTACATGTAAAACATGGTTATATGCTGCCACATTCACCAACTGCACACAAACTTCAATTACTTTGTGTAACTAAATTCTCTGGCAAGTTCAGGTAGATTTGTCATGAAAATTCTGCCAAACAGCAAGTTTTTAGTTCAAAAACTTCAAAATTCTGTAAAAAAACCCAACATACAGAATATCAGAACAACTTAGCATAACTATTCTTGTCAGTCCAAATATAAAGAGCTATCAAGTGAAGCTGGCCCAAGTACAGATCCTTGTGTTACTACCTTCTACCTAACTCAACTTATGCCAATTATTTTGAAACCTACTCTTTAGAAACCTACCGAAATGACAAACCTCTGATAAAGAAAAAAAAACACCAGTGTAGTTTAACTAAAACTTTGTGATTACAAGTGCACACAAAGATCATACTTAATTTGTTAAGTTTCTCAGACTGTCCTAACCAGAAGTACCAGCAAATTACAGTTACTTTAGAACTTCTTGAAAAAAAATTTTACTGTTTATGTATATGATATAAACCATTTAAAGATATTATGGCCCTTCAAGCAGCCTGCAATTTATACAGAAAGTGAAGGTCCAGAGAACAAATTTTACTCCACTCTCTCCCATCTATTTTATAATAGAAGAAAAAGCAAGGCTGTGACTAATTGTTGCCACGTCTGAACTTCAAGTATGTCCTCTTCTGTTTCTGATAATAGTTCCAAATGCACCAGCATGGGCAACAAACAGGAGGAGCTAGAAGCCACCATGCTGCTAGAAAGCTACGACCTAGTTGCCATTACTGAAATTTGGTAGGACAAATACCATGACTGGAGTGCAGCTATTGATGGCTACAGGTTGCTCAGAAGCGACAGAGGAGGAAGGTGGGGTGGAGGTGTTGCCCTCTACATCAAGAAATGGATGGAGTGTGAAGAGCTGTCTCTGAACAATCGCCATGAGCAGGTTGGAAGCTTATGGGTAAGAATTAGAGACCGAGGCAATAAGGGAGCCTGGTGGTTGGTGTCTACTACAGGCCACCTGATCAAGGGGAGCCTATTGATGAAGCCTTCTTACAGGCTAGCCTTCTACAGCCAGCTACAGGAGGCATCGCGCTCGCAGGCTCTTGTCCTGCTGAGGGACTTCAAACACTCCGACATCTGCTGGGAAANACTCAACCTTTTTGCCTCAGTCTTCACTGGCAACCTCTCTTCCCAGACTTCTTGAGTGGATGGATCACAAGACAGGGATTGGGGGGGCAAAGTCCCTCCCACTGTAAGACAAGATCAGGTTCATGACCACCTGAGGAACCTGAACATACATAAGTCTATGGGACCTGAGGAGATGTTTTTTAGAGTCCTGAGGGAATTGACTGATGTAGTTGCCAGTCCACTCTCCACGATATTTGAAAAGTCATGGCAGTCAGGTGAAGTCCCCAGTGACCGGGAAAAGGGAAACATTGCACCCATTTTTAATAAGGGTAGGAAGGAGGATCCTGTCAGCCTCACCTCTGTGCCTGGGAAGATCATGGAACAGATCCTCCTAGAAGCTATGCTAAGGCATATGAAGGACAAGGCTGTGATTCAACACAGCCAGCATGGCTCCACCAAGGGCAAGTCCTGCCTGATCAACCTAGTGGCCTTCTATGATGGAGTGACTACATCAGTGGACAAGGGAAGAATTATGGATTTTGTCTATCTAGACTTTGGTAAGGCCTTTGACATGGTCCCCCACAACATCCTCCTCTCTAAATTGGAGACATACGGATTTGATGGGTGGACTGTTTGGTGGATGAGGAACGGCTTCGATGATCGCATCCAGAGAGTAGTGGTCAACGGCTCAACATCCAGATGGAGATCTATAACAAGTGGTGTCACTCAGGGGTCTGTATTGGGACCAGTACTGTTTAATATCTTCATCAATGACATCGACAGCGGGATCGAGTGCACCCTCAGCAAGTCTGCGGACGACACCAAGCTGAGGGACAGGATGCCATCCAGAGGGACCTGGACAAGCTCAAGAAGTGAGCCTGTGTGAACCTCATGAGGTTCAACAAGGCCAAGTGCAGGGTCTTGCACCTGGGTCAGGCAACTCCCAGTACCAATACAGGCTGTGAGNAGCAACCTGATCTAGTTGATGACGCCCCTGATCATTGCAGGGGGGTTGGACTAGTTGACCTTTAAAGGTCCCTTCCACCCCAAACTATTCTATGATTCTGTAATTCTATTATATTATTTGGGTGTCAGAAAGCATTATCTCAAATACAACAAGAGTTGTGTTACTCATCAGTGAAGTTTTCTTTGATAGATACAACTATTGAGCTAGATGACAGCATGCCCCAGCACACAGCACTTCAGCCTGTAAATGGAAACCTGATTTCTATTCCTGATGCAATCACTCCCGATATGTGACTTCTACGCCCATCCCTCATGTTCCCCCACCCATGACTTGGTATATATCTTTCTCTGTCAAGTTCCAAGATTGGGGGAATAGAATTACTATGAAACAAGGAAATCCCATTTTAATCTCATGAATAGTGTTTTAGAACCAAGGCAACTAAATTAAGGTTCCAGACTGAGGAGTCTAAGTTGAGAACCTCATATAAATCTACAGAAAGATACAAATGCCTCCAAAACAGCAGTTCAGCTTATTTAAGATCTCTCTGCATGTACGGCTTAGAGTGATTCTATTTCTGATTTGGAAAGTCCAGGTAGGTGTCAAAAGGTAAGTGCTGCAGATGCTGGACCCAAACATCAGGCATATCTTTTTGTGGCATTTCCTAGAGCTGCTTTCTTAAGCAGTTGGTCAAAACAGCCTTGAACACTCCTGCAGAAGACTGGTTTTATGTCATCAAAGCCCTTGAAGGGATACTCCACAAAGTTTATTCCATACATATCTGCCATTAGGACATGTAGTGCCAAAGTGGAGGAAGCCAACATGTACAACAAAGTGTCAACAAAAAGAGAAGAAAACAGCCAGGATGCTAGCTTGACAAACACCTTTAAATAAACACAGCTAGCTAGCAATGCTGATGTACATCTTGAATAACTGTTTTGATGAGAGAGCTGGGGTTGTTCAGTCTGGAGAAGAGAAGGTTCCGGGGAGACCTTATAGCAGCCTTCCAGTACCTAAAGGGGGCCTACAGGAAAGATAGGGAGGGACTCTTTATCAGGGAGTGTAGTGATAGGACGAAGGGTAACAGTTTTAAACTGAAAGAAGGTAGATTTAGATTAGATATTACGAAGCAATTCTTTACTGTGAGGGTGTTGAGGCACTGAAACAGGTTGCCCAGAGAAGTCATGGAGGCCCCATCCCTGGAAGTGTTCAAGACCAGGTTGGATGGGGCTTTGAGCAACCTGGTCTAGTGGAAGGTGTCCCTGCCCATGGCAGAAGGGTAGGAACTAGATGATCTTTAAGGTCTCTTCCAGCTCTAACAATTCTATGATTCTATGGCTGGAAGTTCTTGTTGTTGATCAGGTACCCACTCTGCTACATGGTGTAAAAACACAGGACAAGTTATTTCTGCCCTAAGGAGCTTAGGAGAGACACTGTATAAATACAAACAGAATAGAGGTACACAGTTAAATGAGACAACACTGAAAAGTATCACACTCACAACACATCATCTTAACAGTTATCAAGATTTCTATACATACTGTACAGCAGGTGGAAGGAGGATGTTTATAGAGTATGCCTCCAAAGTGTGCAGGGAAACCAGTTCCTTAGAAAACACTGCAACGGCTCATAGTAATTTGCATTCTTGACAGACTGGAAGTGCCTGTTGTCTTTCTGTTACTGGACGCAATATATAAGATAAAACACAAAAAAAAACCACAAAGAGAATGAAAGGTGGTTTGATACAATACCTAAGTGTGTGGAGAAATGTATGGAGATCTTGATCACAGTCGAAATTATGAGCTCATCTTTGTGAGTGGAACAAGATTTATTAAGATCAGAGTAAAAGGTTCTGAAAAAGGTGTAATATTACAAGAACTCAGGCAAGAGCTGTGTGGATAGATACGAAAGGTTTTATACCATAGGTGTTATATAGAAAAATGGAAGAAGACTTAGATTATAGCTTGGATGCCTGGACTTACTGGAGAGTCAAGCATTATACTTGGTCACAAGGCTAAATGAGGGAGAGAACTGCAGCGGTGTTCACAGTCATCAAGGGGGATTACAGACAATTTGTTTGGAATAGGAGGAGAAAGTAAAAAGCTCCGGTTTCCACACCTACTCAGGTCCTCAGATATAAAGCAAATGAAGGAGCTGGTAGAAGCCATTTTTAATCCTATAGGCTCTAGAAAGGCAGCAATGTTCATTAGCTCCCAACATGGTCTAAATACTCTGAAATGGATATGTTGCTAACTTAGAGTCACAATAAACAACATGAGGCAAAGCCATGCTACATAGTTCTGACATGGGTATTCATACTAACGCCACATGATATTTGTGTTTCATATACATAAAGTTTATCATTTATTTCAAATTATTTAGCTGCTCAGGAGTAATAAAACACTCCCTTGCTTGAGTACAGTAATGCTTGTACAGAAATTATATTAAACAGCATGTTTACTGAAAAGAAAGAATAAAGAAAAGAATACAGAAAAGACAGGAAACAAAGATAAAGTACTACAGAACTAATATTCTCTTCACACATAGTAAAGATTTTTCACTTCTCTGCTTTGTTGCCATAGCCTATTACCATTTGAATCATCACACCACATCTACATCCCACTGTCCTCATGATTTAATTAGAAGCCAAGTGATACCCACTCTAAATATTGCCAACATCCACAATCTCTCCTCCTCCCAGTGATCCACATGCAAAGGGACTACAAACTCCTACCGTCACCAGCCTAAGAAATGCCCTTCACTGGGACAGATGCTGCCACTGGCTTGAAGAACTTGTGCCCTCTCTGGGAATCTAGCGGCAGGTCTGAGCTAGTGAGTACCATCGGACTACTCAAAAGGATGAGTGCTTAACTTTGCCTTTGGTGCTGAGCTTATTGAAAGATCACTGCTTATTTGCCCACATGACACAAATACCAAGGTGACTGGCAGACAAGCAGATGGACAGACAAACAATCTAAGTCAGGAAAGAGAAGACTACTAATAGGGCTTGCCCAAATGCTAAATGTTTAAAGAAATACTTTGAAATCCTGAAAACAGATTTTGTGGCAGGGTACAGCACACCAGCCTTAAATTTCTTTCTCGTTAATCCATGGATGTGTTGGCTTTTGTTTTATCCACTAGGCAGGGGGCACTCAAGATCCTTATTAAGAAGTGATCTGCAGCTATGCACCAGAGAAAAAGGAATACTACAGCCTGTAGGATTTCAGATTTCAGCTAAGGCACTGCTTAGCAAGAAGAGAGCACAGCAGGTACATTTTCAATGCCATCTGCTGGATAAGATGGACAACTCTAATAAAGGCTACAAACCACTGCTTTCCATCTATCATCATCAACACATACCAACAGCTCCCTCCTCTTCATACCTTACCTAAACAGAGATCAAAATGGAAGTTAATTTCCCACACTCTGTCAATGCATCCAAGAAAACAAATAAGCCAATAGTTACGAAAATGTTCAGATGCCTAAAAATGACTGCATGTTACTCCTGCTGAGAATCCGGGGGGTTCTGACAGTGGAAAATATCTTAAATTAGATTTGATGAGACGAGCCTGATGCCTATGTTACAAAACATTTTTCTGCACTGGGCCCATCTAATCTCCCATCCTAGAATGGTGAATACTTCTTTCTGAAGATAGCAATGAAAAAGTCACATGACAGAAAAGTTTTTTTCCTCTTGCCTAAAGAGTATTTTTCCTATTGGAAAGACCAACAACTGGCAGTGTCCACTCAGGTAAAGGAGTAAATAGACTTGTGCGTTACAATAAAGCGGAACAGACCACTACTCTGAAGAGACAGGTGACTTCTATTGCTAAGGAAGTCCAACACAGAAAATATCCTAGAATTTGAGGACAGGTATTCATTAATATAGAGTGAATAAAAGGGCGACTTGATCTTGAGGATGAGAAACAACTTTCTGACTTTTGTGAACTGTCATTTATATTCTGGTTGTTCAAATTGCAAAGCTTCATTAAATGTGTCTCAACTGTTTGCAGGAACCAATGACACTACAAATATCTATAATTTCTCATAAAGGACATCTGGACACATTGCTCTTGTGATAGTGTAACAAAAAAACTTCTGGAGACTCTGGTGGAATGACCCTTTTGGTCTACCATGTCATTTAGACAGCCTATTGGATCACCTGGATTCAGTAAAAAAGAGGGATAGACATGAAATGGGGTCTGGCATGAGGTTTATAAATTTGGTATGAGAGATGCAGCAACAGATTGCACTCCCAGAACCTCAAATATGAAAATCATACTTGCTGACGTGAAAAAACAACAATTGTTAATAAACAGATATTCTGCTCTTCAACACTCCATATGGCGGTCTGATGGATTAAACACCAGCAGAGTGTTGATCGCTCTAAAAGCTCATATTGAGATGATCTGGAAAATCTGTCTATCTACAATTTACGAATTCTGGTTAATTTAATTAAAATGCTGCATCACTAAGTGCCTTAATATGTAGAAAGCTATAAGCTTGTGAGGTTCCTGGCACATGCCTGCTTTCAGAAGAAGCTACAGAACAAACTAGCAAAAGTGCCCTTTTTAATTTGGGATACACAAAGGACGACTCCTGAGCTACAAAATCAGTTCAAGTTTATATGCAGGGAGAAGAGAGCAGAAAAATCTCCAAAATAGGCTGAGGGAGAGGTGATACAGTAAGGTTAAGGATGCCAGTAGCACGAGAGAAACAAGGTCACAGGCTGTCAAGGTACTGGTGACTTCTTTGAAAGGGGCCAGCCAAGGTTAAAGGAAACTAGATGGGTTATTAAATAGTTAGCAGACTGAGAAACAGAGAGAGAGTGGTGGGGTTCAGGAGAGGAACTGTCCCCTTGCAAGTGGACAAAGGCCAGGAAGTCCCAAGAGAGAAGGAGCCCGTGATCAACATGCTTGGCCAAAGGTAAACCCAATGCCATAATCTACCTTTACCAAGGGAGGCTTGAGATCTGGCTGCTTCTTAAATTGAGACAGGCTACTGCACATACACAATCAATTACTGCAATTGAGCTAAGGGGTGGTACCTGTTCATTTTCAATTTGGTGCCAACACCATGAAAGAGAATCCTTGAGGCTGAGCCAGCTTAGAAATTTCTTGCTAGAAGCATGGCTGGATGAAAGAATACAGATATTCCCAACCCAAAAACCCTCTGACAAAAGACAACTGAGTAAACTGCTGGGATGTGGAGGCAGAAGATAGTTTAGGAAACAGGTGGAAAACCTTTTCCATGTCTGTAGGAGCTCTGCTCGTTACTGTCTCTGGAATGGACCCATGTATATTAATACTTTTCTCACACTTAATAATAGCTACTTTTGTTCTTCCTAAACCAAAGATGACACCGCCGGGTTCAGTTCTTAGCAGCTGAAGCTGAGGATGCAGCATCAAGGGTTTTCTAGGCATAACCGCTAAAATTTGAGAGGAGTCAGAAAAGAGGAAAGCGGTGTTATATCAGGGAGGTGTCATGGAAGAACAGATGGAAGTGCTCATGTGACTACTCAGCCCACTAATTCAGCAAAGCATAAATCCCTTTTTTCTGTTTGCATTCTTAAAACTATCCAGAGTAAAGAGAAAAAATTCTACATGGAAGGAACAGCAGTTTTCCCCAGGAACACGTACGTTTAGGCTCATTTGTTATTAAGAAACCTTAAGAAAACAATTTTGGATTTTGTTCTGCAGAATGATCATCTTATTTGGAAAAAGAGAAGCAGTCTTTCTAGTATGGCCATTGGTCCCCTACTTGTACAGGCAGGTGAGGTTCTGCCTGCAAAATCCAGGAGGATCTGCTGACTTTCTGCAACAGACAACAGAGCATGCAAAGTTGTGAAGAAGGCCTGATCACGTTCGACAACTAGCACAGTATTATCAAGGAAGATTGTCACCCATTAAAGGCCACTTCATTGGTATTTCTGCAACTCATTGCATGACAAGAAAGAACACTGTCACTTTACAATGCACATCCCTATACTAATCTCTCCCATAATGCTAGAACTCAGAAAAATTGATCTGAAGTAAATAAAAAACCAAGCCATGTGCTTTGAGAATAAAACTAATTTTAAAAAAAGCCCAGGCGCATATACATTTCACTCTCCAATATCATCTCTATGATTCCTCTATACTGTTTCCAACTACTTTTCAGGACATCTGACTGAGCATGCTGGAGCCAAAGTTAATTATTTCCATGTTCAAATACAAGAGTACTGATCTTTTATACTATTACAAGCATAAGAGCCAAGGAAAAGTGCCTAAGACAGAAAGCAAGGTGGGAAAAAACCCCTTCCTTCCCTTAAGTCTTCTCTGCTTCAGAGAGACCGAGCAGGCTGGTTTCAAAACAAGAGCAAGTGATATAACCAAACAAAAGCAGATCTGAAAGGTGAGCAAACCCCACAAGCCACACAGTCATTATTACTGTGTCGACAGCACACTTGTTAAAAATGTATATTTTAATTTTCTGTATTGCTAAAGGTCCCAATTTGCCCAGGGATCTAGCTAAGCTGCCATTTTCTGCCACGACAGAGTCTAATCTTTATTTAATGGATTTAGCATCTATCTTCACTAGAGTGGTCTCTAAGGGAAAGGGGAGGGGAGTATGAAGGGGCATGAAGAGACGATCAGAGCCCCCCTCTCCTTCATCCATCCGGCGCTCATGTTTGTGTTCAAAATTCAATTACCTCCTTATTGATACTTCACAGAGATATTTAAGCTGCAAACATGAAGCCCTGATTTCCCAGGGGGCCATGCCCCTCTCTATTTCACTGCTCTGCTTCCCCCAGGGTGAATTCCTGAGGCGTCCATATTAATAGGTAATCAGTCACAATTCATTTATTAAACAGCTAGCAAGGTTTATCAGCCTGCCCTGATTAGCCGGAAGAAGCCACTGAATTCCTAATTTATTTATGGAAATGTAAGTGTCTTTTTGAATTCCATTCATGAAAGACAGTGGTACCATGGGTCTGGCACACTGAATTCTAACAGGGAAGCAGCAGACAAACCTGAGACCAGGGACTTTGCAACTTCAGCCCGGGAAATGCACTACAGTGACCCTAGCGTGATCAATAGATTTAGGGCCAGAACCTCATACAAGCATTCACAAGCCAGCTCTTCAGAGAGTAGGCATTGCCACCCAGTGCAACTAGAGAATTACCATCCTGATGGCTCAAGATGTGGATTAGCTGAACAAAGTTCCCTAAACAGACCAGGTGATGTGGTGAAACTGGGTAAAAATAATAATAATAAAAAAAAGAGAAGCATTTTTTAAAGTTGCAATAAAACATTCAGAATAGTGCTGCAAACAACTGCCAGGTAACACTAATATACACATTTACACATAAAGTTCAGCTTTTTGAAAACTGCAGTCTGTTACAACCTTTAAATTTTTTGCTATAATAATTTCAACTGAACCCGTTTTAAAATGCAACAAACCATGCCACTGCACTTTCAAACTAAGACACAGAAGCTCAGTGATGCTGATGGATTCGCAGAATATGAAAATGGATAACAACAACAGCAAAAAAAGGCACTTCTCTATTGTTTTAAACGGAGAAATGGAGAACTCAGTAAAAAGCAGACCTTGAAGTGAAAAGACTTATACATGCACTTAATACATCTTAAGGCAATTAGGACACAGCTTCAGATAACATAAAGCTTATATAGAGGCCTCTGAAGGTTCAAGGCCATTGCTGGTGAAAAACTCTTTCTTTTTATACCTTTCAGCTGTGTAGTGATCTCAAACTCGTTCAGCTGATTTTTACCCACCATAGTTACCTAAGCATAAAACAACTAGAATGGAAGACTACAGAAAAGTGTTTATTTCCGTTTTCTTCTCCATACAAATTTGTGCCAAGTAACTTTCACTGTATCCCCCTCTGTGCTTAGTGACTTTTCTGAACAGCTGAACTGGGAAGTAAACATAGGGATTGTATTTTTAAATCCTCCAAACAAGGACAATGTCCCTCAGGCAGATGCAATAGGCAAAAGAATATTTTTAATTCACTTTTTCCTAAATTATTTAGGTCTCAAAACTGACAGGGTTTAACAATGTACAGTGTTACATGGAATATAGACAGAAGCATGTTTAAACATATTGAGAGCTTTTCTGTAACACATCAGACATTTTGTTCAGTGACTTCAGTACTCCGATCTGATTATTAACCAACTAGGAAAGTATTCAAAATTAACAAGTCAAAGCATCAATAATGGAGGATGGAGATGCCACTCAACAACATTGTATCTCACAGAAATTCTTTCAGTTCAATCACAATTACTTGAAAATATATTTCAAATAACAATCCAAAATCCTAGGTAGTTTAAAACTGGCTACACTTATGTTTACCCTCTGAATTTACAAGCACAAGCTCAATAGTTCCATACAAGGTTTTAATTTGCTTAAGATCTCATTACGCAAAAATTTCACTAGTGTATTAAAGTCAATACAAAATCCCTGCTTCAACTAAACTAGGACAACCCATACCCTTAAATAAAACAGATATGATTTCCTCTCAAATTACAGTGGTCAGACATGAAAAGATGTAGTACATGTAATAAATACATCCAAAATGCTAGGAGGAATGAGCGTTTAAATTCATCTATGACCAGAACTCGCGTGTTGCAGGTTGTTGAAGTCAGGGATGGCACAGGGAAATGAACCCTGGAAGAAGCATCTTTTCACTGCCCAAAAAGGTAATCAATAGCTTAGTTGTTATTAGTTTGTGTTTTAGGCAGACAAGGGTAATTCAGCGTATTTCTCCTACTATGAAAAGTAGCTCCTAGAGGAAGGGAAAAACCAGAATTTACAGGAAAGATTTCTCAATACTTTTCCTCCACTGGATAAGGAGGATTTCCACACGGGCAACAACTGGAAGACATCACAAGATTTTACAACAGGCCCAAACATCTAATCAAGATGTGGCTCTCAACAGTCAGTTTTCTCCAGTCCTCATTGCTTGGGGAACTGCAAATGCTACCAATGAAAATAAAACAACCTGTTCCCTCCTGAATCTAGCCTTACTTTACCTTTTCTGCCTTCAGCAGTAAATTCACAATGGTGATTTCAAGCAAGGGCTTTGCAGAGTACACAAGACAGAACTCACCACAGAGCACGTAAAGCAGGACACTCGCACATATTCTTACTGGAGACCTCACCACTGAGCAAACTCAACATTATTTTCCACTCCCTCAATACATAAGCTCTTTATCCTACAGAAAACTGCAGCACTATCCATAATGGCTGTCCAGCTCATGCTGCCCAAGCGTCTTGGAGAATATAAGCTGTAATCACATTGCAGTTATTTCTAGTATTCACAATGTTATTTCTAGTTATTTCTAGTCCTCACAGCTTTCAAAACACAACCGAGTGAAAGCAATGCAGCAATAGCTTTCTGAAACCAAAGAAAATTGCTCCAGGAGATACAAAGTGTTGTCATTCATGTCAGTAATTTTTTTTTTTCCTTGGCTATGTTTAAGACATCAGCGTTAGCACTGAAATTATTACACACCGCTGCTTATGTTAGTTCATACACCCAATGAAAGGGCTTACCTACCCAACTGCCTTGCATTCTTATCTGCGTGTCAGCCCCTCCAGATGTCACCAGTTAGCTTCCCATGCCATCAGCTTCCCTTATGCAACACACTGTCAGCACAAAACCAGGTATATGGAAAAGCAAACCTACAGAACTATAAGAGGATAGAATTTAGTATTGCAACAGAGAACACAGCATTATAATCTTTAGCTACTTGACTAATTTTCAAACTAACCATTTTAAAGCCCATTTTAACGCAACCAAGTCTGATACAGAATACCCAGTTGAAGCCAGCATGATACTGCACGTCCACCAAGGCAGAACTGGGATTCATGTCCCTGTATAACACTCAAAGGAAGGGTTTGCAAATAAAACCCAAAGTATTACCTAGGTATTCCCTCCTTTCTAAATGCCTTGATGACAAATGACTATTGCTCCGCTGAATATTACTGTTCATACTTTCATCCTGTCTCATCTAGTCATCCATCTTATACATTTATTTTTAATGCTCCTGTAACAATGCCCATATACTTCTAAGGTTACTACAGTAGTGAACTGCATGGTTACAATAGAGGCTGGAATAATTATTTCCTGTCTTTCTTGCACATATGGTCAGTGCTGATATCATCATGCTTCTAGTGACTTACGCAAGGAACTTCGCAAACCACATACACAAAGATTATTTCCTACGCTACTTAAATGCTGCAACTTAAGTGACAGCCATTTACACACAAAGCAGAACATGGTTCAGAATAAAAATGAGAATCTCTAATTGACACTGGAGAAAATTAGATTCTAATTGCATATGCTGTACTATGCTGATGACAATGAGGTTAGCATTTGCAAAAAAAAAGTGTTATGAGTTCTTTAATGACCAACAGGTTATTAAGACCTTTGTCACAGAACTCATTGAAAATGTAACATTTCCAACAGCACAGAGCCCTCTAGAGCTACCACAGGATAACAGTTCAGCAACCCACCGGGAGAAGGGCACCAACGCTGCTTATTTTAACACCTGGACTCTTCACCAATTCCCCTCCAGCTACCGACCAAACCTGATTTTATCTAGTACAGTAGAACAGAGATTCAACCCCAGTGTGAGAAAACAGAAGTCAAATTTTAATTTGAAGAAAATGCGAGCTAATATTTGAATTGCCACTGAACCTAGAAAGCTTTAAAGCATAACAATCTGTTTCAGAGATATCAAGCAAGTATTTGAAGAGAGACTTATATTATTTGTAATACAGATGTTTGTAAAACATCACCAAACACCTGGGAAGCCAGATTTTACATGACAGTGTATACTGACACCAAAATAATTGGCACTTTGTGCAGTTCAAACAATACGTGGATATATGCTTCACGGCACAGAAAGGTCTCCATATGGAAATGCTCTATCAATGTAAGATAATTTCTACACAGAAAATATATTCTGCTGAACTTTATTATAATAAGCTTCACTAGCTTTCACTAAAACAGTGCTTAAAACAACACACAAGTAAAATCTAATTAATCAGTTATTAGATGCCTTTCAATTACCTCCACTTTTGTGCTTGTGCTGTAGCAACCAATCAGTAAAAATATCTCCTCAAAATTAAATTACAAACTGAAAATCTCTACTTACGCAGCATGGAGTTTCCTATTCCCACCTCCCCAATTACAATAAAAAGTTGTAAGATAAATCACAGGAAAATAAATTAACGATATCCTTTACCTTTACTGTCAAGACTTACAACTGTGAAAAGCAGTAAAAGCAATTTTATTCTCTCTTCATTGTGACCAAAAATTTCTGCAAGAATAAAATTTCTGAAAGAATAAACCCATGCATTTTCTCAGAAGCAAAACCCATCAATACATAAAATTTTGGGACTGACAACTGAAGTACAGTACACGAACCGCAGGTTTGGTTCCACATTTTAAGACCCTAAATTAACCACGGAAAGTTATGAGCTTAACTTTCTGCATGTTAATTCATCAGGCTTAATTATGGTATGAGCTTGCAGTGTGCTCAGGGAAAAACAATCTCTTGGACACTTTAAAGAATCCACAAACAGCCTTCAAACATGCTTTCACAGGAAAGTATAAAGTAATGTTTTATTACCAAAATAAATTTCTAAGAGCCAGCACATCACTGGAGGGGGGAGGTGAAGAACAAACTTGCAATGAATATGATGAGAAGAGGTAGTACGTTTACTCTGCTGGCAATGGCATTAAGCACCCTTTTTTGATCTCCAGCCAGAACTCAAAAAGCCACAGCAAAACCTTCCTGTACAGAGACAATTCAAAATGTCTCAGCACCCAGATAACTTCACATTAGGATCAAGAGTTGGATTTTTAATATAGAAGCAAGCAATAGGTATGTAGTAAATTCTCCATCACTATTAATTTGTTTTAGTGAGACAGAGTTGGGTTTTTTTCCTAAAAAAGACAGTTTTTAAACAAGGGAATTCAGGCACAAATTAATTCAAAGAAGCCTGATCAAAATTTTTCTTGTGATCTTTTAAACTGTACCTCTTTCCCACAGCTCAGGTGGTCTTATTTACAAGCTCCATTTCCTAGAGTAGCCTTTTAGGATGTTCTAGAAGAGCTGGAGAGAAGTGCTCTCTCTAAATACTAGTCTTCTTAGGATTTCCCCTAGGCCTGAAACCAGACAGACCTACACTTACAGAGTAACATACAAGCAACAACAACAAAACACAGTTTTCAACACTTAAATCCATGAAGTGGCTGGAACGAATTAATATGACCTATTTTAACTCGTCCTGAATTTACTAAGATACTTCACATTGACTTCAGAGTGGGCTGAATTGAGTCATCTAAAACCAGAGATGAAACAAAAATGAGATTTAGTACCAAAAAATTAGGTTCATTCCCTTCCCCTCCCTGCACATTTCTGTCTTATCATCTGACCATGTACATCTGTTCCATAGTCTCATAACGGATCTAACATTAAAAACCCTACTTTCAGCCAGTCTATCCTTTTATCTCTCAGTATTATGCAATTGGTAGGTATCTGGTGAATACATACTTTGAAGCACCCTCAACAACTAGGACGAAGAAAATGTTTTCCATTTGGCAAGGCCTCCCCTTTCCTATCTCTTTTCCAAGCTCCCCCTCTTGGTCACTCAGCTTTGTGAATAAATCCATTCTCTCCTCACAGCTTCCTCAAGTAGTAGCAACATGAATTTCATTCTTCCTCTGCCCAAGCCAGCACCAAGACAGGAGACCTGTTATTTTCAGTCTATAGACTCTCAGAAAAGACCAGCCTTATAAGTAGCAAAGTAAGCCACAAGAGCTCTCAGTCCAGTACAACAACATCACACCAGATCCAATTAATTCATATATGAGAAGCCCTTTTATAGCCATTAGTTAGATTTGTTTAATGAAAACAAACTGTATAGAAATGAATTAAAATAAACAGAGGGACAACAATGAAATCAGTCTAAAGAAATTTGTAAGAGGAAATAAAGGCAAAGCAAAATTTCCAAGGAGATAAAGTTTTACATTATTAGACTAACCAAGATAGCTGGGGAGGAAATGTAAGCTTTTACGCACTCAAGTTATTAGCTCTTTAATTAAAAATCATATATTGTTAAATTTAACAAGATCCTGAAGAAGTATTACATAAAAATGTAGAAATAGGTAAATTTTCAATAGATAAAGCTATAGAAGGTTCACATTTCAGGTAATACACCAGCTGCTGTCGGGGAGGGTTGGCAAGAAATCTCCCTTTGCCTGCTCCTCTGCAACTGTGCAGAACAGTGAGTAGCTCTTCACACTGACAAAGTCCACTGTCAGGGGCAAGATACTACAAAAGTACTGGGCTGAGTATGGCAATTCTCATGGTCCTGTTAAAAGTTGTTTCCTGAACTAACATCATGTTGTGATCTATGCTATTACTGGCAGAAAACATTCATTTAATCCAATGAGTTTCATCTGCCAATCCCAACACCGCACTTAAAAAAAAATCAACAACAAAAAACACACCCCACACACAAAAAGGCTAACCTGGAAGTACAGTTACCTGTTCCAGCTATTTTTATCTCAAGCCCACTGCTACATTCAACAATGCATTTCTAAAGGAGAAAATTCTCAGGAAAAAAAAATCCCTCTGTTTTACATAGATTGGTCACTTCTCTGTCTTAAACCCCTAGAAGCTCATGGGTATAAACTCCAGTCCTGTTCAGACACATGGATATGCTACATTTTTACAAGATTTTTATTCTATCTTACATCCAGTTTTCAATGTCTAACAAAATGCAAATAGCTATCATTACTTCCACACTATTAATACCAGTGATCCTTTGATATTCTGAAATAAAATTATTGCCTTCTTTTATAATCAAGTACAATCTCTATGCATCAAGGATTGGTATCATAGAAGACAGGGCTCAGACATAAAACAAAAGATATGTTCAGGTGAAATCAGCTGTACGCGCCTGTGCAGAGACACCGAGCAGATCCACACCAAGACCAGAGAGAAGTGAGAACACACAGCCATCCTCATCAGAAACACGTCAGGGTAGTAAACTACATGTGTAAACCCAGGGTCATAGCAGAGTCCTCAGCTTCTTTTCCCTCCCCCCATAAAATGCATATTTCTGCAGGAGATATATGGGAACTAGTTATGAAAGTCAAGCAATTAAAAAGCATTTCTGAGGTATTCATGGGACTGTACCAGCCACAAGTGCCTGACAGCTCTACGCGTGTGCAAGTCCCTCGAGAGCCATCACACTTCAATTACTATCACTAACATTAGTCATTATCAGGCTGGCTTCAGTCCCTGGGGAAGGCAGCTTGTGATGACAATATCCAGCCTCTCCTTGTAAAACAATTCATTAGGCAAAGCAGAACAGCTGGGGCAGCCACGTGGAGGTCTGCAGAGTGGCCGCCCCACCGGGACCTCCAGCCCCCCTTCTCCTTTGGAGAGGGGCAGCCACCGCCCCCCATGACAGCTGTAAAAGCCTCTGGGGACACTTCAGGTTTAATCAGTGCTCCTTATACTCAAGGGAAGCATTTGATTGCAAACTTAAACTAATGGCACTCAGAAGGTTACAACAATCATCAGATAAGAGGCTTTAGGGCATTTTTATCTTGTTCTAATGCTCACAAGTTAATGAGGCAATAAGAGACAGATACAATCAGACATGGTCTAGCAACATCATATAGACAGAATGCTCAAAGCTGCATTTACCGGAGATGCGAGAGGTAAGGTGGCAAGTCTATTATTGATCTTCATGATCAGAACAACTAAAACCACTCAATAAAGCAACAAAATGCTAGATTTTTCACGTAGCCTTGTATGCCTTATCAACCGACCCAAAATAGAGAAAACTGAAAAGAAATATAGCAATGCTCCACCAACATATGTTCAGTCTGCTTGACAAATACACTGTATTTCCTTTCTCAAAGCACAAATGCTGGCTGAACAAAACAGCAAGACTGATCCTTATGTACTGAGTAGCTTCACTGCCTCTGAGCTAGCAGGGCAAACGTGCCACCAAACAGGTAAAGAATCCCTGGGATTAGTATGGATACATACTAATGATTTTTAACCTTTACGCTGCTTCCAAACAGATTTTTTTTTATATATACTGTCTGTAAATGGCTGAGAATAAGCTTGCTTTTCTTAGTTACCTTGCTTGGGTCCCAGGCTGAAGAGCACTTGATGTTAGTATCTGTTTCATCACCACAGTCCCATTTTACTTCTACTAACAACATATACAGTATTCTAACGATGCCTTCCTGTGACATATAATAGCAAGCAGGGGAAAACAACAAACAGTATACAGGATAGGATACTTAACAATAAAGGCTTTATATGCTGTTTTTTAAAATCTGTGATTTTTCCAGTGTCTTGTGAAAGAAAGTTAACACAAAGTCCACCTTACAGTTGGGGAAATAGGAAGGGACACATGAGAAGGCAAATAAACCAACCAAGCAGAACAGTGGTAGTGCCAGAAACTGAACCAAGGTCCCCAAAGTCACACTCTAGTGCAATTTTCACTAGGATCAGCTGCTGCTCTGCAAATAGGTCCAGCTACACATACTGAGGAAGAAAATTCTGTCTTCACTCCTGCCAGGAGAAAAAATTTACAGGAAAATATTTCCGGCAGAGCTGCTACAGGGATAATCTTTCCAATATTTGTAAACACAGAGGAAATGTTCTATTAACACAGAAGAAGTAGAAAATTTTTAATTGGATAAAGGTATAAACGGCAAAAGAATTTTAAATAATAAATACAGACAAGTTGCAAAGGTTTGAGAGATCCTGCCAGAGCATCTCTTGAGATTTGTTTGGCATTTTTGTGTTTTTAAACTGTAATGGAAAAATGCACATAACCTTATGCTTGATCAAACTTTTCCCCATCCTCAATTCCTCCACTGACAGTAGTCTACAAGTTATCCTGTCAGAATGAGAGTAGCAAAAAATAGGCTTCTGACAGTATAATGCAAGAACATTTTGTTTGTAGTCATGTTTCTTTCTGTGCCAAGCATGTGGCAGGTAGAAATGCTTTAATGTGACAGCCCATTCCTTTACTTTTGTGGCTAAAAGCTCTTCAGTCAAGCCCCATTGACCCCCTTCCTTGTCTAGACAGATGATGGTAGTTTCACTGTTCATTTGAGCCGAGACACACACAACCTCTGGGTATGTTGAGGACCATTCTCTTCCTCTGCTTAAAGAACGATACTGAACAGACTGTATCTCCGTACCCAGAAAAACAGGTTCCCCCAGTCCAAGTTGCATAGACTCATAATCAGCTCTGTAGATGGAAGTATTTGGAAGTCCATTCATCATCTCCATGATGATGATCTTGTATCATCACTGTGATACAAGAATCTTTAGGTTTCTTGTTCCTAATCAGGCTGCTCACATGAAGGCAAACAATGGAGTTGCACCTGAGATTTCCTGCTCAGAGCTCATGAGCTGAACCAACTGTCCACCGCTGTGTTCAGCTGAGATTGGGGAATGTAGGCTTTGAATTAGCTTAGTTCTAGAAAGGATCTTAGATCACAGCATATCATCGAATCACTGGATGATTCAGGTTACAAGGGCTCAGGAGGTCTCCTACTCAAAGTAGGGTCGATTATGGGGTCAGATCACATTGCTTAAGGCTTTANTTTTTTTCATTTTTTAATTTTTTTAATAAAGCAAGTAATATGTCCTGGTTGAAGTACCTTTCAAAGGTGACGTTTGTTTTAACAAAATCAGATCCACAAAGTAGGTATGGGGATGTACATAAGGAGAGGAGGAAGAGAGANGATGATGGTAGTTTCACTGTTCATTTGAGCCGAGACACACACAACCTCTGGGTATGTTGAGGACCATTCTCTTCCTCTGCTTAAAGAACGATACTGAACAGACTGTATCTCCGTACCCAGAAAAACAGGTTCCCCCAGTCCAAGTTGCATAGACTCATAATCAGCTCTGTAGATGGAAGTATTTGGAAGTCCATTCATCATCTCCATGATGATGATCTTGTATCATCACTGTGATACAAGAATCTTTAGGTTTCTTGTTCCTAATCAGGCTGCTCACATGAAGGCAAACAATGGAGTTGCACCTGAGATTTCCTGCTCAGAGCTCATGAGCTGAACCAACTGTCCACCGCTGTGTTCAGCTGAGATTGGGGAATGTAGGCTTTGAATTAGCTTAGTTCTAGAAAGGATCTTAGATCACAGCATATCATCGAATCACTGGATGATTCAGGTTACAAGGGCTCAGGAGGTCTCCTACTCAAAGTAGGGTCGATTATGGGGTCAGATCACATTGCTTAAGGCTTTATTCAGTCAGGTCTGGAAAACCTCTAAGAACAGAGACTGCACAACCACCCTTGTGGTTGCACAACGTGTTCCACTGCTTGACTGACCAATGCTAATAGTCCAGATATTCTCATAAAGCACAAATTACTGCTTTCAGGAGCATACCAAAAGTTCTGCAAAAGCTAACGGTGATGCATCAGATGAATGATTTCAGAGTCTTCCAAGCAGTTTGGTCAGTTAGTCTCCAGATTAATCAGATTTCTTTCTCTCCCCTCTGCCTTCCTCTTGCACCCCACACTGAAAAGGGTCCCTTCTCTTAATCACAGGAAGTATTAGATCAACCCTCACTCTATCAACACAAACTCAACAACTCTCTTCCAGAAAGGATCAAACTGATTGCAGTATTTCTTGCTACTATCAAANGATGTACATAAGGAGAGGAGGAAGAGAGAAAAGGAAAAAAGAAAGACATTTCAATAAAGACCAGGTAAAAAGCATCTCATAGTAACTCAGCTTTTATTTAGAATGTTGCTGTTGCATTGAGCATCGCTCATTAAGTTCAACAGCAGTTTTAAGAGCACAGTTATCCACCAGCTATTGGGCCACTTAGCACGTGGTCACAGAATCATACAACGGTTTGGGTTGGAAGAGACCTTAAAGCCAACCCCCTGCCATGGGCAGGGACACCTTCCACGGGCAGGGACACCTCCCACTAGACCAGGTTACTCAAAGCTCCATCCAACCTGGCCTTGGTCCTTGTACGCAACTTTGGAAACTCAGTTACCAGAGCTACATGGGCACTGGCTAACTGCAAAAAGCTCCCCTTTGTATTTCCAACATTAGGCTCCAGAACTAACAACCATGCAATGGCAGATGTCACCTTAGCATTTCTAACACTCCTACATCTATGCACATTTAAAAGCTATCTACGCAATCACAGATTTTACATTGTGTATGATAATCTGCCTTCAGCAAAAGGTGTCCAGCAGACTTAGAAAAATTCAATCATCAGCTGCATTTGAGGGTCTCAATGCATACTTGGCATAATGGAAATTTGGAGTTTTACAGTCACTTGAATATTTTTTAAAATATTTTTAATTCTGAGATAAAATAATTACCTTCTTACAGTGACAAAAAATTAGTAAGTCAGACAGAAAAAGTCCAAGCCAAACTATACAATGTAACAAAAGGATATTCTATGTACCCAAATATCAACAGGCATCAAACAGAAATTAAACCAAAGAGAAATTGCAGGAGCTTGAACTTTTGACACATTTAGGAGAGTTTTAGAGATTTTTCCCCATTTCTCAAATTCCAACACTATATACCTCCTTCTGCAGCAAGCAGAGTCATCAATGCCTGGAGACTAGGATGCTGTATGAGTACTCACCATAGAAATCAACAATAGCAGTTTCCCCTCAGAGTAAGGGAGGGGGAAGAAGGCAAATATGCAGAAGTTTCTTGAAGCTTAGAGAAATATTTATTCTACTTCACCAGCAGACAGAGAACACCCTAAGGATCCATGCAGTATTTTTTTCATGTATGACAGTTACCTAGATACAGCATTTGTTTTATGGTAAGAATGCACGATTTATGCATATGGGTAGTATCACATTTGATAACATCAGTAGACTGTATCTCCCTGATTTTGTATTTAAGGATAGTCTGGACCTGCTTTTTTTACCTGCACATAGAGGGCAACTCCACCACACACCCACTTATTTAAAAAAAAGAAAACAATAGCCGCCAAGGTCTAGACTCTATTTTCATCCTCACCATCACAACCTAATCTCCTGGCAAGTTAATGCAAATCAAAGTGAACACTTCTCTGACACTGGTAGCAAAGCGTGTTCCTCTCCCAAGAGAGACCTGTAAAACAGGACAGTCACTGACAGCAGTACAATTACTGACACAGATACAGACTTTATGGACATGTTTATCTCTGCTGTAAATCCACACTCTCTCTCCACTCCGATTCATGAGTCATAAAGAAATTGCAGATAATGAAAAAGTTGGAGAAATTTACAGCATGTCGGAAACCTCAGACAGCCAGAAGAAATTAAAGAGCTGACTGAGGATAAATCACACAGGTACAATTAAAACTTCCTATACCTTCTTCACTTCCAAACTGGGGCACAAGCCAATGGAGATGATGAAAAGTTGAGGTCATGACTCCTCTGACTGTAATCATTTCTTAACTACCTACATGTCAAAATTAGCCAATTCACAGATCACATACGAATGGCAATTTCAAGCTGGCATTCTGATGTCTTGCTCTTCCAACAGGAGCTACCCCGGAAGGATCCTGCCTGTAAATAAGCCACCCAGTGAGCAGTGTGAGGAGAGGTGATTTCCTCATCCCTCTGCAGATGCAGAGTATCTCTTACCATAGCACCGTGCATTAAAATGAAGAAGCAGATCTACAGTGTGGGAGGAGGGTATAAAAAGAATCAGGAGAAAGGCCAAGGTTTCACATGGAAATCATAGCAGCTAGGACATCACGGTGACAGGGCCATATAAACACTTTAACAGACAACGTAAGCATTTTTTTCACCTCTCTGAAACAATCAAATTGGGACAAAGAATTACTATGAATGTCAACTGAAAACAGCCTCCATATTTTTTCCTACTAAGGAAAACAAAACTGACCATTTCAACGAATTGTGTAGTTCCTGAAAAACACTGTGATCATCTCCTAACCTACAAGTGAACATCCAAAACGTGAGAAAATTTCTGGGAGAAGTCTACCAACTCTGCAAAGTAAATCGTTAAGCTAACCGCATATTACAGAAATCCAGTGTCCAAAGAACATAATTTTGTTGTCCAGCTATAAAACTCTGCCTTCAAGCTTCGAAGCACATGAAGTATACTATTTCACATGAAGTCCTTGCCAAACACAGTACTAAATAACAAAATAAGGGAGAAATATGCTTTCAAGCAAAACTGAAACATGATGAAGATTCATTCAGCAAGGCGGGGAATGTAGAAACTAACCAAGAAAAAAAACAGTTGCTACAAAGAAAATTCTAAGCAGAGCAGAAATAACCGAAGTACACACACCTCAAACTGCTTCCTCCTGTGCAGGACAGCTCACCTTGCAAGAGTAAATAAACTGTGTATTTTAAGTTTAAGGACATAATGAGCACTAGACTTGGCATACAACGTTCTCTTCCAAGTCCAACTTATTTAGAACAATGCAGGTAATTCCAAAACTATTTTCTTCCTTCTTGTTTCAGATTAATACAGACACAGTAGTGCTAGAAGCACTACACTTCTGGAGGTGCCAGCTTTTAACAAAGAAAAAGGGAGCATCCTCCTTACTTTTTTGTCAGCAGTCAAGATGTTAAGAACATTGCTACATCTTCCTAATAACTGGCACTGAGACTCCTGCTGTGGGATCTAGATTTGGATCCACATCACATGATCCTCTTTCACTTTATTTCCTTCTTCCTTCTCCAAAAGTCAGTTCTCTTCTCCAGCTCCACCACAACACTTTGGGTAGTCTATTTCTCCAAGGAAATAAGAAAGGAGTTCATCTGCAGGAAAGAGTCTCCTCTTCTACATAGATTCCAAAACCTCATTTTGGATAACAAGAAACCGCAAGAATCCAGTTCACTTTTTCATGCAAATGCCTAGACTGCAGAGAGTGGACATACAGCTTTTACTAAAAAGAACCAACAAGGGATTTCAGAAGATGCCATGAGACAGGCACCCCGCTGACACCCTGAATATTAAAACACTCTTTACTTTACATACCCGTTGATATGTTGATTTCCTACAAATGTAAGAATCTGAAACATTTTGTTACAAATGTACATTCAGACTAGAAAAGGCACTAGGCAACTAGAAAACACACCAGGCAACTGTACTGCAGGAAGTGGGGGCATGTTCACAAATGTAAAGTAAGGATTCTGAGCTTAAAAAGCCCTGTGTTGATGGACTCAGGAAATATTTTTATCTGATCAAGTACAACATTAATATAAGCCTGCTCGGGTATGAAGGCCAGGTGTTTGCACGGGGCCTGCAGGCTGCATGTTGGTACTACATGTAGCATGCTAGAAAAGACAATCCATTACAGAAAAGGAAAGAGATGTTTCAGTAAGAGGATACATTGTCCTCCCTCCTTTCCTTACTTTGATTCTAATTCAACAACTTAAAGTTTAAGTTTAATAACTAAGTGTCATGCCTTGTTTTTTAGTTTGATAATAGAAGTTCAGTCCACCAAAGATGGAGCCCCTGATTTAAACATATCCTACCTATGACAAGCATTAAAAAAGAAAAAAAAAAATTAAAAAACCCACAACAAAACAACTCAATGAGTGAATTCACATTCAACCACGTAGGGAAGAGCTATCCTAACTTTGAAATTATCCATGTCAAGAGCAGCCTGCAAGGATCACAGGCAGAACTAAGTATATATGTTTCAAAATATGCTACAGTTAAATCCTGCTGAAGGAAAGAGATGGAACTGCTCTAGCCCAAACCTACAAAAAAGGCTGAACTTGCAGGCAAGAGATCACAATAGACAGCATTTATCTGAGAGAAATGAAAAACCAAAGACTACCAATCTGAGAAAGAGTGGTGATCTGTAAACAGCTTGGAGTTCAGAAAGACTCCTTTATGATTTTCCAGAAATTTCAGAGGCTGCTGAAGCTGCAGAGGACTACAATTCACAACCAAGGACAGGTTAACTTGGGAGCAAAGTAGCTGTTCCTCATTCATGTGCCCATCCATCTCTTGCTGTCTCTGGAAGGGTCTCTCCATTACAGGGACACCTCAGTGATTTCTGGTAGCGGTTGCTTAACTACCATGTAGTCTAGCCTATTACTAAAATAAATAAATAAACAAAGAAAACCCACTGTCAAACAAAACATCCTTCCAAGCCGCCACCCTGACTCTGACATGCTGATGGCAAACGCCTATAGAACAGTGTAAGAGCAGGAAGCACGTAGCTGTACCTGCCTAGCAATCTCTCCCAGCTTTCTGCATCTCCAAGATTTCCAAGCTACTGGTGACTTCCCTGTGGTCAGATACCTTCGATGGATTTATCTTCCAATAATTTGTCTCATTTATTGAGCAAGATAAACTCCATGCCCACAACCTCCAGTGGCAATGAGTTCTGACTTTAACGCATAGTGCAAGTACCTCCTCGTGTCTGTCCTGACACGCAATTTTATGCTCTCTGACTCCCATACCATGAGAAACAGTGAAGTCATTCCCTATTCACACTTTCTCTGCCTTAATCAATCTTACAGATCTTTTTCATGTACTGCACTAGTTGTCTCTCTCCAGGCTAAACACTCCTAGTTATTTACTCATTCTTCATATTAAGGAAAACTACCACTGACTGACTGAACCCTGGCTGATTTTCCCTTTATCAGTCTGTGGTGCTACGTGATCACCAACTTTTTGCTGTTCACCTAACATCTCCCATGTCAGCCAGGTCTAATTCTTGGGCTCTTGATAGCTAGCATCAGATAGCTCTTTCACTGTACCCTTCATATTTAATTTGCTTGAACATATACAGAAAATAAATCAGCGTAACAAAGAAAATAGGAGCAGAGTTGCTAGAGTCCAATGAAAGCCAGGGCACACAAAACCACAGAGGACTATAAACAGGGAGACTTGCTTGATCATGTTCAGTAACTGTCTCATTGCTCTTGAAGGATTGTGAGGATTTGACGTTGGGTAATACAGTCATTGTTATATTCCTAATTTTACAGGAGAAAAAGTGCAAAATAGCTTCAAGTCCAAATAAAAATTTAATCGAAGACAGAAGATGAGCAAAAATCACTGACAGGGAAATTATAAATTGTATTCACATCTGTGGGGTCAGTTATTCCACATTTTGTAATATTTAAAGCAGATACTACACAAAAACACCATTGTCTCCACAAACATATTAGGGCTTAAAAAGAATAGGCTTTTCAGGAAGTCTTGCACTAGCGATTATCACCGAACCTATACTGTGACAGCATGGCAGTCAGGTAACCTCTCTACCATCACTGGGATTTTATAAACATGGTGGTGATACCAGCTATATATATATACATACATTTTAGGACTTCTGAACTAATATAGCAGGTGTTATCTGAAAAATATCAAAAATTCACAGGGAAGCAATTGCACGGTCTTCAGAAAGTCTGTGGACAACCACATTCCTTAAGTGACATGGTGCTTCTCCCACTTCCCCATCCTACCTATCTGTTACTTTTACACATAGGTTTGTTCCAAAGTTTGGAAAAAAACAATTTTTTTATTTTACTTCTAATGGTTGGGTTGTTTTTTTTTTTAGAAAGAAACATTTTTCTCTCTGTATGTAGTTTTCAGATACACCTCTCTGTATACTTATATTCAAAGGGATGACAGGGCAGATCTTTAAAAATAACTGCAATCAAGGATAATAAAAATCTCTTAACACCAAGTTTGCTTCCTAGCAACACAAGCACTTCCCAGAGCTGCTAGCCCATGAAACCAAGACTTTAAAAAAAAAAAAAAAAAAAAAATTTTTAAAAGAAACTTTTACCCAATTTCCCCNAAAAAAAAAAAAAATCTTCTAAAGTCAACTTTGACTCAGTTGCCCTGAAAGCTGTACTGGGTCATACAGTGGAAAAACAGAGCTAGGAATCTAAATTTGCAGTTATTTACACAAACTGTTTTGAAACTTGCTGCTTTGTGGGCCACAAACATTGAGTCAGATCTGTGACTGGGTTCCCAGATAAGAACTACCTCCCTCTTGCTTGCTACATCAGCTGGGGTCTCCTCATTCTGTGGTGCTCACTACCCCATTCCAAGCAAAGCTGGAGGGAGACAGGGGAAAAAGCCCGTAACGAGGCAATATGCCTATACCTTTTTTCCCCCGCCAGACTTCTGCCAACAGCAGAGATGAGACTCACCAACTGGCTGCAGCTCGTGTTCCGCAGTGATACTATGCCACCCTAACTGTATGTGTGTTCATTGAGCCCCGTTCCTCTTCCCTTACAATACTCATTAACAGGGACAGCAAAATCCACACAAACCAGGATTTTTAATACTAAAAATGGTTTCAACATATTCTGACCGACAAAATAACTCTTTAACAGAAAGAAAACAGAAGCTTCAATGAGAAAACTGAAGCAAAAAGAGAAAAGCAGGAACAAGTGAGAGGATGAGGTAGAATTTTACATAGCTTAAAAAGGAGGCAAGGAAACACAAGCTGAGACCTCAGAAGATGCGTTGAAAAATAATTTATTTTTAAAAGATTTTATTTTTATCGATACCAGGTCCTGAGCCCAGAAGCTGCTAGAGAACTCCAGAACCACCTTGTAGCAAAGAATAAATACACAAATCAGAGACCTAAGGACAACCTATGCTTTCAGAGGAGAGTTAAAAAAAAATAAAAATCACTGGTTCATGCTACAAAAATCCTGCTTCATTCAAGGAAGGCTATCCTTCAGGTGAATTCTGTGCTAAGGAGGGAAGACTATTCTGTAAGGAACAGACATGAGTGAGCAAGGATCCACCTACTGGCATGCTAGGAGAGCTGAAGAAGAGATTCCCCATGATCATCTTGGAGATCCTCTCTGATCCACAAGAAAGATCTTCAGCGTTAAGTCATCAGCAAATTAAATGGTGCAAATAAATTCTGATTTATGGAAGATAGCACATATTTTATTGGCAGTTTAAAGGCCTGCATCTCAGAAAAAGGGAAATGAAAGTACAGGAGATCATGCAGCCAGCAAGGTGCTCACTTATCCATTTGGTTAAAAAAAAAAATTATTACAAAGTTGCAAAATATCTGCCAAAAAGTAGTCTTTTTAAACTACAAAGGTAAAACAATACAAAAATAAGCAACTTATCTGGTCTGAGTAGGAACTAAATGTATCAGATACTACTGAAGCTAGAAGAATCAGATACGTGGCTGGACAGATTAACAGTTACCTTATTCAGAAAGAAGTAACTGAACCCTCAGACAAGGAGGCAACAAGCATTATCAAAAATAGCATTAACCATTTCAGTTGTCAAAGGTCTGCTTTGACGCTATCATCCCACATGCTCAGAGACTGATGTGTTATCAGATAAAGCTACTGCAGTCTAAACAGGTACATGCTAGACTGCACAGAAATCATAACAAGAGGGTAAGAAACCTGACTCCTCAGATGCCCATATGAAATACCAGAGGAAGCTCTGTTAGCGTTATTCCAGCCTGAATGACATTCACTGTATCTCAGACCTCTAACAGTAAAAGCCACCTCTGAACTTTCTAGTCAACTGTTCCTTGAACTTACTGTTACAATCCAAGCAGGACAAGCCTATTCAGTTTCATCTGATAAAGAAAAACTTTCACAAAAATCTGGACTAATTAAGATATAATTATTAAAATTACATAAGAACCTGCAGCTTAAAGCGCAGACCACTGAAATAGTAGTGACTGTAAAGCTGTCTACTTTTGAAAGTGGAGGACAACTGTAAATCAAACCAGATGTCAAACAACCTGGAAAGAAAATATAATTTAACAATTGGATTTGATTCACAGAAGTCATGGGGCATTCCACAAAATAGCCAGCGTTACAGAAAATAAAGGTAAGTCCAATGGAAAAAGACAGGGGAAAGTTAGTTGCAAAGAACAGAAGTCTGTGAGAAGCAAGCAAGCAAAAGAGGAACTGAGAAGTTAGGGACAGCAAGAATTATATACAATAAGAATGTGGAATCCAGATACTAGTATTTGACTGTTCCTAAATGAAAGCAGTGAAGATAGACAAAGCATTCAATAAATTTGTTACGAATTTGTCAAGAAAGCCTGCTTATATAGACAAAATAGTAAGACATTCACATTAATTTAAGAAACAAGGTATGTAATTCAGTAACTACTCATTTATCAAACTACATCATGTCAAATCAACTGCTTAGATTTCAATTTTAGTGTTGCAATAGTACCTTGATGAATAAACTTTTCAAAAGGTACTCAGTCCCACATGTCACTTGGCTAATGGATTCTAATGCAAAATTAACATGAAGTGTGCTGTGAACTGGTTCAATAACAGAATTCACAACATAACTACAAAGTCTCAATAGATATATCTGTCATGGACTGCTGCAGGAATCACTCTGGTCCTGCACAGCATTTTATCAATAACTTGGATGAAGACAGAAGTCTTTGAAAAATATAAAGGATTTGAGATGTGATGTAGAAGAGGAGACTTGGAAAGTTGCTAACACAATGAAGCAGAGTTGTTTCTCAAACTCAATACAGATAAAATGTTTAAAAAATACTGTGGGAAAAAAAAAAAGGTAGTGCATATTCAGAACAGGAAATGTGTCACAAAAAACAATATTGGGAAAAAGAATCTGAAATCATGACTGAAACGGTACAGTTTTATACAAAAAAAAAAATGCAGCAAGACTTCTACAGGAAGCCTCATGCTGCCATCTAGAGGAGACTGGTCAGCAGCTGTTTTAATCCCGGTTTTGATAGCCGGTTCCAATTAACAGTCAAGTCAGAAGGGGACTATTAAATTTCAGTACACAAAGAGATAATCAAATTCAATATCTCTGCACCAAAGCCACAAGTTCCTTAACTGTCATGAATAGATCTTTTGAATTTTTCTTCTTGTTCTTTCACTTATCTAAGTCTGTACTAGAAAAGAACTTAAAAACAGTATAAGGAAAAACAGTCCTGAGAAACTCTGTGCAAACTCTGCATCTAATTTTCTGTGAAAGTTTTCCTAAGATAAATGTATGACACACGAAGCATTCCATGTATTATAGCCTAAAGGGAAATAGACTTCAGTGAAAAAAAGTTACAAACATGGAGACCTTTAATAAAGCTTGATAATTTCAGTTACTAAAGATTAAAAGTTAGAACTGTTGAACCTCAGATATTTCATTGTTTGCTCACTTTGTCTTCTTTGTGTATTTATTTGTTCTCCGTAAAAAAAATGGAAATGCACACAAAAAATAATGCTAAGGAAACAACAACGTTGTTAGCTTTAATGTAACTCAGGCTCTGCTTAAACTCCATTTAGCAGGACAAAGCTATCTGACATTTAATCCTACATCTTAACTGAGAAAGCCAATCATCAGCCAGTCGTTGTATTTGATTCAAGTTTTACATTGTTATACTTCAACTTCTACTTCACTAAATGCTTTACACAGTCTCAACCGATGTCAGCACTGAAAGTAAAATAAACTCGCAGGGAGTGTGTTAAAATAGGCTTAATGATCTGCTAATAAGAAAGCATTAGGATATCCTAAGGTTACAGTCAGGAAGACTCTAAAGGTCTATTACTGCTTTTTGTTATCCACTGAAAGGAAGGTGAAAGACCTGTAAGTTTTAAAATTTTTGGTGCTTTGTGTAGCCCAAGTGTAACTGCAACTAAGGTATATGCTAGAGTAAAACTAAGCAGAAAAAATGAAATGTGTCAGTGTGTAGAGGCAGCATTTAAAAGAAACACAATACTCTTGAAATCCTCAAAGCTGGATCAACCTGTTAACAAGAGTCCTAAATGCTATGATGAAAGCAGCTCCTTCTTCAAAAAAACGATAAAAATTGGTTGTTTATAAGTGGGATGAAGGTCAACTTTAATACTCAGTGACATCGCCTCCTGCCACAATTGAGTGTGGAAAAAAATAACAGCTACAGAAGCAGAAAACAGTATGAACACTAAGTGATAGGAAAATCCTACACACAAGTGAAAGTTTCACTGTAGAGGAAGTGCATGAAGTTTGACAGAAGTACAGCCACAAGTATTCTGAGAAATAGCTTCAGCATCTGAGTGGGAAATGAAGCAAAAGTGACCCGATTTATCTAAGGCAACGTTAAGTCAGGAACAGAAGTCTATGTGCCACTAGACAACACCAGACTGACATATGACCTCTTGTTATTTCTGCTAAGATGTTTCCCCCCCATGCCTGCAGGCTGTAAATTGGAGACATAAACTCACTCTCTCATCCTGTTTCAGAAAGTCACTAACTGTGACTGTCAGATGCTTGCCAAATCTGCCAATGCACTTTTCCAGCTACAAATGTACCATTAGGGCATGTTTTAGTGGGAAGACTGGCAATGCAGTCAGTCACATCTGTGTATAGCACTTACATTCATCCAGCCCCAACTGATAAGCCAGGTTCTGCAGGCCACGAACCTTCTCCATCAGGTTAGCTGTAGTGAGGCTCCCCAACTCTAAGAAGAGAGAAAGTGTTAATTTTAACACTGTCTGTAGCCCTCTAGTGACAGTTCCTCTGTTTACTACTATACAGAGCACTTTCAAGTCATACTTCTGACAATACCTATTTCCAGTGAACAGAGTATGTTTGAAATTCAAGCTGATGCCGCCCCTGATTTTAACATAGTGAGAAAAGACCAGCTTTCTCTATTGAAAAAGACAGCCACAGATCTGGTTCATACTGCAATCTGCCACCATTGCTATGAGCAACTTGCCCCATATTTTGGAAATTCTTGTAAATTCACATCGCTACGTGAACAAGCTACAAAAGAGTATGCTTACTATACATTAATAACTTGTGTTTAGCACATTTCTTGCTGCAAGTCAAAGTTATTTTGTTCCACTTTGGAACAGTTTACCTGGAATTCACATGAGCGGCAGAGCATGCTCAAGGATGTTTACTGCAAACTAATAGTTGCAATATGCAGCAAATCTACATGTTAGCTAGCCCTTCTGTAACTTGCTCATATAGCCTTACCGTTCAATTAGAGATCTTGGATCTATGAGCAAAGACACATGTATAGAGCACCTCTGAACAAGTCAATCAACAAGTCTAAGCTGCTCATCAAGTCTGATCAGCTGAAGTTCATCAAAAAATTCATGCTACTTCTCAAAATACAGGAGACGCCCACTATACTTACGCAGTAAGAGACCGGTAAGCGAGGTAACTGAAATATATGTAATGTTACACTGCTTCAGCTAGTTCTTGCATGCTTGTTTTGAAAAAATTAGCCTGCCACTGATCTCTGGATATTTTTTGGAGGTAACTAGATTAATGAAAAATATGTATCATTAACAAGATAAAGAGACTCCCGAGCTGGAGATTCTGCAAATATGAGGGCTAGAGATCTGAGGCCACAGGCCTTACTGATGGAAGACTCCTGCCTTCAGAAATGCCTTCAAAAAAAAAAAAAAACCATCCCACAAGTATTCGGGCATCCAGGACAAAAAAAACCTCTGAAATAAGTATTGAACAACAAAAAAGGGGCTACCCCCCATACCTTCACCTCCAAAATGTTTAAAGAACTCTTTTAAGCCTCTTAAGTACTGAATTCCCATCTGCTTTGGCAACCTTACTTCCTACATTTAACGTCTATACTCACCCTTTAACATATCGATATCATCATTTTCTAATTCAGCCATCCACTTGGGAGGAGAACTTGTAATAGGCTGTTTTGAAAAAAATAAAAGTTCATACACAGACAAGTTTTTAAAACTGTACAAAAAAAGTCTGATGTCATATTGAAAATTAGTTACACTGACAGCAAAAATATGAGCGTTCCAGGTGCTTTATAGAGATACTGTTATGGTTAATCTTGTTTTTTAGCTTTCCCTAGACGTTTTAGAGTTAAAAATGGCACACTGCCACCCACAAGTCAAAGTCAGTATGAAAAGCAGGATTTCGTAAAGTTTAAAACTTTTTATTTCTTCCAAGGCGTAACTGTCATTCCCAGTAAGCTCCATAAGGTTATATGAAAGGAATATTGAAAACAAAAGGATTACTCTAACACATGCTGAAGTTATCACTGAGATACGCTTAGCGGAACACAGATGTAAAGCCCACAAGAGGAAACAGCAGATCTACCAACGCAGGGGAAGGGGGGTGGTGGCGGGAAACACGAAAGGCAAAGCAGCGCTCACTCACGCTTTTGAAGGAGGCGGCGAACTCGGCAACCCCGGGCACTAGGAAGAGACAACGAAGGGCGGCAGGGGGTGAGCGCCTCCGGCGGCAGCAGCACCCCACCCCCCGCCCGGCCCAGCCCGCGCAGCTGCCCGAGAAAGGGCCAGGCCAGGCCGGGCCGGGCCGGGCCGGGCCAGGCGAGCTTCCCC